>QAOA01000952.1:0-65429 GCA_003255065.1 Cercis canadensis | reverse complement strand
ACAGAGTCACATAGTATTAGCCAAATAAATAAATAAATAACTATGAAACCAATTAAATTGTGCATAATAGACCAAGAGAAAAAATATATATAATTTTCAGAAATTAGTAAAAAATCTTAAGTTAAAATATATGTAATGTGTGATTATGTATTATAATTTTTACATATTTAAATAAATAATATTAAATAAATCTACTAAATAGTTAATAAAAAAATTTTGAGCAACAATAGATGTAAGTCTTTAGTTCTCCTAGTGGTTTGGATTGTGAATTTTTTTGAGTAAGAGGCAGTAGGTTCAAACCTATTAAATATTGTTTCTATTAATTTCCTAACGATTCTATTAATAAATATATTTATATGTGGTAATATACTCAAAAGTTGAGATGTCATAGTGGCAAAGTATGAATTTGGATCAAGGGAAAAGGGTTTGAATCCATGCATGGACAATTTTCCCTTCATTTTTGCTAATTTTTCAAGCCGTTCAGTTTTCTCAAAACCGGACCGGTTTACTGGTTCACACCAATTCAAGTGGTTCTCATCGGTTTTATGTGGTTTAACCGCTACAGCGGTTCAGGGGTATGAACCGAACCGGTTTCCTAACCGGGCACTGGTCAGTTAGGTTTAAACCTAATAGGTGTGGCAAACTCCTTTCCCTTGTTCATATTCAATGTTTAGGCTCAACTCTATAGAGAGGAAACTTCTAAAAACCAAACATAAATTCATTGTATAACAACTGAGATCAGTCCAAAAAAATTATGAAACATTAACAAAAAAAGAATATGACATGCTCAAACACACAAATCAAACCATATACCACATTTATCAATGTTTTAAAAACCAAATCGGTGAGTGAACAGGTGTGGCAAAAAAATGATCGGTTGGACCGTCGGTCGAACCAGTTGAATCGAAGCTTTTTCCAAACTTAAAGATTCAAAAAGAATAAAACATGGAGAATGAAGGACAAATCATCAAACTTAACTCATAAGTGAAAGTCTAAAATTTAAATATTCAAATAACTAAAATCAAAAGATATAAAAACCTAATCTATATACACCTAATTTAAAATGGTGTCCCATAACAAAATTAGATTATTCCAATAGCCAACATCTCTTACAAGTTCACATATTCTTCATATAATGAAGTTCACAATTTTTAATATAAAAAAAATTAGATAATTAGAACATATAAATAAATAACTAGATAATAATACCAAGAAAAAAAGAGAGACAGAGTCACATAGTATTAGCCAAATAAATAAATAAATAACTATGAAACCAATTAAATTGTGCATAGTAGACCAAGAGAAAAAATATATATAATTTTCAGAAATTAGTAAAAATCTTAAGTTAAAATATTTGTAATGTGTGATTATGTATTATAATTTTTACATATTTAAATAAATAATATTAAATAAATCTACTAAATAGTTAATAAAAAAATTTTGAGCAACAATAGATGTAAGTCTTTAGTTCTCCTAGTGGTTTGGATTGTGAATTTTTTTGAGTAAGAGGCAGTAGGTTCAAACCTATTAAATATTGTTTCTATTAATTTCCTAACGATTCTATTAATAAATATATTTATATGTGGTAATATACTCAAAAGTTGAGATGTCATAGTGGCAAAGTATGAATTTGGATCAAGGGAAAGGGGTTTGAATCCATTCATGGACAATTTTCTCTTCATTTTTGCTAATTTTTCAAGCCGTTCAGTTTTCTCAAAAACGGACCGGTTAACTGGTTCACGCCAGTTCAAGTGGTTCTCATCGGTTTTATGTGGTTTAACCGCTACAGCGATTCAGGGGTATGAACTGGACCGGTTTCCTAACCGGGCACTGGTCAGTTAGGTCTAATTTTTAAAACATTGCCATTTATGCAACATAAATGCATTTTGTGACTTATCAAGTACATAAAATATTAAATACTCAATATGAATAAAACATAGGACAAATTCCCATGAGTACTTATATGTATTTAGGCCCCATTTGGGTAAACAGCTTATTTAAGCGCTTATATAAAAAAGTCTTATGTGAACAACTCTTATACAATAAGCTATTTCTAAATTAAGCTATTGAATATTTGGATACATAGCTAAAGAAGTGTTTTTAAAATATATATAAGTTCTTTTTTAAACCATTTGGATTGATAAGTGTATAAGTACTTATAATTGTAGAAATTACTAAAAGGGGCATTAAGAAGAGCTTGTAAATAAAAATGTTTCGATAAAATAGCACTTATTGTGACTTTTTAAACAATTTTAATTTTAAAATTAAATGCTTAAAATACATTAACAACGGCATGTTTTTGCCTTTGTTGAGCAGCTGCCAGAAAGCCAGGCTTCTAAGTACCTTATTCTATCATTCTTCTCAACTAATTGCTTGTCACAAGGAAAAGAAAATAGACCATCAAACTCCCAAAACATATACTCGAAGTAAGAAAGGTTGATATTCTTTTGAAATTGCAAACTATCTATAGATTACCAAAAATCCGAGGCATCCACCAAATTTTATGAAAATTTTAGAGCAAGCACCTAATAATACAACAAATAAATTTGAACTATAAGACCCTGCATTGGAGAAGCTCAAACAGATAGAAGATGGCAGAAGGAAAGGGGTTGAATCCTCATATGGCAGCGAGACGATGGGATCTTCTTAGGTTCGTGAACTGGTAGAGAGAGGCCCGAGCTTTTGTTTTTTTGGGTTCTAACTCTAATGGCAGACAGTGGAATTTTGAAATGTCATTCTAGACATTTTTGTCTAAAATTTTCATTGAAACAATTCCCGGTCAAGCTGATTTCAGCTTTCACAGGAGCTTATTTCAAAGAGCTTCATGAAATAACTTCTAAAATTAAGATTAAAACAGCTTATTTGGAGTCATAAGCCAATCCAAACAACTATTATATTACTATATAAATACTTAATGGAGCAGAGAAGCTTAAATAAGTCATAAGTAGGCTTATCCAAACGGGCACTTACACCTATAGGGATCAAAAGTTGATTGAGAAAATAGTCATATAATATTTAATCAAATGGAATACTGCCTCTTTAGTTTGCCATGGAATATTTCTTCTTAGAAGAATTATTTGGCTCCACATATTGGGAAGGAATAGGTTACCCCCTATTGTGTAGCATCTAGTGGACCAAAAAAAAAATCAAGACCAAGTCATAAAATTAATTTTTGTTGCCTTTCTCATTCCATCCCAGTTATCAATTACCCATACCCTAGTTATTCCACTCTTTTATCTTTAAACATGATAGAGAAGTTGGCATTTAGTTATAGTACCCATGTCATCCAATTTTCATTATTATTGTGTTTAGATTTAAAGTGTAATTATAAGAGGGGATAGTCCAATGTATAATGACAGAGCCACTTTAATAAGTGATGCAATTCCACTCGGAGCAACTACAAGAATAATTTTTCCTTTCAAATTTTGTAGTGTATTAAAGTTTTAAAGTTTGTTTTTGGGAGAAAGAACCCCAGGTTTAAAACTTGACCAAAAAGACTAAATGGTGTAGAAGGCACCTACTTGGACATGGTAGGAAATGACCAAAACTATGTGCTTATTCCATAATTACATAGAAGATTATTTTGTGTATATTTGAATATGATAACCACATACTAAATAAAATAACCATATAACACCGATGAATATTTTAGTCATTTCTTACAATGTGACATGCATCTATTTGAAAAGTATGAGACTTATCATATTTGAATATTTGAATATTATAGCATATGATTGTCCATTTAACATAGTAGTGGTAATCATATAAAATCATTATAAATGAGAATAGTTCAAAAGTATACGAAAACATTGATTAAGTATTGGGTTTTGGGTCTATTGTCATTGGTATCTCAAATCCTATAGAATAGTTTATTTTTTTTGTTCAAACCATATCCATACTTGGTAAAAAGTTAAAATTAATTTTTTGTTTCTCATTCTCATTGCGTCCTAATCATCAACTACCCAAACCCTATTCATCCAACCCATTTATCTTTAAATACTAATACAAATAATTTTTTTATTAAATTTGTTTAAAGTTTAATTTTTAATTGTTAATTAAGTAAAAGGTTTTGCACAATTACATACTCAAGTCTAATCCTAATCATACCAAAATTTCAGTAGCGCATGACTTTTCTTCTAAAACCCTACACCACTGTAGGTAAATAAATATATTTTGGTTCCATTGTTATCTCACCTTAATTATCTACTACTCAAGACCCCATTATTCCATTTGTTTATATTGAAAAAGGACGCGTAACAATTACTTCTATATAATGCATCTCNCCCATTATTCCATTTGTTTATATTGAAAAAGGACGCGTAACGATTACTTCTATATGCATCTCCCATTTCATAACACCTGTAACTCAAAATCTCAATTGCAAAATTGAAATTCTTAGAATTTTTAAAATAACTAAAAAGAGATGAAAATACAATGGCTAAAACTTAATTCCAGCTCACACCTAAGTTGGCAGAAAAAAGAAAAAAAAGAAAAAAAAAAAAGAAAAAACCTTATTTTTAACTCAATGTTCCAACTTATTCACCTTTCTTCCTTTCTATTTCCCATGTAGTAGTAAATTCGTGCTTGAAGGTGAGATTTTCTATTTGAGACAACAATTAAAGAAAACAGATTAAGCTTCCAAGAAACTTATTCAGATCCATACCCAAATAAGAAGAAAAATGAAAACTAACAAGAAGAATCAATGACGTGGATTGGAATGTTTAGGTGTTAAAAAAAAATCGCCTCATTAGAAAACATGAATTAAAATGAGAAAGCTTTGCATAATAGAGATTATAGTCAATCCTTCTAATTCCTGGCGAAAAATAAAATCCTTCTAGTTCCATACATTGGAGAATCTCTCATTCTATACCCACAATCAATTTCCATGCAATGTTTTTTTAGGTTGTCTTTCCCAAGTTACTCAATTTAATTAACTGTCATATATATACATTAAAAATTGATAGTAAGTACATGTTAAGAGCTGACATAATTAGGAATTTCATGGGGCTACTTATCTTTGACCTGAAAAATGTTCCATACAACCCTCAAAGTATATAGATGGTAAGGAGAGCCCTCACAGTTGAAGATAATGAAACCACCCATTGTTTGATTTATGGGCGTGTTAATTATGGAAAATATGGAAATGGAAAAGGAACAAATAAAGAGGAAACTTAAAATTACAAATACTTAAAGAACCTTCACAGTTGTGCCATGAATCACCTGACTTGGACTTTTATGATTCATTAAATAAATTCTCCAAATCCAAGAGTCTGAAAACACTCCTCATTGTATACGTGTTACCCCTTATCCTTGAATATTGGCTCCTATATTACACAACACAATTTAACCATATATGCATTTTTTAAATAGTATAGCTTTACATATACATGCATGAAGCTTCAAAAATTGGTAACAATAACTGAAATTTGACAAAGAAAGAACCTCCTTA
The DNA here is from genome assembly GCA_003255065.1 of Cercis canadensis. Lineage (NCBI taxonomy): Eukaryota > Viridiplantae > Streptophyta > Magnoliopsida > Fabales > Fabaceae > Cercis > Cercis canadensis. Next base: position 59,980 of record QAOA01000952.1, on the reverse strand, counting down.
TTTTCCAAACCCGTTCCTCCTTAACTCATATTTGGTTTCCTACTAATTACATTTCCTTATTATATGGTTGTGATTTATTAAGAGGCTACCTTCTATGTCATAATAATGTCCAAAACGACAAAATCACAAAATCAAATGACAACCTTGATTTTATTTACAAATGTACAAATACATCAATCTTAGAACCCTGAATAACTTTCAAGGTCTGCAATGTAGCTGAAAAATTTCAGTATGGATGAGCATGAATGAGACTTCCACGTAAACCTAATTCATGATGTATAACCTCAAATTTTATTTATCCATGAAAATTGTTACAGTAAGAAAAAAAAAAAGTCAAAATGTATGTTGTATTCATGTGAGATAGTGAAACATTTGAAAGATTCACAAAATTCATTATGTGGCTTATAATTAATTGATTGGCAATTAATTTGGTAAGTTAATAATTTAATAACTTTTTTGAATTGAACTTCAATGCTGATTGAATATATTTATTGGCAAAATTCAATTATTTTTATTTTTTTCTCATTGAATAGGAATTCAAAATTTTGAAATTTTTTTATGATTTCTAAATTATTAAATTGAAAATAAAATCATTTGAAGGACCACTTGTCAGACTCTCATCCAAGAAATTCTTCTTTTAATATTAGTATAGCTTGTTGTTGGATTTCAAATTGGGTTATATGTCTAATTAAGTAATTTTACAAACTTGGGTTATTTAAAATGAATTAAATACAAAATTAATTGTAGTTATGGCTTAGAGTTCCACGTGGCGATTTTTGGTGCATTTGTTAATTCCTTTTCTAATATAAAACCCAATAAAACCGAATTTCAACATTTAATAATAATGTTTCTTATTTATTTCAGCAATTTCGTATATATTCATTGATTTAATATTGTAATTGTAATAAATGTGAATATTTATGACACATAATAATGGCTGAGAATGCCATGTGTCGAGCTGTAATGCATTTGTTAATTCCTTTTAGAGTATTACTAGTACTATTCCCGCGCCGATGCACGGGCTGCTGGGCAGCGAGGCGCGGGACCCAAGCAACGGGATGTGGGATGAAATTTATGTGATGATAAAAGTATAAATTATATAAATCTATAGTATGTAATATACCAATTGTGTATTTCATTTGTTTAACCATAGATCCAATATATTAAAAGTATCAATCATGAATCCATAGAAAATTTGAAAACTGCATTATGGTGTATGATTGGGGCTGGGACTATCAATGTCTTCATCTAAGTCTATATGAATTTGCTCTGATATTGGAAATGCAACATTGGTATAATTAGAATGTGTAAGATTAAATATTTAGAGTTTATATGTTTATTTACACACATGATATGTTGTTTCAATTTATGTCATAACCTCTTTGAGTGATTTTATGGAACACATTTTTGAAGACAACATTTGTGGTGCTTGTTGTGGAACTTCCCTTTGTATTGATTGTCAAAACTTTGAGGCCACTCTTTGTTCGAACCCTTGAAAAAGTCACACAAGCACCACAAATGCAGGGATTGACCTTGACTCTTATTTATTGACATGGTAAACTAAACATGCAGGGGAAATTGTCTTCTTTGTAGTCTAAAAGACATATTCTTGTTAGAGGATGTCAGGTTTATCCTTGGAATGAAAACCTTTTTTCTTATGTTACTACGAAAAATAATTTTTTCCTCCATCACATATCTCCCAAGTTGTGTGATTATCAGTCTTGTTCCATTGTACAATCTATTTTTCTTATCTATGTTCCTTAATACATGGTCTGTTCTTCATCAATTTTAAAGCGTTATAGGGTATTTAATTTTTTATCCTTTTTTTTTTTTACCTCAAACTATACTAAAACATAAATGTAAAATTTAGTTATGTTCCCTTTCCTGTTTCGACTCAATTATCATTTACCTAGACCTAGTTATATAAGAATTAACATGCATACCATCTTAGATAAATCAAACTACCTAAATCATTACTTAATTATAGAAAGGCTAAAATTATTAAACCAAAAATATGACTATTTTGCTTTATCAAATGAATAAACAAAGAGAAAACAACATCAGCAATTTAAAATGTTTTCAATGTTCTCAATTTGCAAGATCCTCTTCTAAACAACCATTGAAAAATGTTCCTTAAAAAATTTAAATAGAAAATAATATATATACAGTGATTCTAATAATTTAATTATAATATGATCTATATGGTATCCATACATGATAAGCTAAATTATAACATTATCTATAATACATATCTATCTTAACTTTTCAAAAATTAACAACCCAAAATCTACTTGTCCTCTTTGTTTATTTTTAAATGTGACATGCAATAGTTCCTTTCTTATTTATAATAAATGTCACTTCCTAGTTGTTTGATTACCATCTATAAATTTAAAAAAAATAATTAATGCCTTCAGCAGTTACTTAAAAATAAAAACACATTTTTGTATCAAAAATAAAATTAAAAGAAAATTATTCAATAATAAACAAAATCCTTTAAATTTTTNTTTAATTTTTTTTTTTACATATTAAATATTTAAATTAAGAATAACATGATGAACTTTGAATGACATAAAAAAATTGTGATAAAATAAGTCAAGGCTTATCATTAGAACCAAAATTAAACACCAAACAAACTGTGTTTGAGTGGTATGGAGGTCGTCCCCAATTCTTTTGGGTTCTGTGTTCAAATCTAGATTCATAAATAAAAGTACCTAGACAAATTCACAAAGAAACCAAATGAATTTATAGAGATTATATCAAAGTACTTCTCTTAAGCACATTAATTTCTTCCAACACCAAGGGAAGGGCAACTAAAGAAACACAAGTCAAATCATTGACATGACAAAGTGCCCATAAATTCTTGAAAATCAGGTTCTGCTTTCCTAGCCAAATCTTTAATATCCAAGGGAAGTTAGGGATGTTGCACAACAAAGCACTTCAATGTGCTAATATTCTAAATCTCTCGTCCACTTAATAAATTCAAAATGTGGATTCAAGGAAAGAAATATTCATAAACATTGCTTTATTTCTAACAAACATATCATTTCTTGATAATTTGGAGATGATGTCTAAATTTTTAATTTGATGAATTAGAAGATACGAAGCTATATTATTAGATAGTTCTTGACTTCAATATTACTAAGGCAACAATTAAACCAATTAGCTAAAGTGCTCTCCAATCTTACAAGGCCAGCGCTTTTGTAATATAAAGATGTCATATTATCCCAGTTCTCTTTCCCATATATTTCTGATAACTGTAAAAATGAAACATAGTAGGCAAACTATGCTATATAAGTTTCTTATCACACATCTCTAAATATTATAATACCAATTTTCTATTAATACTCTATTTTTTTTTAAAAAAAAAAAAAGCACCATGATTTTCAATTTAAAATTCACACCTTTTATCATGCAAAGAAATGGTGTGCAAATTGTACCTCATTTTAGGAAGCATGTAAACATGGTCTAATCCACTAGTTTTTCAAGTGCTATAAGATATTCAATAATTGTTTTTACCTCAACCATACCCAAACTAAGTTATAAAATTGATTTTCATTTTCTTTCCCATTCCGTTGCAATTATAAATTACCTAGACCATAGTTATATATCAATTAACATGTGTACCATCTTAGACAAATCAAACTACCTAAATCATCCCTTAATTGCACAATTAAAGGCTAAAACTATTAAACCAAAAATAGGACTATTTTCCCTTATCAAATGAATGAACAAAGAGATAGGAACATGAGCTATTTAAAATGTTTTTGATGTTCTAGATCAGCAAGATCCTCTCTAAACATCCATAAAGAAATGTTCCTTAAGAAATTTAAATAGAAAACTACAATGATTATAATAATTTAATTATTTTATAATATAAGATGTTCACACATAAGTTAGATTATAACATTATCTATAATACATATTTATCTTAACTTTTCAAAGTGGACACCACAATGGTTAATAAAATAATTTGGTTCCCATTTCCATCCCGTCCTAATAATCTACTATGAAAAATTTACTTGCCCTCTTGTTTATTTTTGAATGGGACGTGTAATGGTTCCTTCCTTATTTATAATAAAAGTCACTTCCCAATTATTAGAAGAATGATTTGTATTTCTTGTTCTCATTTGTAAAGGTATTTTCTGAATTTGCATATCATTTTCAAACAAAAATAACTATCTATTATAGTAACATGGATTTGGTAGAATATTAATATTGTAACTCATGAAATATTATATTGCGAATGATATTTATTAGATAGCATTATCCTTTGAATAATTTGATTAATATACCAAAGCTAATTCCAACAACACTAACTTTTAAACCCATGAAACAATATGAATTATATCTTTACTAATATGTGTGGCTGCATAACCAGCATTCAAGTTTTATTACATAGATCATTATAGACCATTCATAATATGCCTTATCATATAACCAAAAAAATAAAAAATNTGAGATCAAAGTTCAATTTCTTTGTGGCCCAGTATGCCTGATGTTCCACTTCGACTAGCAAATGACAAGCCTTCCCAAAAACCAACCGGTATAGTGATGTACCGATGGGTGTCTTGAATGCTATCATGTATGCCCACAATGCATCGTCTAGCTTCCTTGCCTAATCTTTCCTATTGGCATTGACCATCTTCTCCATAATCTACTTCAACTCCTAGTTAGAAATCTCGACTTGTCCACTGGTCTATGGGTGATAAGCAGTGGCAATCCGATGTTTAACTCCGTATTTGGTCAATAGAGCACAAAGATATTAGTTTTTGAAATGAGTGCCTTCATCACTAATTAGTGCTCTTGGAGTGCCAAACCGAGTGAAAATATTCTTCTTTAGGAAGTTCACCACCACTTTTGAGTCATTAGTCGGTGCAGCTATTGCCTCAACCCACTTAGACACGTAATTCATTACCACCAAAATGTATTGGTTGTTGTAGGATGAGGGGAAAGGACCTATAAAGTCGATCCCTCATACATCAAACAACTCCACCTCCAGAATATTATTTATTGCCATTTCATGTCGACGTAAGATGGTACCCGTTCTTTGGCAATGATCACAAGCCGAGACATAAGCATGTGCATCCTTAAAGATGGTAGGCCAATAGAAGCAAGATTGAAGGATCTTGGCTGGTGTTCTATTCGCACCAAAATGGCCACCATAAGGTGATGGATGGCAGTGATGAAGGATACTTTTCATATCTTCTTCAGGAACACATCGTCGAATTATAGAGTCAGAACAGTGTTTGAAGAGGAGTGGCTTATCTCAGTAGTAATGCTTGGCCACTGAAAGAAACTTCTTCCTTTGATGGTGGCTTTGATCAGGTAGTAGAAGGTTAACAGCTAAGAAGTTAGCAATGTCACTAAACCATGGTTGAACTATGGTAGAAAGAGCAAAGAGTTGCTCATTCGGAAAGGAGTCATCAATGGGGACTTCAGTATCCCCTAACTCATAGAGTTTCAAGTTTAGAGAGATGATCTGCAACTAGGTTCTCTGTGCCTTTCTTGTCTCTAATTTCCAAGTCAAATTCTTGTAAAAGAAGAACCCATCGAATTAACCTCAGTTTGGCATTCTTCTTCTCCAACAAGTATTTGATGGCAAAGTGATCAGTGAAGATTATTACCTTCGAGCCAATGAGATAAGCTCTGAATTTGTCGAAGGCGAAGACAACTGCTAGGAGCTCCTTCTCAGTAGTGGCATAATTCATCTGAGCAGGGTCGAGTGTACGGCTGGTATAATAAATGGCATGTAGCAACTTGTCCCATTGTTGATCTAAAACTACCCCAACTGCATAGTCACTAGCATCGCACATAAGCTTAAAAGGCAATGACCAATCTGGCACAATAATGATGGGAGCCGAGGTCAAAGCCTTTTTTAGATTTTCGAATGCTTGAAGACACTCCTTAGTAAACTCAAATGAGACATCCTTCAAGAAAAGGTTGCATAAGGGCTTAGTGATCTTGGAGAAGTCCTTGATGAATCATCTATAAAAACCGGCATGTCCCAAGAAACTTCTCACACCTTTAACTGAAGTAGGTGGAGGCAATTTCTTTTTGGTAGCAATTTTCGCCCTGTCCACCTCAAGTCCCTAAGCCAAAACCTTATGTCCAAGCACAATTCCCTCTTGGACCATAAAATGGCACTTCTCCTAGTTAAGAACTAGATTGGTCTCCTCACATCTTTTCAGAATAGTAGATAAATGACTAAGACAAGTGTCAAAGGTAGATCCAAATACCGAGAAGTCGTCCATGAAAACTTCAATATATCGCTCCACCATGTTTGAGAAGATAGACATCATACACCTTTGGAAAGTAGCTGGTGCATTGCACAATCCAAAGGGCATGCGCCTGAATGCGAAAGTCCCATAGGGACAAATGAAAGTTGTCTTCTCTTCGATGTTGTAGTGATTGTCTCCTCTCATCCATTAACATAAGCAATTTACCAACTCATAACAAATTGTGTGTGCCTTCGTGTGATTGATTAATATGTTTGTGATAATTTTCCCAACAATTTTCAAGGGAGAATTGACAGTATCAAGATTTTGTTTGATTTGTTCTTCATCGTGCAAGGCTGTTTTGCTTTAAAGCCCCTTTGATTTTGGTACTTCTTATATACTTCTTTCACATAACCTAACTTCCAATATTTTGTTATTAGATTGCGCAAAACAAAAAGAACTAGATTGGAAACTACGATTGAGCATTATTCATGGGATTGCAAGAGGTCTTTGCTATTTGCACGAGGATTCTAGTCTCAGATTGATTCATAGAGATCTTAAAGCTAACAATATATTATTGGACAATAAGATGAATCCAAAAATCTCAGATTTTGGCCTGGCAAGAGCATTTGAAATAGAAGAGAGTCAATCAAAAACAAGAAGAGTAGTAGGTACATAGTAAGTGTAAACCAACATACCAAATCTTTTATCATGATTTTCAAGCATGCAAGTTTCTTGTTGAATGAATCTCCTAACTAATAATATTGCATTGACTTTGAACAATGGTTATATGGCTCCTGAATATGCCATGGTAGGAGTTTTTTCAGTGAAATCTGATGTTTTTAGCTTTGGAGTTCTTCTCCTTGAGATTATTAGTGGTAAAATGAATAATGGAAGCTATTTTTCAAAACATGGTCAAAGCTTTCTTGTATATGTAAGTTTTGCAGTCTTCTTTTTTTTCTTTTCCCTCTTCCTTTTGAAGAAGGAGACATACTTTAAACCTTTCAAAGAAGCTCCTAATTAAATACTTATGATTGCATGCAGGCATGGAGATTATGGAATGAAGGAAAAGCTCTAATGTTGATGGATCCATTATTAGAAAACTCATACACACCAAGTGAAGTTGCAAAATGCATACACATTGCTTTGTCATGTGTTCAAGAGGATGCTGAAGATCGACCCACTATGCCAACCGTTATCGTGATGTTGTCAAGTGATACACAGATTTTTCCCAACCCTAAGCAACCGGCATTTTCCGTAGGAAAAGAAATCAGAGAACAAGAATCTTCGGTAAACAATTCCAACAGCCATTCAATTAATTCAGCAAGCATTTCTACCATGGAACCTAGGTGAAAAGTGGGAACTACAGGAGACTTTATATTCAAAATTATGAAGACCACAGCAAACTTACACCTCTAAAGAATATGAAATGCTAAGTGTATGCAGGTGTTGACTAAGATAATAGTCTTGTGTCTTTACCACAAGTTATATATTTCACCATATCATCCTCTTCTTCCCAAACATAAGCGGTTATGTAATTTTCACCATCCCCAGATGTGTCATTCCAAGTTAGTATACAATGTGCAAGAATTCTAATTTTAGTGCAGAGAATGTATATGATGCAGTGTACTTTTGCTTACCTAATTATGCTAGCTGGATGGTTGATTTTATAGAAGTTGCTGCAGGGTACTAAATATTTTTACTCAAGTTTCTGATATAAAATCAGAATAATATAACAATAAATTACATAAAATATGCGTTTGAATAAATGAAGCTATACAGTCAAAACATCAATATATATCTGATACTTTACATAATGATTTGCAACCACATATAGTGAAATGGAGGTATTAATATACATATATATCACCAAAGATAATACAGAACATTCCTCACTCATAACGCTGAGTGCAACTTGCACTAAATGTTGAAAAAGTAATCTAGAAAAATCAAGAAAAGTAAAAAAGCCAAAAAAAGAAGTGTCTAGATTACTAGACCCAAGTAGAAAAATCTAGGTAACAAAGCCATTAACTAGAAAAACCTAGAACCTACATAAACCGACTTTGAAGGTCAGTTAACTTGCTTATAAAAAGGCATCCTTGTATGTTAAAATGTAAGCTAGCATAGGCTAGCTAATACCCTATAACTAAAGTCATCAGCATGTTAAAAAAGAGAAACCAATACATCTTGTACTTCCAACTAATAAACTATTCAAAGCTTTAACTTTTCTCACTTCCCACGTTTGTCTCATTGTCATATCTATTCCCTTCACACTTTTACCTTGTACTTTCTTTTTCAACTTGTCAACTATTAATGTCTTCTCTTCCACGTCTCTTCACCTTGTTTTTCAGCCATCAATTATTTCTCACATATATAACTTTTATCTTATCCTTATCCTATAAAATCATAAACTAACAATAGTATTAAAGCTCATATGGCTTAACAGCCCAATTCGTTCCAAGACCAAGGCAAAACGTTACACAGACCTATGGCCTTTGAGACTCAAGCTCTAAAATTGAGCACAAGTCTAGGCGATAAATAAAAACTAGAGACCTGTAGCCTCTGAAGCTCAAAGTTTGAAGTACAAGTCCAGGCTGAAGACAGCACTCTCCCACAACATGAAAATTTTAGACGGGTCCACTCACATATTTCAGAGCCTAAGAAGACTAACTACAGCAGCAGTTCTCAAAAATTTGTCAAAGCCACATGCAGTCTGAGAGAACAAAGAAGTAGCAACAACACTTTTCTCAGGCAACAATCACTAAGAACTTGCAGTACGCAACAAAATTTTTACATGACAACTACAGAAGAACATTAGCAATTCAAGATTTTTCTAGATTAAGAGGAAATGTTGAAAAAGTAATCTAGAAAAATCAAGAAAAGTCAAAAAGCCAAAAAAAGAAATGTCTAGATTACTAAACCCAAGTAGAAAAATCTAGGTAACAAAGCCATTAACTAGAAAAGCCTAGAAACTACATAAACCGACTTTGAAGGTCGGTTAACTTGCCTATAAAAAGGCATCCTTGTATGTTAAAATGTAAGCTAGCAGAGGCTAGCTAATACCCTATAACTAAAGTCATCAGCATGTAAAAAAGAGAAACCAATACATCTTGTACTTCCAACTAATAAACTATTCAAAGCTTTCACTTTTCTCACTTCCCACGTTTGTCTCATTCTCATATCTATTCCCTTCACACTTTCGCCTTGTACTTTCTCTTTCAACTTGTCAACTATTAAAGTCTTCTTTCCACGTCTCTTCACCTTGTTTTTCAGCCATCAATTATTTCCCACACATATAACTTTTACCTTATCCTTATCCTATAAAATCATAAACTAACAATAAAAGAGAATGGCCACAAACCATGACGAGCTTCTGATTACAATCTTCAGTGCTATGCAAAAACAAGAAATTCCTGAAATTAGTCTAAAGAATAATCACTAGTTGAGCAATAGTTCTATGATAGCATAAACTTATATAGCACCAATAAGTTGCCCTCTTAGAAGAAAATGATGGGAAAAAAGTTATTCCATGTATTTCATAATATCAGATAAGCATCTCTTTGATATGTATTGGTATTAATGTCATTTCATTTCCAAGTTTTGGATGGTGATCTATGATTGTCTTGAATCATTTTCAAGTTTCAAATCACTTCTAAAGCATTATATCTTACGTACCAGAAACTAGAATAAAGAAATCAAAATTATGATACAAGAGATCATCTAATGAATAAATATACTTAATGCAAATAAAAGAATGGAAGTCATAATTTATCTATCTTGTACCTTATATAAAATCAGCTGAAATTCAATCTTCTGCATCTGAGTCATGGATGAATTCTCCATCAATCTCAACATAGGGGATGTTGGCAATCTTGAACCATTCTTTTCCTTTATGTTTCCTGCACTGTTCTTTCAGCTGAGGACAGTCTTGTATGTATAGCTCCAACAGTGACGAAGGCAGGCCCTTCTCAGGTAAACAGAAAAGGTTGGGACAATTATAAATGGAGAGTTCTTCAAGAGAGGTGAGGTATTGGAAACCCAAGGAAGGAAGATATGCTAGATTTAAGAGATCTCGGAGGGTGAGGCTGGATAAAGAGGTCAGATTATGAAAGCCTTTTGGTGACAGAAGTTTTAAGTTTGGAAAATCCTGAATAGTGAAGCTGGTTAAAGAAGATGGAAGCATTGTACCCACCTCCTCAAGTGGAATATGAAAATTTCCACCTATGAGGGTGAGGTCCTTAAGAAAAGTGAGTTTGTATAAACCCCAGTTGAACAAAGCTTCACAGGCATTATGGTCATTGATCCACAGTGATGTTAAGTTAGGTGGAAAGCCTTCTTGAGGAAAGAATTTGATACTTGGACAGTGACCTATCTCCAATTCTTTGAGGGAGGTGAGGTTGTGCATGAAGTTTGGCAGGGCCTCTAGTCTCTCACAGCTCATGATGCAGAGTTCTTTTAGTTTGGAGGTAGGCAAACCTTCTTCAGGGAACGAAACAAGACTTGGACAACCAATAATTCTGATCTCCTCAAGGTGCATGAGGCAATGTATGCCTTGAGGAAGGGATTTGAGGTTTTCACAGTTCCATATCTGAATAGACTCCAAGGAGGTGTTTCTATGCAAACTCTTTGCTATTGACTCTAGCTTTGGACAAGATTGAATCTCAAAGTTTCTGAAGAGTTGTAGGTAACTGGCCTTCCAATGACAAGCATGTTAGCTCTGAACAATTCCAAATGAACAAAAGTTTGATAGCACCAGGTAACTCACCACTTGATGATAAGCAAGAGAGAGATGGACACCAGCCAATATATATATACTCAAGGAGAGAAATGTCCTTGCCACCTCTATGGGAATTCTCCTCATGCATCATTCTTGTTGAAGAAGAACATTGTCCATTGTCCACTAAACACCGCAAGTTCTTACAATTTGATATCTCCAATGATTTTAAAGTGGGAGGCAGCTGGTCTCTTGTGACAAAGATTAGGGAATCACAGTTGCATATGTACAAGCGTTCAAGATAAGGGCTATGGAGCATCGGTGCTTCAGGTATATATTTCATAACACTGCAATTTCTAATCTCATTTGCTCTGAGCATGAATGAAAAGTCATGTGGATGCTTTGCAAGGTAAACATCATTCCCCCATGCACAAAGCTGTAATCACTTCTTGGTCACAAGAGACAATTTTGAGTTCTTCTACTCTTCTGAACCCCTGAATAAACCACTCTATTGGACATTTGAATTCCAAGATTCTTGAAAGAGCCATGGAGTTTAATGAGCTGAATTCAGATTCACTGTTAAGCACTATGCCTTTGCATGCTTCAATTTCTAGTTTGCAGAGCAGCGGAAAGCATGAAATAGGAACTATCAACTGTTCACATTCATTAATCAATAGAGCTTCCAGAGAGGGAAGATGATCAGGTAATGTGCCTAAAAGTTTGGGGCATCTCACGATAGAAAGCTCCTGCAAACAAGAAAAAGCATCAAGTTGCTCGTCAACAAAGGGGAACCAATCTATCCATTTGTCCATATCCATAAAACATAGTCTCTCCAAGGATGGAAAAGGTCTAAAGCAACCTTCACCATAGAACCCACCATCAATGCAGCATACTTCTTTCATTCCAATTACGCGAAGGTCTTTGAGTGCATGAAGGTTTCCAAGTGCTGGCAAAGATGTACAATTGGCACAGTTCTTCAACTTTAAGAACACTAGAATCTTCAAGGATGGATCTTCTATCCATTTTGGGAAATTAGAACCACCAAAGCATTCAACACTAAGCTTTTTAAGAGCCCTGTGAGGTTGTAGCATATGAAGAACATCTTTGGCTCTTCCAATATGTGACGTATCAGTTGCACAGCTACTCCACTTCAGTTTCAGCACATCAATGCCTATCTTCTTATTTAACATTGCCTCGCCTGCTTCCCGAGCATGAACCACGTGCTCTAACCTGGACACAGAAAGTACTTCGAGGAGATTTGACAACTTCATCAGTTCTCTGATGCCACTTTTGCCTAGAATGAAATTTGATAATGTTTGAAGATTTGTCAATTTGCCAATACCCTCTGGCATAACTGTTAAAGACTGCGCTCCAGTTATATCAAGTTGGCGTAGGTTGATTAAATCCCCCATGTTTGATGGCAGGCTCTCAAGATTTAAACAACCTCTTAGTAATAATGTCTGCAGATTACAGAGATTACTTACTGATTCTGGCAACTTTCTGATGACACAGTCTGTGAAAGGTTCAGGTACCGCAAATGCTTCAAATTACTAACTGAATCAGGAAGTTTACTAATATAATATCCACTCAAGGATAAGACTCGTAAGGAGGTTAACTTAGGCAATAACTTAAAAGGGACATCATTAGTTATATAGGCCCATTCTTGGGATCCATGCTTTAGAGGGAGGAATGTTCTTACAAGTTTGGCTTCGTGGAAGGCCTGAAACATTTGAATATTATCGTATTCACCACCAGTGTAAGATGAGTAGCGAGCAGTTTTGGAAATTTTCTGTGTCTTTTGCCCCTGCAAGTGTAACCTATTGTCCAATCTAAAACATGTTTCCCCAGCAACCCACTGAGCAAGATCATTGACAAGGTCATGCATTACATACCATGATCTGTTGCCACTTGACTCCTGAAAGAAAGACATTGAGAGTAGATCTTGAAAGTAGTCATGGCCCACATCTTCCATTTCCTTCTGTCCAAGTTGCTGTAAAAAGCCTTCCGCCATCCACAGCAAGACTATATCTTTCTCCTCAAATTCATAGCCTTTTGGCAGTAGGGAGCAGTATGCAAAACATCGCTTCAGATGTGAAGGAAGATGACAATAACTCAATCTTAAAGGTTGGAGAATGTTACTTTTCTCCACCGCTAGATCCAGTATTTCAGAATTCAAAACATTTTCCCACTCATTTTCATCTTGATTTGAGCACAAAACCCCCACTAACGTTAATGCTGCCAAGGGTAAGCCTTTGCATTTCTCAGCAATCTTCTTACCAATCTCCACAAGACTTGGATTTGCATCAGTATTTTTATTCTTAAAAGCATGGTGCACAAATACTGACCAGCATTCCTCCTCTGATAAAAGGTCAAGAAAATGAGCTTCAACAGTTCCCATCATTCTGGCAACTTCTGCATTTCTTGTTGTCACTATCACCCAACTCCCTCGCGCCCCTCCTTTCAAGGGGGTTTCCAGCTCCAGCCATTCATTGTAATTCTTATTCCACGCATCATCTAAAACAATTAGAAATTTCTTACCTCCCAAGGCAGCTTTGAGGTTAACCTGAAGCTGATTTAAGTCATTGAAATTACAGCTTCTGGAAGTGGTTGCCTCTAGAATCTTTCTGGTTGCAGTCTTGACATTAAATTCATTAGATACAGATACCCATGCCTTGACATCAAAGTGCATATTTACCCTATCATCATTGAACAAAACCTGAGCCAATGTTGTTTTCCCAACGCCGGGCATTCCCACAATGGAAATCACTGAGACTTCACTGTCACAGCTTGACATGTTCTCCATCAGCAACCCTATAATCTTCTCTTTGTCCTTATCTCTCCCAAAGACACAGGATTCATTCACCAAGGAACTTGTTTCCTTGATTCTGCATGAAGAACCTGCAACAACTTCACTTAAGCCAAGCTCTTGCCTTTCGCTTGCAAGGTTATCCAGCCTCTCAATGATTTCATTCATCTTAGAATCTATCTCAACATTAAATATCAAAGTACTTGGACTAAGAGAAGTTGGGATAAGATTCCATACTTGAGTGAAGCTGTTTCGCGATATTGATTCCAATCTCCTCCTTAGCCCTTGAGTAGAAAACTCATCAAGAATATCTTCTGCATCATAAGCAACATCTTTGAGTTCATTCAGCCACATTCTCACTGCCTCATTTTTCACTTGCTTGTCCTCTGCATCATTGACTACGCCTTTTATAAGCAGCAAAGTCTTCTTCAATTTAATCGCCGCTTTATCATTGTCTCCTACTTGGATGGCATCAATAACATTCTTGGAAGCCAGCCTGTCAAACAAAACTTGAAGGAAAGCTGATAAAAACGCTTCTCCAACAGCCATTGTTTCAGTGAAAATGCAAACGTACTGGTATCAACACTCAAATATATGACTTAGGAACAAAGACAGTGTTTAGTTTAAGGATTTGCTGCTTGCAAAAAAAATAGTGGTGTATAAGCTTAGCTCAAAGTACAACCTGGTTTGAGGTTTGAAGATTAAGCTGCTAGCCAGATAAAAGGGGAACCGAAAGATAAAATAATAAAATCCTTGGATTAAGAACAATTACTAGATTATCTAATTTTTAGTGTCTTCGAGCACATTGAGGTATGACACATACGCTAGCCATCAGCTGCCTGCCTTGAAATAAATGTTGTGTAGCCATCAGCTGCCTGCCTTGAAATAAATGTTGTGTGTGTGTGTGTGTGTGTGTGTGTGTGTGTGTGTGTGTGTGTGTGTGTGTGTGTGTGTGTGTGTCAACCATCAATATTTAGCCGGCCAAAAAAAGATTGTGTGTGTGTGTGTCAACCATCAATATTTAGCCGGCCAAAAAAAGATCTAGCCGCCCAAAGACTGATTCTAAACATATTAAACAAAGGACAGAATTTTTTAGTTAAAAAAAATTATGAGAGAGAAAGAAAGAAGGAAATAGCTAGGAACCTTGCTAATTGGTAATGATGAAATGGAATCAAGTATCAAGTTTGAATTATGCTTGGAATCTGGACACAAATTAAATTTGAGTACATTCCGTTTGCTAGACTTTTCCATGTTCAAAGTAAATGATATGACAATTGATAATGACCTAGGAAGCTTCCTCGCAATTTTTCGATGTTGGTGTTATCAATGAGAGCATTGAGCCATTGTGCCTTAGCTTGCAAGTAAAGAGTGATGCTGGGTGTCAAAAATGGATTGGTTTGACTTATCGTGTCAGCCCGAACCGGCCAAAAAAAGATCTAGCCGCCCAAAGACTGATTTTAAACATATTAAACAAAGGACAGAATTTTTTAGTTAAAAAAAATTATGAGAGAGAAAGAAAGAAGGAAATAGCTAGGAACCTTGCTAATTGGTATGATGAAATGGAATCAAGTATCAAGCTTGAATTATGCTTGGAATCTGGACACAAATTAAATTTGAGTACATTCCGTTTGCTAGACTTTTCCATGTTCAAAGTAAATGATATGACAATTGATAATGACCTAGGAAGCTTCCTCGCAATTTTTCGATGTTGGTGTTATCAATGAGAGCATTGAGCCATTGTGCCTTAGCTTGCAAGTAAAGAGTGATGCTGGGTGTCAAAAATGGATTGGTTTGACTTATCGTGTCAGCCCGAACATGATCGGTTTATTAGAACTAACACCATTTCATTCTAATTAAACTACTTAATTTTTTTTTCTTGCATTTGATTTAGTGTAAGACGATATAAA
The DNA here is from genome assembly GCA_003255065.1 of Cercis canadensis. Classification (NCBI taxonomy): domain Eukaryota; kingdom Viridiplantae; phylum Streptophyta; class Magnoliopsida; order Fabales; family Fabaceae; genus Cercis; species Cercis canadensis. The sequence goes on along the minus strand of QAOA01000952.1, from coordinate 44,338 downwards.
ATTAATTAGTATGCAAATAACATAACATAATATGTGAATTTGGTAACTAGTTGCATGATGCTCTAACAATGACACGACACATAAAAGATATGTCAACACTTTTTCTTCTCAAACGTTAATATCTTAACCATGAGCTTATAATTCCCAAGTCCCAGAACCTGGAAATATTTCTCAAATGGTGCAGAAATTTCACGTCGTTTAGAAAGACTAAAATATTTTTTTTTTGTGTTACGTAGTTATTTAATTTATAAATGTGGTTATTTTTCGGTGCTATATGATTATTTTATTTATATATATAATTATCATGTTTAAATATAAATAAAATAAACACATAGCACTTAAATGTATTTTAGTCATTTTATATGATATGATGAGCACTTACTTAGGAATTAATTGTCTTTCACACTTTTTAGTATTTTTTTCAAGTCTCTAAACCCGAGGATAATAAACTCTATATATTAATTGTTATCACATCATATGTTTACTAGCAAAATAAAGAAAATTAGTATCACATTAATCATTACTTTTTTCATCATTTTTTGTTTCAATTTAATTTAAAATTTATGGTTTTAACTACACCCATTTAACAATATTATTTTTTGAATAGCCCAAATTCAAATGAACCCCACACCATAGTGACAAACTTACACTAGTAAAAAATAATAAACTATATGTGGTGGAAGTAAAACATATGTTTACTAGCACTAATGCATCAAATCCCACTAATCTCCATAGTGTTACAACTTAAAAGTAGAGTTGTCAATTTTTTTTGGGAAAAAACTAGAATGCCCATGCTAAAATAGTTGTGAAAATGAAATTGCGTGAGGTAATAGGGGTATGGCTTACAGTAATTGCAATTTATTACAGTGTTTGTTGTTTGCCTAGCTGCTTGCCCCGGCATTGACTGAGATTATGGACTTCATTATTGTTCACATTCTACATTGAATTTGTGGTACTTTTAATAGTCAAAGTTTCCATTTTCCATATGCATGCGTTTGACTGAGATTATGGACTCCATTATTGTTCACATTCTACATTGAAATTTGTGGTACTTCTAATAGTCAAAGTTTCCATTTTTCATATGCATGTGAAGAAAAAAAAGGGTCAATAATGAAGACTGCCTTTGCATTTTGCAAGCATTTCACTTAGGAGTCCCTACTAACAGAAAATGTTGTAGGTGGATCATCGGTGGCACAACTAATATCCTATGTTGGTAAATTGCAAAAATCTCAAAATTAGTGAGTCAAACATTCAAATAATAGACAAATTTTAAGTTTAATTTTATAAAAGTTGCTCTCCATTTTACATCAGCTTTTTAAACTATATATGTAATCTAGATAAACTTAAAATCTATTAATTATATAAGTGTTTAACACACATTGGATAACTAAATTTTTCAATATCTTTGTAATGATATTAAAATGAGGGTTACTAATGGGTCAATAATTGTGTATCGATACATATAATAACATAATATATATGAAAGAACTAACTAATGATTCAAGGAGAAAACGAGGAAGGTGTACTCTATAGTCTGGAATCCTCCCATAACTTCATTGAAAAATGTTGATCATATTCCTCAATTTCATATAATTAATTTCATACACTTTAGATTCGAATGCAATTAACACTTCACAATTTTGATTGATTTTTCTCAACTTTTTTTTTGAATAAAATTAAGATATTTGACTAACATTTCTCCATTCTATTTTCCATCAAATGGTGTCCTTGGCAAGTAGGTAGAGTAGTCAATAAGTTACTTTAGATTAGATCAAAGTAACATATCATGGATAACAGTACCCATTTGGCGGTTGGGACAGCTATTTTAACTTGTTTCTTCAACGTTTTTCCTCAGGGCTTGTCTAGCACGATGACCTGCTCCTCAAACGTCTTCTAGTGCTTGACTATGAGACATTCGTCCAACTGGATAAGCAACTATATGTAATAGAAAGTGATTAAACTTATTTTTTTTTGTGTCTAAAAGTTTAGGGTGAGGGGAGACCATCCAATTTCAAGGTTAGGGCATGTCACATACTTCAACAAAAGTTTACAATGTTACTTACAAATTACATATTAAAAGAAAATAGATAACAATTATATTCGAATATAATCTTTATAAGCGAAGTGTTTCAATCTTTACCAATTGAATCAATCCCTGTTTATTTAATCTTATGCAATTACCTATGAGCATACGCTATTATTTATACTATATATAAAAGAGCTTATTGAATGCCTCAAAATATTCTCTTTATTCCCTTGTTTTTGCGTTCTCATTGATCTTTTTTACACAAAACACACTTATTTCAAAAAAAAAAAAATTACCTTTATAAAATTACAAAATTATACTCTTATTAATATTCCTTTTTTTTGGGTAAATAATAATAAACTTTTCTTTCAATAAAATCTTCTCCAAGTAAAACTTCTGTCTTTGAGAATCTGTTTTTTGCAATCCATATCATTGTCGATTTCTTTCAGTTCTAGTGAATATGTTATTTTTATGCATTATTCACATTTAATTTTTATGACCAATACATATATGTAATTTACAGATGCAAAATCTTTTGATTGCCAAAAGCACCCTTCTTCAATATTTTCATTTCCTTTTTGAGTTTGTAATCAACAAATACAGAAACAAAAATATAAAAATATGATAAGTTTACAAAATAATTGTATATGTAAGCATATATGCAACACACATGTATCATGAACTAATTTTTCTTAAAATTGTTTTAAAAATGATCTCACCCAAAACTATTGAAATACACTTTTTGAAACAAGTTTTGAAAAGAAAAAAACATGATACAAAAGAAATTCCAAACAAGTTCTAAGTCATTGTTGTGTTTTTTTATCCATCCATTGTCTACAAATTGATTTATACACAATTTTATACTATAGTTGTAATAAAGATTAATTAAAACCCCAAACAAGATTAGGCCTATGCCTAATTGGATAAAGTGGAGATACTTGTGGTATTAATTAAAATAAAAAGAAGCACCCCGTGTAAGACAAGCAAGATGGAGCCTAATAATGATGCAAACAACCTCATCTACGACTGAAAAACTCACAGTGGGAGGGGGCTGCTTTAACAAGAGGTCGTTAAGATTGGATTGATAAAGGCTATTATTAGCGGAAGCAAGCTTGGTGCTATTGTCACAAAAATGGTAGTAATTATTTGACTGTGCTAGAGTTATGTTTTGTGTAAACAAGCACACCATGAAGAGAATAATGGTGACAAACAAGGATAATCTAGTAATAGCGGACATTGTTATGGGCATTTGCCTCTTCTTGCAATGAACTAGAAAGGAAAAGGAATGGTTTCAAATCATTCATTTTACCAAGATTCCACGGAAATTATTGATAGTCGGTGGACTTCACTCGTGAGTAGTGGGGCGGCTTTAATTGGTAGACCGAAGTCTGCATCTACTTTTATCAATTGAGAAAAGTTCAGCCAAATAATTTTCTTTATGACTATTAGTAGATATGGTCCCCCATCAATTTTTGTTTTTTTTTTTTCTTTTATTTGAAAACTTGCTAGAAGGGCGGATGTGGGGATCACGAATGCAACTGTTTCTAAACTTTTTTTCTTTTCCACCAAATATGACTTTTCGTAAAGAAAATGGCCTAACACCAGAAAAGAACACCTACATATAGCTTGGACTCACAAGGAAATATCACATGGCTACTTATTTAGGTTATCCCACAACCACAACTGGCCATCACACAGTTGAATTTTCTCCCATGCCACCGAAATTTGGAAGGATTAGTATGTTTTATGTCATTTTCCCCTGATATCGATCTCATCTTATATACTTTTCTACAGGATATTTTTTCATAAAAGCCCTTTTTCTTTCATTTTTTATAGCGGAGCGTAATTTCATTTGCAAAAGAGAGGCGAAGTACACAATGAAAAAAAAACCTTTGACATCAAGCACTAATTCCTATAACTAGAGGAGATGCTATTAAACAATAGGTTATTGACAACAAAAAAAGGTTTTTTAATTAATGCTTGTTTTATACGGGTTAGTCTTTAGCATATATTTATTTTGTGATTAAGCTTTAGTCATGGCCAGAAGCATTAGCTGTGGTTTTTGGTATATGTTGCAAGTGAGAAATCATTAGTTGAGGGATTGGAGAAGACTGGGAACTAACATAATCTTGGATTCTATTAGTGTCTAGAATTTTTTGTTGTTTTGAACTTTAGATTTCTTTTCATTTTAGTCTGTTCAGTTTTCAATCTCTCACGTCTTACTTTTATTAGATAAAGTATTCTTCAAATTTTGAGTATAGAAATATTCTTTTTGATCGTTGTTACATTCTAATTTTTCTTCAAATTTGCGCTCTTACAAGTTGCCAATTGGTCATTAATTTACAAGTATTTACGTGTACATCCCTACGAAATCAATAGCCATAAGCTAGTAAGTAATTTTTATTTTTATTTTTTGTTAACATTCTTAAACACTGGCTAAGCATACAAACAAGATGGAGCCTAATAATGATGCAAACGACCACATCCGCGACTGAAAAACTCACAGTGGGAGGGGACTGCTTTAGGGAGAAATCGATGNTCACAGTGGGAGGGGACTGCTTTAGGGAGAAATTGATGACAATGAAAGTTATGTGAATATGTCAATGAAATAATTATATTTTCATAAGCTTCTTTCTACGACTGTAATATGTGAATTGGATGGGAAAAAATTAAATAAAATTAGTTTAATTCAAATTATTCAGTGATTAAAAGAATAATTATGTATTCATTATCACTCTCTTTATCCTCATGGAACAATCTTGAGTTGGGACTTACCACTACTTTGGATTCAGAAACAAGAGGGCATAAATAAATAAATAAAAGAGGAGAAAAGCAGAAAAAGTTGGTATGTAAGATTGAAAGAGAAATTATAATCATTGTATGCAAGGTGAAATAGCCTCTAAATTTTGAATCGTTTCAGCTAGAGTTTATACACAGATGATATTAATTAAATTCATATACTGTTAAGGGTAAATATACAGAGAGGGATAAAGCATACTTTCAATCGTATTGATTCACAATGTGATACAATCAAGAGAAATTATTTAGTCCAGCGGTGGTTTCAATATTTTATCCTTTCAACGCTCTTCTTTTTTCTTTTTTTTCAATTGTGGTTTTGCAGTCAGCAATCGTTGCAGTCTGGATCCTCGATCCTTCTTACCAACACCATGTTGGTCCAATAAGGTACTTTAGAATCAAATCAAAGTAACATATCACAGATAACAGTTGCCATTTGGCGGTTGTGCCAGCTCTTTTAAGTTGTTTCCTCAACGTTTTTCACAGGGTGTGTCTAGCATGATGACCTGCTCCTCAAACGCAACATCTAAAAGTGAGTTTACTTCTAGTGCTTGAGTCTAAGACACTAGTCCAACTGTCCAACTAGTGATATGAAATAGAATACAATTAATCTTATGTGATGACTTCACAATATACACTTTTATCTATATTATATATAAGAGTAAAATACATTTTTTTTCTTAAATTATTTTTCAAATATCATTTTAATTCTTGATTTATTTTGGATATTATTTTAATACTCGAATAATTATATTACCCGTCAAATAAGTTCTCTGTAGCACTAAAACTAATCATTAAATAACTAATTTAGTAAGCAGAGTAATTATTTGAAGACTAAAGTAACAAAAAATAGATCAATGATTAAAGTGATATTTGAAAAATAGTTCAGAGACGAAAAATATATTTAACTCTATATATAAAAAAAATAGATGGACAGAAACTTTTAAATGCCTCAAAATAATTCAGAGTGATTTTTTTTTTTCCTTTTGATTACAAAGGAGAGGAAAGCGTTGGAGAATGTAAATGAGAGTACATGGCTGAAATTGAATCTTTGATATTAAACATATTGGTTTCTATGACAAACATGAGTGCTAATAGACCCATGTATCATTGACAAATCAAGTCTAATCCATATGAAAATTGATTAGTCAAACTTCATTTTAACTTGGGGCAATCATTTAATGAGCTTTCGTAGTCTAAAATATTTTTTAATTGATTTGCAATGATATTATCCATAGTTAAATACTTTTAAATTAGTTAGCAATGTTATTGACTTGCTTAAACAAATAGCTTAGAGAGGAGAAAGATAAAAAAGAGGTTTTAGATCCATTTGTCCAAATTCAAGGCCAAAGATATATATTGATATATGATTGTAGATTTGACTTGATTTCTTCTTGATTTTGTTGCTCTATTCTATGCCACGTGTGGTATACTCCCTTCTCTTTTGCACATGGAATTGAGCTCCTTTGTAACGCCCGAAAAGAAAAAGAATAAAAAAATAAAAAAAAAAAAGAGACAGAGCTCTATGATAAAATGATTCTGTAGAAAAGTATGTAAGATGAGATGATGAGGCAGCAGTGGGGACATGAAATAACGGACTTTTGAACCATGAATAATTAACATCCATTTTTAGCTCGGACCAACCTAACTTAATCTTCGGAGTCTAAAAATAAAAGCCTGGCCCACTTTTTCTACTTGTGCAGGTTAACTCGGCTTAACCGACCTTCTAGATCTACCTGATCTCCGTGGCCCCAACTTGATCTCATACTCAGGCATCGTCATTAGGCGTCGTCTGTAAGAAACGAATTTTCTCATCACCTACAAATCTCTGTGGCTAATCCTGAGTTTAGCACTAGCACCATGGGCACAAGAGATCCACCTGTCCTAACCATACCACTTCCCATCCAAGAGAGCCTGTCCACACCAACCCAGGAACCACTCGTTAACCCGTCCAACTCAAGGGCAGTACCCTTAATAAATCGACCTATTTTTAGTCTTGAAACTGTCAAGGAAACCCATCCAAAGCAATTGGGAGACATACTGCATTACCTTTTACAAGAAATTCAATCTTTGAAAGAAGACAGAATAACGGATAAGGTAAAGATAGCCGAGTATAAACGGAGGGAGAACGTCTGCGAGGTTGAATCCTTGATATACTCACAATTCTACCAGCCATCCACGTAGGTCACTTACAGCGAGTTGCAATTCACAAAAGATCTACCAACCAATCTCTTAAGCGGTTTTGAAGCCTCCTTACACGGGTGTAAGGGAAAAGCCTTCCCAATTTTTAGCTCTCCCAAGTTTTCCCCACCTAGATCGGAAAGGCCAAAAAGAGTGGGAAGACACCCTTTCACCCAACTCATCCTCAATTATCCCCTTCCACCTAACTTCAGGTTGCCTCAGCTCGAACCCTTTGATGGATTACCTAACCCTCAGGAGCACCTAGAAAGTTATAATTTCATCATGCTCTTGAGCAGTACAGACGATGAGCTCATGTGCCGAGCCTTCCCCACCACCCTACGCAAGGCAGCCTTCTAGTGGTTTTTGAACCTTCCCCCAAATAGCATTTCTAACTTTAATCAACTGTCATAACTTCTTCAAGCTCGTTTCTCTACAAGCATGACACACCAAAAATCTTCTTCCGTTCTAGCCACCCTCAAGCAGGAGGAGAATGAATCCCTGAAAGACTACATGAATCGGTATACCAGATTCTCTTTGCAAGTCCGAGACCTAACGGACTCAGTAGCAATGCATGCCATACAGACAGGTCTCCAACCAGGGTGTCTACATGAAAACCTAACCAATTAATCCACCACTTAACTTATCCGAGCTCTTTACCATGACCTCTAAGCACATTAATCTCGAAGAGATCTTGGGGCAAACAAAAAAAAACAACTCTAAGGATAGAAAACCACAAGAGGATCGAAGGGGAGGAAGAAAGGAAAAATCCCCTATCCGGCCTAGATACAAAACTTACACCCCCTTAAATCAATCCAGAGCTCGGGTGCTGAAGGTGATCTGTCAAACAAAGCTCGCCCAGCTTCCTTAGCAAAAGGGGGATGTGGATTCGGACAAGGAAAATTATTGTACTTTCCACTGAGGATGAGGCCACAACATAGACGATTGCTGGCACCTTCACAATCTCATTGAAGACCTTCTTAGGCCAAACTATCTACAGATATTTCAGGCTAAAAGTCATTCCATGGCCCCGCGACCTCAGAACAGAGAAAATCAACAGCATAAGTCTCTCCTAAGAAACCTTCCTGACTAGAATCGTCATTAAAGCCGATCACCTATTCGGCGCCAGCCATACCAACAGGAAGACTCGAGGCATAATGCCGCAGGAACTATACATACAATAGCTGGCGATTTTGCAGGGGGAGGAACCTCTAGGTCCTATCGGAAAAGACATGAACGAGCTACAGAGAGACTTAAGAAAGAAGTCCTCCATATTACCGCATTAGTTCATAAGCGCAAGCACACCACAGTCATATCCTTCTCGAATAGTGACTACGGAATCATCGATCGGGAGCACGATGACCCTATGGTCATATTTTGTTTCATAGCAAAGTTTGAGGTCCATAAAGTCTTGATCAACCAGGGAAGCTCAGCGGACATCTTTTTCTATCTTGCAATCGAACAACTAGGCATTCTAGCAACTAATCTCGAACATTACCCCGGAACTCTGGTCGATTTCTCAAGAGCTCACATTGAGGTAAAAAGAACCATTACTCTTCGAATCACCATTGGTGAGTACCCTAACTTGGCCAGTGATGAGGTCAGGTTCCTAGTTGTTAACTGTTCGTCAGCGTACAATGCAATTCTCGGCCGACCATCATTTAATCGGTTAAAGGCAATTGTCTCCACGAAGCACCTCTTGCTCAAATTCCCAATGATCTCAGGGACAGTCGGACAAGCCAGAGCAGACCAACTTTTAGGAAGAACATGTTACAATGTAAGCTTGGCGATCAACTACTCCAAACCTGTGAAGCACAACAATTTGAGGCAGACCATCCCAACTAGGCCTATTCATTGGTCAGTTTCGGTCAATTTTGATGACTTTTTCATTCGACCGAATGTATTATAAATGGCATTTTGTTAACCCATCACCAACCAAAGACTAGGTAGAACCGATAGAATTGGTTTCAGGTGGATTGGTAGGTTGATTCAGATTGGGCTAGATTCAGACTTTTTATTTTTTCAAGAAATTGTTATGGGCTTTGTATGGGCCAACTCTGGCCCAATTGAAATAACAACTGCAATTAAGCCAAAAAAATATCCAATTCCAAAAAAATGATAGCCCAAACAATTAAAGAATGACAAAATGGTGTACTGTACATGACAAAATTGAATAAATAAAAGCAGACAATGATAAAATTTCATTTATAAATAAAGTTTTGTACATGTGACTGGTAGTTCGTTCAAGTGGAAGCATATGTACCTAGAAAATGACATATTTTCTAATTTTGAGCACTACAGCAATGCTACAATTACATAAAAAAAAAAAAACTACCAGTAAAGCATATAGCAAACTAACAGTAAAGCACATGCATAAAAAACCTACATGTCTATGCCTTTACCCAAAAACCAAAAAGAGACATCTATATAAGTTATATGATATAACACTTACAGTTCAGTGTTCACCCAAAAACCGAAAACCATATTTACAAATATCTAGTAGATATTATCTACTCTCAAAAGAAATCGAAAGTTGCCATTACCAGTCCTACGCTACCATTTCCATATTTATCAAAATACCAATAAATGCCTGCAATTTATAAAATGAAACCCAAAATTAAGCCAATAAAATTAAAATAAGTACCCAACAATGGAGTTATACCTTATAATAAAAAATTTCAGTGAGATATAAAAAAATAAACCTCACCTTATCAATCAAAAACCATTGGCTATTTTTAAGTTCCTTTCTCCAGCAGCAGCCACTTCTACAAAATGTCAAAGAACAACAGTAGTGAAAGCAAATATATGAAATACAGTGACAAAGAAAAACCAAACAAGAAAAATTGAGACATGGATGAATACCTGATTCTAGCTTCTCATAGCTTTCATTTTCTTGACCATTGAACTCAGAATTTTCATAACCAAACAATGTCAATCTCAACCAGTTTTGACAACAAATTAACATCTCCATTGTCTTTGGAGAAAGACAATTTCTAAACACATCAAGAACTCTGCCACTTGTAGAAAATGCAAATTCAGACGCAACAGTAGATACAAGAATAACTAAAACATCCCTAGCAATATGTGAGAGGACTGGAAACCTAAATGCATTAGTCTTCCACCAACTCAAAATTGATAAATTATCATCCTCCTCAATGCAAGCTTCATTCAAGTACTTTTTCAACTCATTCTTGGTGTCCATTCTATTTAGGACCCTCAAATGGCTTTTGAATGCCACTGCCTTCGTTTGGAAAGTGGACAGTTGACTGCTGTCTTAACTACTATTTGCCCCAACAATAAAACACTCATCTAGAGTTGTTTCTGTAGGCTTAGAATATATAACCGAGACTCATAGTGCCAAGAATAATATACTGAAATTTCATAAGAATCAGAGCACAAACAACCCTCCAATCAAGAGCACAAAATGAGCAAAAATTTCTTCTTCCCTTTCTTCTATGTTTTCCTTCAAAAAGAAATATAACCACGAAATCAAAAAGAAATATAACCCCGAAAACCTTTTTTTTTTTTTATTTAAAGTCACGTGTGCCACTTGAGGAGGACACACAACACCTCACCTCTGTAGATTATACCATCACCTTTTGCCCTGCCCCCAACACCAAGTTAGACTTTAACCTTATGCTTTATAGTAATTGCAATTTATTAGAGTGTTTGTTGTTTGCCTAGTTTGTTGCCCTGCCATTGACTGAGATTATGGACTCCATTATTGTTCACATTCCAAAATTATGTAATAAGAAATAAAGGAAATCAAAAAATCATAATAATAATAAAATACAAAAAATATCAGTACTAATAACAATAAAATAAGAAAAGCAAAGAAGAAGTAAATGGGATTGTAGACGGCAAGCAACCTTGCCGTAATGCAATTCTGTAACCCTTGGGCAGCAATGCTTTTGGTGAAGTGCTATTCACCAGTCCGGCACCACCCACCCTGCAGTGCACTTACAGCTTAAAACTAGGAAAAGTATATCAATTACCCAGGCACAAAATTTTGGCTATAAAAGCCTCCCAATACACAAACACAAGAGAGAAAAATAGAGAATGTACACATAAGAAAAGAGAATTGAAACTTTGAAGCAAAATAGAAAGAAACAGATAGAGAAGATCCTGAGAAATTTGCAACACCAGAAAGAGAAATATTTCTACTGACTAAGGTACTAACATTTTCTCATTGCTCATTCTTTATGTTAAATTTCCACTTGTTACACTCACACAGAGCACACACACACAAAAAAAAAGGGAAATTTCTTAATGAAACAAGAACCACCACCGTAGAAAGGGAGGACCAACATTTCATCCACCCAAAAGTCAATTCTACTGAGCCCATCCCAAATCCACCATTTTCAGTAAAATAGAACAAAAACCTAGAAATATTTTTAGGACTTATGCAAAATCAAAGGCAAAGCACAATAGAAACTCAATTAGAAAGAAAGCCACCAGTTGGAAGTTAAAGCCAAGTTAGAGAAACTCATTTTTCTAGAGAGAGAAACAGAGATTGAGAAAGGTAGAAGAAAGAGTAAAATAGAGAGAAAGATCCTTACCTTAGCCACCAATTCTTGAGAAAATAAAATCAAACTCATGATTTGCCTTTGGATCAAGGGAGGGAAGGGAGAAGATGAGTGCTACTTTTTCTAAGCTTCCTGGCGTTTTCTCCTCTTCCAAGCTGCGTGAATCTATTTTCCTTTCTTCTCTGTTTCACGTTTTCTCTTTCCTTTAATGTCTTAATTATTTCTTTTGTTGGTTAAATGGTTATTGCCAAATGGGCTAATTTATTTGGTTTTTAGTTTTTCTTACTTCACTTGTTTTGCTGGGCCGAATATGTTAAAGTAATATAACACCCTTCTCATTTTACTTTGTTGGTTTGTTTTTGGTCTAAAGGCTTTTTTTTTATTATTTGTTGTTGAGTTTATTAAGTTGTTGGGCCGAGCATCACCATGGGAGGGGTGTTCTTTTTGATGGATTGGGCCCACGTTTTGCATGCTAATGGGCTTATGTGCCCTTTTTGTTTTTATTGTAATTTTAGGCTGGCCCATGTCTTTCTTTTAATTAGTTTGGGTTGAACCTCTTATGGGCTAGTCCATGCCTTTCCCATTCTATTTGTTTGGGCTTTATATTGTTTTGTTTAGTTTTTATTACAATTGAGTTGCAAAATTTGTGGGCCTATGAAAAAGGCTGATTTGTTTTAGGTTTTGTTTGTTTGATGGGTCAAACACAAGATTTGAGGTGTATGTGTGTTAGTTTTTTTTGGGTTTGTTTATTTCACATACTACTTTTATTTCTTTGATATTGTTTTAATAAAATAGGAGTCGGGCCCAAATATATTTGTTTATTTTTGGGTCATTTTAATTAATTAATTAGATTTATAATCTTCATTTACTCTCTACTTATTGTTATCATCATTACTTTTTACCTCAGGGGTCCTTGTTTATTTTATTTTTATGCTTTATGAGTTTTATATTATTCTCAATTCTTTTTTTTAGCAAAAATCAAAGCCCGACGACTGATTTAAATTAGGTAATAATTGTGGCGACAATTTTTTTTAATGTTCCTGAGGTGAAAGATAAATTTCTTAGTTATGCTAGAAGTACTGGTATAGCCAATAAAATTCTCAATAATGCTTTTTATATTTTTAATTAATACATTTATAGCATTTATTTGCTACATTATAATTCATCTCATTACATCTTAACATTATTTTTAATTATGCTAAAAAAAGATTACTGACGAGGGAATAATTGAACTTAGTTATGATAATGGTGAGGTTTCGATATTCCGAAGGTAAAGGGATGTCTCTAGTTCGGCCAGAGGTACTGGAAGGGCATGAGATTAATTCCCGATAAAAATATTTGTCGGTGCATAATTTCCAAATGAACATTTTCTAAATATAATATTTTAGCTTTAATTACCTTAATGTGAGTTAAAAGGTACCGACGAAGGAATAATTAAGGATAGATGTAATGACAGCGATTCCTTGACACTCCGGAGGTGAAGAGTGTCACTTTAATTTTCTAGGTGGACTAGTGGACTTAAAGAAATACCTCCAATAAATATCTTTATCACAAATTTTGAACATTTCATAAACACATATAAATTGTCTTTCATGTATCTAGATATCACTTAGTTAGTGAGATTGCTAAATATTGCTTATGATAGAATAGATTGGGGAAGATTGTAATGATAATCACAAACTCCACCTAATAGTCTTGAAGCATCCTTTAGGTTTTTTCCAGAAGTGCTGGTAGAGCCTAATGAAATTTTAATCTATTTTATAATGTTAGGACTAACTTAATTCATTTAAAAAGATAACTAGTGATTAAATGGGTAACCGTTCTAAGAACGGACGTCGTAGGGTGCTAATACCTTCCCTATATGTAATCAACCCCCGAATCTAAGCTCTGAACGTAGACCAAATTATTTAGGTGTCCAACCGCACCATTCTATTTGCTAAAAATGGAATAAAATGATTGGTGACAACTCCGTTCTTTTCTTGCATATTATTGCACATTGTTAACTTTTTATTTCTTCTCACGTGGAGAATTTCGCCGCTCCACATCGTGCTCCCGAAAGGAACATTGCGACATTCTACATTGAAATTTGTGGTACTTTTAATAGTCAAAGTTTCCATTTTCCATATGCATGTGAAGAAAAAAAATGGGTCAATAATGACGACTGCCTTTGGATTTTGCAAGCATTTCATTTAGGAGTCCCTACTAACAGAAAATGTTGTAGGTGGATCATCGGTGTATCTTAAATTCATCTTTCTAACATGCATAAGGAATTGTGTTTTGTAATGACAATCATGAACTCTACCTAATAGTCTTGAGGCATATTTTTAGGTTTCGCTAGAAGGACTAGCAGGACCTAACCAAGTATTACTCTATTTTAAACACATTGTTAGGACCAATTTAATTTACTTTAAGAGATAACAAAAAATTAAGTAGGTAACCGTTCTAAGAACGGACGTCGTAGGGTGCTAATACCTTCCCTACACGTAATCAACCCCCGAATCCAAACTCTGAACGTAGACCAAATCTTTTAGGTGTCCAATCGCACCATTTCATTTATCTAAAAAATGGAATAAAATGATTGGTGGCGACTCCATTCTTTTGCACAATATCATTGCATCCTTATACTTTTTATTTTTCTCGTGGTGGGGTTTAGCCGCTCCGCTTCGCGCTCCTGAAAAGGGACGTTGCGACAATGGACGATCAAGATCTATGACAGAAATTTTAATATTAGTGTCCATTTCGGCAAAAAAGAAAAATTTTCTAAATTTTCTATTTTTTTTTTCACTAGAAATAATCTCCTAGAAAAATTTTCTTTTTTTATTATGATGAAAAAGAAAATTTTACATAAAATTTTATATTGGTTCTCAATAGAAAAGTTTTCTTCTGTTTTTTAAAAGAAAATTTTTCTAGATAATATAGTGTAAAATTTTAAAGTGATAGAAAATGATTTTCTATCAACTTTTCTTTTCCAACAAAATAAACAAGAGAAAATTTTTTATGATAGAAAGTCTTTCTAAATTTTCAAGTAAAACAAACAGACCTAATGTAATATTAAATGTTTTTAGCATTCTCTTTCTATTTAAAATATCCCATATATATTATTTTAGTTTGTTTATTTTTAAAATTGAACCTGTTTCTAAACGAAAAAAAAAAGATAAAAATAAAAAAGAACTTTCCTGTCTTATTATCTCACGCTTGCTTTGCCACAGAGCTCACAAGTGACAACGTTTGAAAAAAAAACAACCTAAAAGGTTGGAATTTCACGCGTTAACTTCTCTGAGGTTTCCTTTATTCCTATTACGGCACAAAAAAAGAAAGTGTTACCAACAAGCGTGTAGATCAGCTGGTAAGGGACTGTTCTAACTTAACCAAGAGTCTCGGGTTCGAGCCCTTGAGAATGCAACTGCGTCTATTGGGAGAGTTTTACCACCCTTGTAGTCATTCCCGGCTCGAAACCGGATTAGTCTGGTGAAGCCCGGACACCGGTGGGTAACCAAAAAAAAAAAAAGTGTTACAAACCTAGGCATGATAATAATACTCGTATAATGAAACTTATGCAATCATTTTAATCACACAAAAAAAAAAAAAATCCTTCAAGCATAACTTGCAAATCAATTTCCCATTATTACACAATCCTCCCTACCTATAATAGGTTAATACCTGATGAAATGAAAAGAAAAATACGAAAACAGAAATACCACCAATTAAAGCTCAACAGGCTTTTAAAGATTAAAAAAAAAGAAGGAATCTGGAAATGATGATTTCGTTTTATTTCCATATATGTCATTTCGAAATGATTTCCATTTATTTCATTATCTTTTCAAGTAATCTATTTCAGATAATTATCTCCATTATGTTGGCTTCTTTATCTATGTAACTAAGTGGCCTAGTATTAAAGTGTCTCAAAATGGACGATTAAGATCTATGACAGAAATTTTAATATTAATGTAATATTAAATGTTTTTAGCATGATCTTTCCTTTAAAATTTCCCATATATATTAGTTTAGTTTGTTTATTTTTAAAATTGAATCTGTCTCCAAACGTTCAAAAACAAAAACCTGAAAGGTTGGATTTTCACTCTTTACTTCTATGAGGTTACCTTTATTCCTATTAAGGCACACAAAAGAAAGTGTTACATGCTTTGGCATGATAATAATACTCTATAATGAAACTTTTGCAATCACCTTAATCACACAAAAGAAATTTCCTTCAAGAATAACTTGCTAATCAATTTCCCATTATTACACAGTCCTCCCTACCTATAATAAGTTAATATCTGAAATGAAAATAAAAATACAAAAACAGCAAAAACCACCAAAGCATATATCTTTAGTCGTGAAAATTTAGCAATAACCATAATTATCATAATTATGATCAACAACAAGAATACCCGTACAATGACTAATTAAACTTGTGCCAAAAGCACTTACCAAGAGGTGCATTTTGTACCTAGCTTAAAAACAGGTGCTATTCTGCAATGTCCAGGCTCTTATATCCAATGCATTATATATATATATATATATATATATATATATATATATATATATATATCTTTGCCTATGACTCCATGACTGACGTGGACCNAACTGCATTCATGATCCCCGTCTTGCCTGCTAGCAAGGTTTCAAATAAAAAAAAAGTTTAAATGTATTGTAAGTTTTTATAGTTTAAACGAATTTTGAATCAGATCTTTATAATTTTTTTTTTTTCTTTTAAAGTACTTATAGTTTAAAATTTTTTTAATTAGGTCAATGTCATCACTTCAAGTTATAATTTCGTCAATTTAGTGCTGACATGGCAAATGACTTTTCCATGTGATAATAGATAAAACTTACATAACGTCAAAGTGGCACATAAATTATCACCACACATACAAGGCATGTGACTTAGTTTTTTTCAAATTGATGAAAATTAAGGTGAGAAGTGACATATAGAATTCAATTTTTGTATCACTTTAACGTCACATTGACTAGTTCCACAATAGATAATAGAATTATTTTGTATTCATATACTACCTCACACAACTAGTCATATGACAGAACTAAATTATGTTAGTAATATCGCAAAGACAAACATCTAAATATTAGACAAATTTTAAGTTTAGTGAGAAATTATTTGGTCCACCCACGGTGACCAAAAATTTCCACCAGCGGGGTATAGACTTGATTGCTTACACGTGTACCTAAAAAAAAAATGCTAACTCCGTTCTTCAATCTTCTCCTCCCGTTTCTTTTATTAATTAAAAAAAAAAAAAAAAAAAAAAAAACCTCTCCTCACCGTCGACTCATGCCTCTCTCGTCACTGCAGAAGGAGTTCAACTGTGAGGCAATTTATCTTCTTTGGAAAGCTCTTACTAGAAACATGGCTGAAATTGAATCTTTGATATTAAACATATTGGTTTCTATGGCAAACATGAGTGCTAATAGACCCATGTGTCATTGACAAATCAAGTCTAATCCATATGAAAATTGATTAGTCAAACTTCATTTCAACTTGGGGCAATCATTTAATGAGCTTTCGTAGCCTAAAATATTTTTTAATTGATTTGCAATGATATTATCCATAGTTAAATACTTTTAAATTAGTTAGGAATAAAAAAAAAAGATAAAAAAAAATGGAGAGAGAGCTCTATGATAAAATGATCCTGTAGAAAAGTATGTAAGATGAGATGATGAGGCAGCAGTGGGGACATGAAATAAAACATACTAATCCTTCCAAATTTAGATGGCGTGGGAGAAAATTCAACTGTATGATGGCCAGTTATGGTTGTGGGATCACCTAAATAAAGGAGCGATGTGATATTTCCATGTGAGTCCAAGCTATGCAGATGTTCTTTTCTGGTGTTAGGCCAGTTTCTTACGGATAGTCATCTTTGATGAAAAAAAAAAAAAGAGTAGAAACTGCTGCATTCATGATCCCCGTCCTGCCTTCTAGCAAGGTTTCAAATAAAAATAATAACAAAATTTGATGGGGACCATACGGTCCATACCTACTAATAGTCGTAAAGAAATTATTTGGGTTTTGATGAACTGAAAGAAGATATAGGTTCGGGTGGTTTTCTGCCATTAAGGTCCAGAACGAGATGAAAGGATTGAAAACGAAAGAAGAAATGGGGTGTGATGGTTCTCAGCCATTGGTTTCACAGATTGGAGTGGAAGAGTCAGAAGCTTGGAAACGTCTTTTGAAGAGTTCTACAAATACTAAGTCCTGTCAGAGGAGAAGGCAAAGTTTAAGTTGAATTATGGGATTGGAATCGTCTTCCTACTCTCAGATCTTCAAGACCGGTTGCCCATATGTGCGCCTTCAGTTATGCACTTGACAATGACACTAGCACTTTTTGGTATTTTTGGTTATGATTTTGGGTTCAAACATGAAATTTATAAGTCTTGAGGATAATGTAAGTATTACTCAATTACAAACTATTTGGTATGACACTAGCACTTTATACCATCACATTATCCCCTGCCCCCAACGCCAGGTTAGACTTTAACCTTCCGCTTTACAATAATTGATTGCACTTTATTTTAGTCTTTGCTGTTTACGTAGTTGTTCCGGTATTAATTGACCTTATGTACTCCATTATTGTTCACATTATACATTGAAATTTGTGGTATTTCTGACAGTCAAAGTTGTCATTTTCCATTTGTGAAAAAAAAAATGTGTCGAAAATGAAGACTGTCTTTGTATTTTTTTTTTTTAATAAGTTCCATATAGTTTAATACCGTTTAATAATTTAGAATTTAGATGATTGAATTTTCTTTTCTAATTAATTCATAGGAACCAATATTGACCGTCATCTCATAAACAATCATTTTTCAATGTCGATTGTTCTCTAGATGAGCTAACACTACAGCAACAACAACAAGAATACTAACAATATTAAAGGCCTTAAATTTTTTATTAATTGATCTAAGAGTAAACTCTTCTTGCAAGAAGAGGCTAATGTCGAGAGTTGCGTCCATTTCCAAATGCTTCATTACCATAATTTTCTTCCTGGTCATATGCTTAATTAGCCAGAAGAACATCATAATCATGGCACAACCCATATGGTATGATCAAGTTTGCGAAAACGATACCGTACTTGCTTCCTCCAACAGCATGCGTCAGTCTAACATCGAGCTTCTCCTCTCAAACCTTTCATCAAAAGCAGCTACTAATGGATTTGGGAAAACCACCGTAGGCAATGGTTCCGGCAACAGCCCCACCATTTATGGCCAGTATCTTTGCCGGCCGGACACGAGCAGCGTAGTATGCCAGTACTGTGTTATTACTTCAGGTCAAGAGATATTGAGAAGCTGCCCTAACAAAGTGTCTGCAATAATATGGTACAACTCTTGCATGCTTCGTTACTCTAACATAGACTTCTTTGGAACTGTTGCGACGAAACCCTCCTATAGCTACTACAACATCAGTATTAATGGCGACGAACAAGGGGCCGTCGCAAAAAGGATTGTGGAATTTATGAATGAGTTGATTCTGAATGCAACAGCAGCAGAAACAAGCATGCTTTCTGCAGTGAATGAATTGGATTTAAGTAATACTATGAAATGGTATGGAGTTGTGCAGTGTGTGAGCGATATCAATGTTTCAGAATGCCGCCGCTGTTTGCAGGAATTGTTAAGGGCAGATGGAGGGGACAGGGTGGGCGTGAGGCTTTTGTGTCCCAGTTGCATGATGAGAAGAGAGAATTATCGTTTCTACCAGGTTAACCAAGCAACTGGAACCCTTAGTAATGGTTCTGCAGGAACAGGTAAACAGTTTCTTCTTTTTTTTTCTTTTATTGTCTTGGATATGCATGAAGTATGATCTGATTAAAATTTTAAATAGCGGTGAATAATGAAATGATTTTGAGAAACTCTAATTACATAACATAGAGTGCTCTTCTAATGGTCAAATTATTGTTTTAATAGAGTTACTGTATAGTTTCAATGCGTGCAATTAAACTAAGATACTGTGTAACATATACTAGAAATGTGAAATAATGTTAAGTAAAGTGACATATATAAATTACAAAATTCAATTTTAGGTTATAATCTAAGAACATGGCCTTGTTTAAGGGGCCTCGTGCAGGTTCCGCAATCTCCAGCTTTTGCTTTCAACATGAAGCAACTGTGCTGATCACAAAACCAGATTATAGAGAGGTGGAAAAGGGATTTTAAATGCATTTATTTCATATTTGTTTTGGCTTTGCATTTATAGCATATTTAGTTTAAAAGCTGACGGTATCCAAAATTGATGCTGGGTGAGAGAAAAGTTAATGGTTCCAATCACTTCACTTATACTTTGAAATATTATCGATTTGTTAATAGCATGCATAAAAATTTTACATGAGTGATTATACATAAAATTATATTTTATATCATCTGCCGTATCATAATTAACTTCTTACTTGGTGAATATATAATCAATGGTACTATAATTGTTTATGCATTCAGTTTCTGTTAAAGAAGCAATGTAGATGTCATGATGATAAGTGACTAGCTAGTGACATTTTGTATTTGATATTTGATAAGAGTCATGTAAGTGAAAATTGTCCAATTAAAAAAAAAATTAAAACAAGAGGGAATTTTCTAAAATCCTTAATTTCAGAGACTAGAAATTTTTTGACTTTGACCTTAATTTAATCAATTTGACCACTGGACTATAATTATTTTTATTAAGAAAAATTGTACTCACTCACCCTAATCTATTACATCATCAATTGCAATGTTCTCTCTAAGCTTTTAATTTAACCATATTACCTCTAATCTATTTGTATTGTTTGCAGTATATCCCTTACAGCAAAAAAATACTAAAATAATCTAAAATTAGTTACAATTATCCAATATACAGTAGAAGAAACTCACAAATTAATACAAAGAGACTTAATAAAATGGCCAAATATCTTTATCCTTTGATATTGTACTAAATTCTAATACAATTCATCAATTAAAAAAGTACATTAAGTTCCAAGTTTAAATTTTTGAGATAGTTAGTTTATGTACTTATGTGTTTTAAGGAATAATATTCATTGAGAACAAAAGAATTTTATCATATTACATAGGATGTGTATGTATTTCAATGTCTGTTTAAATGCTTACATACTGACGGACAAAACTATGCATGGTACAAATTAAAAATTGTTCATTTCTCTCCATATAATGCAGGCAGAAAAAAATTTGTTACCAAGTGGAAGATTGTGGTAATCAGCATTACAAGCTTAATATCACTAACAGCAATTTTAGGCTGTATCTACTACGTGTGGGAAAGGTGTTGCAAAGGTAATTTTGCAATACTCACAAAAGTTTAATCCACACAATTGACTTTTAGCAGCTATTATTCGAACGCATTCATAGTCAAGTTTGTCCATTGGATCAACCATATAAATGCCGTCCAAATTTAACTCAACTCAAAATTTTCAGTAACAGGTGAACTGGAACCTGAGAAGGGTCTATTATTTTTACAAGACCATACTCAAAGGGAGGATTCATTGAAAGCAGACCTTCCTATGATGCCTTTAAGTGTAATCCAGCATAGCACTAATCACTTTTCAGATGAGTCTAAATTAGGAGAGGGTGGATTTGGCCCCGTTTATAAGGTATCAACACATTGAATTCTGATGCTTTATGGTTAACTTTTTTGTTGTTGTTTAACTCCTTGTATTCATATTCTCATCGTGGGAAAGTCAAATATTCTCAGGGCATTTTACCAGATGGAAGGCATGTGGCTGTTAAAAGATTATCCAAAACTTCTAATCAAGGTTTAGAAGAATTTAGGAATGAAGTCATCTTCATTGCCAAATTACAGCATAGAAACCTTGTGAGAATCTTAGGTTACTGCGTAGAGGAAAAAGAGAAGCTACTTGTCAATGAGTACATGTCAAATGCTAGTCTTGACTGTCATCTCTTTGGTATGTTTCTATTAAACTTTGTTCCCCTTTTAGTAAGTTTTTCTTCAATTATTAATCATAGTATGTGGAGTAATGATGTCTTACAGAATCTTAGAGAGCACTTATAAATACTTGTGTTGAAAAAGCTTTTGAGACATGACGGAGATAATATTTGAGAGAGTGCTTATGTGAATATTTTGAGATTGGACAAACTCGCAGTGTCGTTATAGATGTTACTATAGTTGTGGAGCTATAAGTGTTTGACAGTCCCACAAACATTTATACAATAATCTTCCTTCGATGTTGTAGTGATTGTCTCCTCTCATCCATAAACGTAAGCAATTTACCAACTCATAACAAATTGTGTGTGCCTTTGTGTGATTGGTTAATATGTTTGTGATGATTTTCCCAACAATTTTTAAGGGAGAATTGCCAGTATCAAGATTTTGTTTGATTTGTTCTTCATCGTGCAAGGCTGTTGTGCTTTAAAGCCCTTTGATTTCGGTACTTCTTATATACTTCTTTCACAAAACCTAACTTACAATATTTTGTTATTAGATTGCACCAAACAGAAAGAACTAGATTGGAAACTACGATTGAGCATTATTCATGGGATTGCAAGAGGTCTTTGTTATTTGCATGAGGATTCTAGTTTCAAATTGATTCATAGAGATCTTAAAGCTAACAATATATTATTAGAAGACAAGATAAATCCAAAAATATCAGATTTTGACCTGGCAAGAACATTTGAAATAGAAGAGAAACAATCAAAAACAAGAAGAGTAGTAGGTACATAGTAAGTGTAAAACAATATGCCAAATCTTTTATCATGATTTTCAAGCATGTAAGTTTCTTTTTCAATGAATCTCCTAACTAATAATATTACATTGACTTTGAACAATGGTTATATGGCTCCTAAATATACCATGGTAAGAGTTTTTTCAGTGAAATCTGATGTTTTTAACTTTGAAGTTCTTTTCCTTGAGATTATTAGTGGTAAAATGAATTATGGACATTATTTTTCAAAACATGGTCAAAGCCTTCTCTTATATGTAAGTTTTGCAGTCTTCTTTCCAATATATTTTTTTTCTTTTCCCTCTCCCTTTTGAAGAAGGAGACATACTTTAAACCTTTCAAAGAAGCTCCTAATTAAATACTTATGATTGCATGCAGGCATGGAGATTATGGAATGAAGGGAAAG
Organism: Cercis canadensis; assembly: GCA_003255065.1. Taxonomy (NCBI): domain Eukaryota; kingdom Viridiplantae; phylum Streptophyta; class Magnoliopsida; order Fabales; family Fabaceae; genus Cercis; species Cercis canadensis. The sequence goes on along the minus strand of QAOA01000952.1, from coordinate 21,742 downwards.
CTCTAATGTTGATGGATCCATTATTAGAAAACTCATACACACCAAGTGAAGTTGCAAAATGCATACACAATGCTTTGTTATTTGTTCAAGAGGATGCTGAAGATCGACCCACTATGCCAACCGTTATCGTGATGTTGTCAAGTGATACACAGATTTTTCCCAACCCTAAGCAACCGGCATTTTCCGTAGGAAAAGAAATCAGAGAACAAGAATCTTCGGTAAACAATTCCAACAGCCATTCAATTAATTCAGCAAGCATTTCTACCATGGAACCTAGGTGAAAAGTGGAAACTACAGGAGACTTTATTTTCAAAATTATGAAGACCACAGCAAACTTACAACTCTAAAGAATATGAAATGCTAAGTGTATGCAGGTGTTGACTAAGATAATTGTCTTGTGTCTTTACCACAAGGTATATATTTCACCATATCATCCTCTTCTTCCCAAACATAAGCGGTTGTGTAATTTTCACCATCCCCAGATGCGTCATTCCAAGTTTGTGTACAATGTGCAAGAATAGAGTACTTTTGCTTACCTAATTATGCTAGCTGCATGGTTGATTTTATAGAAGTTGCTGCAGGGTACGAAATATTTTTACTCAAGTTTCTGATAGAAAATCGGAATAATATAACAATAAATTACATAAAATATGCGTTTGAAAAAATGAAGCTATACAGTCAAAACATCAATATATATCTGACACTTTACATAATGATTCGCAACCAGATTTAGTGAAATGGAGGTATTAATATACATATATATCAGCAAAGATAATACAGAACATTCCTCACTCATAACGCTGAGTGCAACTTGCACAAAAAGAGGATGGCCACAAACCATGACGAGCTTCTGATTGCAATCTTCAGTGCTATACAAAAACAAGAAATTTCTGAAATTAGTCTGAAGAATAATCACTAGTTGAGCAATAGTTCTATGATAGCATAAACTTATATAGCACCAATAAGTTGCCCTCTTAGAAGAAAATGATGGGAAAAAGTTATTCTATGTATTTCATAATATCAGATAAGCATCTGTTTGATATGTATTGGTATTAATGTCATTTCATTTCCAAGTTTTGGATGGTGATCTATGATTGTCTTGAATCATTTTCAGTTTCAAATCACTTCTAAAGCATTATATCTTAAGTACCAGAAACTAGAATAAATAAATCAACATTATGATACAAGAGATCATCTAATGAATAAATATACTTAATGCAAATAAAAGAATGGAAGTCATAATTTATCTATCTTGTACCTTATATAAAATCAACTGAAATTCAATCTTCTGCATCTGAGTCATGGATGAATTCTCCGTCAATCTCAACATAGGGGATGTTGGCAATCTTGAACCATTCTTTTCCTTTACCTTTCCTGCACTGTCCTTTCAGTTGAGGACAGTCTTGTATATATAGCTCCAACAGTGACGAAGGCAGGCCCTCCTCAGGTAAACAGAAAAGGTTGGGACAATTATAAATGGAGAGTTCTTCAAGAGAGGTGAGGTATTGGAAACCCAAGGAAGGAAGATATGCCAGATTTAAGAGATCTCGGAGGGTGAGGCTGGATAAAGAGGTCAGATTATGAAAGCCTTTTGGTGACAGAAGTTTTAAGTTTGGAAAATCCTGAATGGTGAAGCTGGTTAAAGAAGATGGAAGCATTGTACCCACCTCCTCAAGTGGAATATGAAAATTTCCACCTATGAGGGTGAGGTCCTTAAGAAAAGTGAGTTTGTATAAACCCCAGTTGAACAAAGCTTCACAGGCATTATGGTCATTGATCCACAGTGATGTTAAGTTAGGTGGAAAGCCTTCTTGAGGAAAGAATTTGATACTTGGACAGTGACCTATCTCCAATTCTTTGAGGGAGGTGAGGTTGTGCATGAAGTTTGGCAGGGCCTCTAGTCTCTCACAGCTCATGATGCAGAGTTCTTTTAGTTTGGAGGTAGGCAAACCTTCTTCCGGGAACGAAACAAGACTTGGACAACCAATAATTCTGATCTCCTCAAGGTGAATGAGGCAATGCATGCCTTGAGGAAGGGATTTGAGGTTTTCACAGTTCCATATCTGAATAGACTCCAAGGAGGTGTTTCTATGCAAACTCTTTGCTATTGACTCTAGCTTTGGACAAGATTGAATCTCAAGTTTCTGAAGAGTTGTAGGTAACTGGCCTTTCAATGACAAGCATGTTAGCTCTGAACAATTCCAAATGAACAAACGTTTGATAGCACCAGGTAACTCACCACTTGATGATAAGAAAGAGAGAGATGGACACCAGCCAATATATATATACTCAAGGAGAGAAATGTCCTTCCCACCTCTATGGGAATTCTCCTCATGCATCATTCTTGTTGAAGAAGAACATTCTCCATTGTCCACTAAACACCACAAGTTCTTACAATTTGATATCTCCAATGATTTTAAAGTGGGAGGCAGCTGGTCTCTTGTGACAAAGATTAGGGAATCACAGTTGCATATGTACAAGCGTTCAAGATAAGGGCTATGGAGCGTCAGTGCTTCAGGTATAAATTTCATAACACTGCAATTTCTAATCTCAATTGCTCTGAGCATGAATGAAAAGTCATGTGGATGCTTTGCAAGGTAAACATCATTCCCCCACAAAGCTGTAATCACTTCTTGGTCACAAGAGACAATTTTGAGTTCTTCTACCTGCATAAACCACTCTATTGGACATTTGAATTCCAAGATTCTTGAAAGAGCCATGGAGTTTAATGAGCTGAATTCAGTTTCACAGTTAAGCACTATGCCTTTGCATGCTTCAATTTCTAGTTTGCAGAGCAGCGGAAAGCATGAAATAGGAACTATCAACTGTTCACATTCATTAATCAATAGAGCTTCCAGAGAAGGAAGATGATCAGGTAATGTTCCTAGGAGTTTGGGGCATCTCACGATAGAAAGCTCCTGCAAACAAGAAAAAGCATCAAGTTGCTCGTCAACAAAGGGGAACCAATCTATCCATTTGTCCATATCCATAAAACATAGTCTCTCCAAGGATGGAAAAGGTTTAAAGCAACCTTCACCATAGAACCCACCATCAATGCAGCATACTTCTTTCATTCCAATTACGCGAAGGTCTTTGAGTGCATGGAGGTTTCCAAGTGCAGGCAAAGATGTACAATTGGCACAGTTCTTCAACTTTAAGAACACTAGACTCTTCAAGGATGGATCTTCTATCCATTTTGGGAAATTCGAACCACCATAGCATTCAACACTAAGCTTTTTAAGAGCCCTGTGAGGTTGTAGCATATGAAGAACATCTTTGGCTCTTTCAATATGTGACGTATCAGTTGCACAGCTACTCCACTTCAGTTTAAGCACATCAATGCCTATCTTCTTATTTAACATTGCTTCGCCTGCTTCCCGAGCATCAACCACATGCTCTAACCTGGACACAGAAAGTACTCCGCGGAGATTTGACAACTTCATCAGTTCTCTGATGCCACTTTTGCCTAGAATGAAATTTGACAATGTTTGAAGATGTGTCAATTTGCCAATACCCTGTGGCATACCTGTTAAAGACTGCGCTCCAGTGATATCAAGTTGGCGTAGGTTGATTAAATCCCCCATGTTTGATGGCAGGTTCTCAAGATTTAAACAACCTCTTAGTAATAATGTCTGCAGATTACATAGATTACTTACTGATTCTGGCAACTTTCTGATGATAGTCTGTGAAAGGTTCAGGTACCGCAGAAGCTTCAAATTACTAACTGAATCAGGAAGTTTACTAATATAATATCCACTCAAGGATAAGACTCGTAAGGAGGTTAACTTAGGCAATAACTTAAAAGGGACATCATTAGTTATATAGGCCCGTTCTTGGGATCCATGCTTTAGAGGGAGGAATGTTCTTACAAGTTTGGCTTCATGAAAGGCCTGAAACATTTGAATATTATCATATTCACCACCAGTGTAAGATGAGTAGCGAGCAGTTTTGGAAATTTTCTGTGTCTTTTGCCCCTGCAAGTGTAACCTGTTGTCCAATCTAAAACATGTTTCCCCAGCAACCCACTGAGCAAGATCATTGACAAGGTCATGCATTACATACCATGATCTATTGCCACTTGACTCCTGAAAGAAAGACATTGAGAGTAGATCTTGAAAGTAGTCATGGCCCACATCTTCCATTTCCTTCTGCCCAAGTTGCTGTAAAAAGCCTTCCGCCATCCACAGCAAGACTATATCTTTCTCCTCAAATTCATAGCCTTTTGGGAATAGGGAGCAGTATGCAAAACATCGCTTCAGATGTGAAGGAAGATGACAATAACTCAATCTTAAAGCTTGGAGAATGTTACTTTTCTCCACTGCTAGATCCAGTATTTCAGAATTCAAAACACTTTCCCACTCATTTTCATCTTGATTTGAGCACAAAACCCCCCCTAACGTTGATGCTGCCAAGGGTAAGCCTTTGCATTTCTCAGCAATCTTCTTACCAATCTCCACAAGACTTGGATTTGCATCAGTATTTTTATTCTTAAAAGCATGGTGCCCAAAAACTGACCAGCATTCCTCCTCTGATAAAAGGTCAAGAAAATGAGCTTCAACAGTTCCCATCATTCTGGCAACTTCTGCATTTCTTGTTGTTACTATCACCCAACTCCCTCGCGCCCCTCCTTTCAAGGGGGTTTCCAGCTCCAGCCATTCATTGTAATTCTTATTCCACACATCATCTAAAACAATTAGAAATTTCTTACCTCCCAAGGCAGCTTTGAGGTTAACCTGAAGCTGATTTAAGTCATTGAAATTACAGCTTCTGGAAGTGGTTGCCTCTAGAATCTTTCTGGTTACAGTCTTGACATTAAATTCATTAGATACAGATACCCATGCCTTGACATCAAAATGCATACTCACCCTATCATCATTGAACAAAACCTGAGCCAATGTTGTTTTCCCAACGCCGGGCATTCCCACAATGGAAATCACTGAGACTTCACTGTCACAGCTTGACATGTTCTCCATCAGCAACCCTATAATCTTCTCTTTGTCCTTATCTCTCCCAAAGACACAGGATTCATTCACCAAGGAACTTGTTTCCTTGATTCTACATGAAGAACCTGCAACAACTTCACTTAAGCCAAGCTCTTGCCTTTCACTTGCAAGGTTATCCAGCCTCTCAATGATTTCATTCATCTTAGAATCTATCTCAACTTTAAATATCAAAGTACTTGGACTAAGAGAAGTTGGGATAAGATTCCATACTTGAGTGAAGCTGTTTCGCGATATGGATTCCAATCTCCTCCTCAGCACCTGAGTAGCAAACTCATCAAGAATATCTTCTGCATCATAAGCAACATCTTTGAGTTCACTCAGCCACATTCTCACAGCCTCATTCTTCACTTGCTTGTCCTCTGCATCATTGACTACGCCTTTTATAAGCAGCAAAGTCTTCTTCAATTTAATCACCGCTTTATCATTGTCTCCTACTTGGATGGCATCAATAACATTCTTGGAGGCCAGCCTGTCAAACAAAACCTGAAGGAAAGCTGATAAAAACGCTTCTCCAACAGCCATTGTTTCAGTGAAAACGCAAACGTGGTGGTATCAACACTCAAATATATGACTTGGGAACAAAGACAGTGTTTAGTTTAAGGATTTGCTGCTTGCAAAAAACATAGTGGTGTATAAGCTTAGCTCAAAGTACACCCTGGTTTGAGGTTTAAAGATTAAGCTGCTAGCCAGATGATTTTGGAAGAATTACATTGAAAAAGTATTATGTCTAGGTAACGTACGTCAATAACAACAATATGACAGCAATTTTATATTATTTAATGTTATCATAAAATGGGAACAGAAAGATAAAGTAACTAAATCCTAGGATTAAGAACAAGTACTAGATTGTCTAATTTTTAGTGTCTTCTAGCACATTGAGGTATGATACATACGCTAGCCATCAGCTGCATGCCTGCCTTGAAATAAATGTTGCATTGCAGCAGAAATTTTCATGATGCAAGTACTTTGACTTTTTGTTCATGGTTGTTGAATAAATTATTGATCTGATTAACACTGGTATGACATTAACATATGCATTTATTAAGGGAAGTTTCATAGCATTTTCTTCAGTCCCCTCTCCCCCAGTAATGAACCCTTGTAAATCTTGTGTGTGTGTGTGTGTGTGTGTGTGTGTCAACCATCAATATTTAGCCGGCCAAAAAAAGATCTAGCCGGCCAAAGACTGATTTTAAACAAATTAAACAAAGGAATTATGAGAGAGAGAAAGAAAGAAGGAATTAGCTAGGAACCTTGCTAATTGGTATGATGGAAGTGGAATCAAGTATCAAGTTTGAATTATGCTTGGAATCTGCAGACACAAATTAAATTTGAGTGCATTCTGTTTGCTAGACTTTTTCCATGTTCAAAGTAAATGATAAGACAATTGATAATGACCTAGGAAGCTTCTTTGCAATTTTTCTATGTTGGTGTTATCCATGAGAGCGTTGAGCCATTGTGCCTTAGCTTGCAAGTAAAGAGTGATGCTGAGTTGTCAAAATGGATTGGTTTAACTTATCATGTCAGCCCGAACATGATCAGTTTATTAGAACTAACACCATTTCATTCTAATTAAACTACTTAATTTTTTTTTCTTGCATTAGATTTAGTGTAAGACAATATAAAATTAATTAGTATGCAAATAACATAACATACTTCATAAGTAATATGTGAATTTGGTAACTAGTTGCATGATGCTCTAACAATGACATGAATGCACACCAACACATAAAATATATGTCAACACTTTTTCTTCTCAAATGTTAATATCTTAACATGAGCTTATTATTCCCAAGTCCAAGAACCCGGGAATATTTCTCAAATGGTGCAGAAATTCCACATCGTTCAAAAAGATTAAAATATTTTTCGTGTTATGTAATTATTTAGTTTATAAATGTGGTTATCCTTCAATGCTATGTGATTATTTTATTCATATATATATATATATATATATGCCTCTTTTTGTGGTGGGGGTAATGGGTGTGTCTGTGTCCGTCTAGGTGCGTGCGTCAGTGTGTTAATGAAAAATTAACACTTTCTTCAAAAAAGTTTCATATCTAGCTGTCTAAGGTAGATGACAAGATATTATGGTCCTTTCATAATCAAGCAAAGACATGCTTACTTGTTCTATTACAATAGAGTTCGATACCTCAAAAAGGAACATCCTTCTGAAATTGAAGAAATTAAATATAATCAAAGGATTGTTCAATACTATTTCAGCAAGCTTGCTCATCTAGCTGCTTAGTCATTATTCTAAGTATTTGTCTTAGAAGTTCATTAAGCAAGGCATAGATCTCTAAAGTCCAAAACTTTGTAAGATATTAAGACTCTAATTTTCTAGACCGAGATATTTTCTTGACTTAGCGTTGGTAAGCCGGTAACCGTGTTCCCGGTCGTAAGTCCCAGGGGAGACAGTAAAACCGTTGGTAAGCGGGGTGTTCCCGGTAAATTTAAAGAAAAACACTTGGCCGTTAGAGTTAAGATTGATCATAAAGTCAAGGATGGATAGAGAGTATATGTCTAGTGAAGATGAACCTTTTGACTCAGATACGGAGGAACATGACTATTCAATAGATGTTCAAGATGATGAAATTTCAGTTGATCAAGATGATGAAAATTCGGATGAAGAAGAATTAGAATTAGATTCTAGTTTTGAATCATCAACTCATTACAGTCCTAGCAAAAAATCATTAAAATCCTCTTCAAAAAATTCATCAGGAGTTAACTTTACAATAGTTAGTTCAAAGCCTTTTTCTCAAAATTCTCCTCATATGTCTTTTCCCAGGTCATTAAAAGAGTTTCAAATAGATAAAGAATATCTTAGGAAAGAATTCATGAAAGCCTCAAACAAAGGAAAAAGACGTTGGTATTTCAAAAGATTCAATCATCAAGCAAAAGAAATATTCAAAGAAATTTATTTTCATGAGTTAAATATCATGAACTACAATATGCCTTTCTTCGAATGGTTCGAAGAGTATGCTGAAGTAAATGATATTAGCTATCCTTTTGCTAAGGTGGATGATACAGTTTATCCTTATAAACCAATCAAGAAGATCAAGAAAAATACTAGGATAAGTCAGGAAACTTCATCAGAGACACTAGTTACTGTTGTCCATCCCCCTTTAGAGAAAATTACTGTTGAAAATATTCATCAAGAAGAAGTAATTACTTCACCTCTCATAATAACTCATGATCTTGTCAAAGGTAGTCATTCATTAAAATATCCAAATATAGATCAAATGATTAGAGTAGAGAATACACTCTCTTCTCTTCCCTCATCAAATAATTCATTAGATCTTCCTCCATTAAATCGTCCTTTAGGTCCTCTTTCATTAGGTCCTTCCTCATCAAAGTCTCCTTCAATATCTTTCAATAAATCAGAAATTCAGCAACCTATTTATAGGATGCCAAACTTTTCAAAAATAAAAAACATTAGGTTTGGAAAAGAGGATTCCTTAAACCTAATAATAGAAAAACCTTCAATCAATATGATCAAACAAGAAAAAGAAGAATTAACTGTCAATAAAGTTTTAAAACAGAATCTGAGATTAGGTCGAAGAACTTATCAAACTAGGAATTATTATCCTAGACCTACTCTTCCAGATATTCAATTTGAGGAAAGAAGTCAATATGTCCATAGTAGTTATGATGGAACTAGTATCTATGAGTGGAATATTGATGGTATGAGCGAACATGAGATATTAAATCATACTAATGAAATCCTCATGGCAGTTAATGCTTTTAGAATCAAAATTCCTTCAGCAGATTTAAGGAATATCCTTAAAATCATTGTTAGTGGTTTCACTGGTCAACTCAAAGGTTGGTGGGATAATTATCTCACTGAAGATCAAAGATTAGAAATAGAAACTTCAATAGATCCTGAAACTGATAGTTCAACATGCATAGAACTTTTGATCTATGCCATCATTAAACATTTCATAGGTGAACCTCAAAGTTTTCAAGATAAGTCATTAGAAATCTTAACCAACTTAAGGTGTAGAGAACTCTCAGACTTAAGATGGTATAAATATGTTTTTTTCTCAAAAGTATTCTTAAGAAGTGATTGCAATTTAGCTTATTGGAAAGAGAAGTTTATCTGTGGTCTTCCTAAGCTATTTGCAGAAAAGGTCAAAGAAAGGTTGAGAAACTATGGAACTCAACAAGGATTATCATTAACTCAAGTCTATGAATCTTCCTCATATGGTCAGTTAGTTAGTGCTGTCAATCAAGAAATCATGGTTGAGTGTAATGATATTAAGTTCAAAAACAAAATTCAAAAAGATAGTCATAAAAGGAAGAATGAACTAGGGAATATTTGTAATCAAATGGGATTTGATACAAATTTAGTTCCTCCTTCATCAAGAGATAAGAAAAAGCAGAAGCCTTTTAGGAAAGACTTTAGTCATAGAAAGTTCAATAAAAGAAGAACAAATCATGATAGAAATGAATCAAAACCTTTCAAAGAATCATCAAAGAAGAGTTCAAAGTCTAGAAAGTCATTCAAAAATCCTGTCTGTTATAGATGTGGTCAAGTAGGACATTACAAGAGTAATTGTCCGATGAAAACTAAAATCAATTCATTAAACATTAGTGATTCATTAAAGAAAGAATTAAGTAAATTGTTCATTAACAATATTTCAGACTTAGAGAATGAATCTGAAAAGGAATTATCAGATAGGAATTCTGAAAATCAAATAGAAAATATTTTTCAAATTTAAGAAGAATCATCTGCTTCAGAATCTTCTGAAACTGAAAAAGATGAATCCTGTATTCAAAATTGCAAGGATCCAGATTGCAATGGAACTTGCAAATCAAAGTCAATAAATGTTATTTCATCAGAAGCTAGTTTCCTCATAGATGTCATAGAAAAGATAGAAGATGATGAAATCAAAAGGCAATATCTTTTGAAATTAAAAGACATCATAGATAAAGAGAAGCCTAGCTTTCCCGATATCAAACCAATTAGCCTTAGTGCTATTTTGTCAAAAATGAATTCAAAACAACAGGTTGTTACTGTCAAAGATCTTCAAAATGAAATCAAAGAAGTCAAAGAAGAAATTAAGCAACTAAAGCAAGATCAGAGCCGAATAGAATTAGATTTGCTTAATTTGTCATTAAAGAATCATCTCAATAGTCAAGAGTCTAGTCAAAAGAATGAGGATGAAGATGAAGATATTGATCAATCTTCAGATTCTCATGAAACTTATCTCAATATCATCAATAGGATTCAAATTCAAAAATGGTACTGTAAAATATCATTAATCATTAATGAAGAATATCATAAGCATTTCATTGCCCTGATAGACTCAGGTGCAGACATGAATTGTATTCAAGAATGCTTAATTCCTACTAAGTACTATGAAAAGACTCTAGAGTCTATAACTAGTGCTAATGGTTCAAAGCTTCATATAGATTTTAAGTTAACTAAAGCTCAAATTTGCAATAAAGGTATTTGTTTCAAAAATACTTTTATTTTGGTCAAAAATATTTCAACACCTATCATTTTAGGGACTCCTTTCCTTACTCCAATTTATCCTTTTCATGTAACATCTCAGGGAGTACATACTCTTCAAGGTGGTAAAGAAATCATGTTTGAATTTCTTACCCCTATGAAAAATAAAGATGTTAATGAAATTCAAAATAGTTCAGTCTCTATTACCAATATGGTAATAAAGAAACAGAAACATATTCAATACTTAAATCAGGAAGTTCATTACAGGAGAATAGAAGAACAAGTTCAAAATCCTCAGGTTCAAAAGAGAATAGAGAAAATTCAAAAGAAAATTGAAACTGAAGTCTGTGCTGATCTTCCTAATGCTTTTTGGCAAAGGAAAGAACACATGGTGGAATTACCCTATGAAAAAGATTTTCATGAAAACAAAATTCCTACCAAGGCAAGACCAATTCAAATGAACAAGGAATTGTTAGAGGTCTGCAAGAAAGAAATTCAAGAATTGTTAGATAAAAAACTCATTAGGCCTAGCAAGTCTCCTTGGAGTTGTGCAGCTTTTTATGTTAATAAACAAGCTGAGCAGGAAAGAGGTGTGCCTAGATTAGTCATCAATTACAAGCCTCTCAACAAAGTTCTTCAATGGATTAGGTATCCCATACCTAATAAAAAAGATTTAATTAGTCGTCTTCATAATGCATCCATATTCTCAAAATTTGACATGAAATCTGGTTTTTGGCAAATTCAAATTCATGAAAAAGATAAATACAAAACTGCTTTTACAGTTCCATTTGGACATTATAAATGGAATGTCATGCCATTTGGCCTAAAAAATGTACCATCTAAATTCCAAAATATCATAAATGACATTTTCAATACTTTGTCAACATTCACCATTGTCTATATAGACAATGTTCTAGTTTTCTCAAACACAATCAACAAGCATTTTGAGCATTTAGAGACATTCTTTCAATTAGTCAAACAAAATGGATTGGTAGTGTCAGCCAAGAAAATGAAACTGTTTCAAACAAAAGTTAGGTTTTTAGGCTTTGATATTTATCAAGGTACTATTAAGCCTATCAACAGATCCATAGAATTTTCAAATAAATTTCCAGATGAAATCAAAGATAAAAATCAATTGCAAAGATTTTTAGGATGTTTGAATTACATTTCTGATTTCATTCCTAATTTAAGACAGAAATGTAAACCATTATTCAAAAGACTTAAGAAAAATCCACCCGTATGGAGTCAAGAAATGACTCAAGTCATCATAGAATTAAAAATTCTATCTCAAAATCTTCCTTGTCTAGTTATTCCTGATCCTTTAGCCTATATGATTGTAGAAACTGATGCTTCTGATATAGGTTATGGGGGAATTTTAAAACAAAGGATTGAAGAAACTAGTCCAGAACAAATAGTGAGATACCGTTCAGGACTATGGATCGAATCTCAAAAGAATTACTCCACAATCAAAAAAGAAGTTCTATCAATTGTTTTGTGCATCTCAAAATTTCAAGATGATTTGGTCAACAAAACCTTTTTGTTAAGAGTCGATTGCAAAGCTGCAAAAGATATTTTACAAAAAGATGTTCAAAATCTAGTCTCAAAACAGATTTTTACAAGATGGCAAGCAATCTTATCTTGTTTTGATTTTTAAATTGAATTCATCAAAGGAGAGAAAAATTCCCTTCCTGATTTCCTTACTCGTGAATTCCTACAGGGGAAAAATGAGTAAGAAGAATATGGCTACTAATTCATCAAAACCTCTACCATCATCATCATCAAATTCATTAAACCCAGAGGCAGCTCCTTTTAGGTCATCATCTTCTCAATACAGATTTCAAAGTTTAGAACCTATCCTTCAACCAAGATCAAGGTCTTATCATAGTGCTCTGACACCCTCAACAACGTCTCATTAGTCATCTTATGTTCAAAAAGCTGTCTTCCTTCACATATGTTACCCTGAACCTCATAGGTATAAAAATATCAGTGACATTGTTGAACAGACTTTTCCAAAAAAATTTCATTACTTCCCGAAAGACTTTTTCAAAACCAGAGAATTTTATGAAGATATCTTAGCAGATACTGGTTCTGTATATTTTACTCATAATTTGAATCATGATAATGAAATCACCTATTCAAAAGCCAAAATCAGAAAAGTCCTTTCTATTTCTGATTGGAATCAACAACCTCTTACTAAAAGGAAATTCTCAACAAAATTCTCTCATCCTCCTTTTGATTATTTCGATTATCAAAAAGCCTGGTTCAACTTCTTGTATCTAGCCCCTTATAATCATTCGTGGTTTTTGTACTTCTGTCAAAATCTTAATCCTTCATCACTTCCTTTATGGTTCAAAGAATGGTTCTTTTACTGTGGACCAATCACTCAAATCTTCGTTCCTCAAGTTTATGAAGCCTTTCTTTTATTCAAAGATAATACCCCAAAAATCCCTGAACTCAATAAACTCTTATCTTTCTGTATCAAATTCAATGTTGCTTGGATCCTTTGTTGGTCTTATGAGTTACAACAAGATCCCCTTCTTCCTCCTTACTTCCCTCAAAGGCTAATCAGATTATTCAAAGTAAAATGGTGGAGACAATTTGACCATTCATTAGCTGATGTATCCAGAGTTCAAAAGTATTTCATGCAGATCAATCCCAGGACTCGACGCAGCTCAGGAAAGCAAGTTCAACAAGAGACAACATCTTCAAAAGGTAAAACAGCACTCCTCAATGAGGTTGCTATGCTCAAAGCAAAACTCAAAGAAGTAGAATCTCAAGTAGCTTCATCAGACTCAGAAGAAATCAATTCAAGTTACACTCCTCAAAATGAAGATGACTGCTACGGAATTGACATCACTAGGGAATCGTGACACAGTCACCCAAAGACTGCCGTCCATGTGCAGTGATTCCACACAGCTGTAGCCATGTGCAGTGTTACTAAAAGGCTGCAGAGTTCACATGCAAACTTATCATCATATTCAACAAGTCAACAAAGTTTTATGGAGACTCCTCATCATGCCAAGTGTCCAGACATGTGTCAACAAGAGAAGAAAAGAATGCTTCCCCACTCAACAAGTGTCATTACCAAAAGCCATCATGAAAAGCTTCATCACACATCACACAACAAGACAAGTATGGACTTCAAAGCATTTGGAATCCATCCTTCCCTCAAGAGTCTATAAATAGCCACCTTCATCACAAGAGAAGGCAATGTAAATAGAATGTAAGATATTCTCCCAAGGAGTGTAAATACTTTGTAGAAATAATCCTTTAGCTTAGCCAAGTCTAGCTAACCTTTCAACCTTCTCCTTTCATCAAAGTTTCATTAAGTCATTAGCCTTCAACAAAGCCCTTGTGCTCTCCTCAAAGTTTGTAACTTTTTCAAAGTGTATTTCAAGAAGTTTCAAAGTTGTAAGTGTTATTTTGTTTAATATTAAGTTTTATTTCATTACTTTTCATTAAGCATTCATTATCCTTCTCCTATGCTTTCCAGTGCGGACTACCGCCGGATTAGCTCCCTTTCATAAGCATTTCCCCTTCCTACTGCTTTCCAGTGCGGACTACCGCCGGATTAGCATCCCTTTTAATTTTTGAAGTTACTGTTCATGTTCATCATTACTGTTCACGTTTACTATTCACGTCATGTTCATGTTCATCATGCAGCAGGATCGCTCTTAGATTTTGACTTAATGATTATGAAAGTCTTAATGAGTAATGAGTAAGTCAAAACATGTAAAACATGTAAAGAAAGTGTGTGCAAAAATGAATTAAAAAGTGAAGAAGGAGTAGGAGATTCGGAGTGAATAGTAACTTATGAACAGTGACGTGAATAGTAAACGTGAACAGTAATGAACAGTAACTTCAAAAATTAAAAGGGATGCTAATCCGGCGGTAGTCCACACTGGAAAGCAGTAGGAAGGGGAAATGCTTACGAAAGGGAGCTAATCCGGCGGTAGTCCGCACTGGAAAGTATAGGAGAAGGATAATGAATGCTTAATGAAAAGTAATGAAATAAAACTTAATATTGAACAAAATAACACTTACAACTTTGAAACTTCTTGAAATACACTTTGAAAAAGTTACAAACTTTGAGGAGAGCACAAGGGCTTTGATGAAGGGCTTTGAAGTAAGCTAATGACTTAATGAAACTTTAATGAAAGGAGAAGGTTGAAAGGTTAGCTAGACTTGGCTAAGCTAAGGGTTATTTTCTACCAAATATTTACATTGCCTTCTCTTGTGATGAAGGTGTCTATTTATAGACTCTTGAGGGAAGGATAGATTCCAAATGGTTTGAAGTCCATTCTTGTCTTGTTGTATGAGGTGTGATGAAGCTTTTTATGATATCTTCTTGTAATGACACTTGTTGAGTGGGGAAGCATTCTTTTCTTCTCTTAATGACACATGTCTGGACACTTGGCATGATGAGGAGTCTTCATAAAACTTTGTTGACTTGTTGAATATGATGATAAGTTTGCATGTGAATTCTGCAGCCTTTTAGTAACACTGCACATGGCTACAGCTGTGTGGAATCACTGCACATGGACGGCAGTCTTTGAGTGACTGTGTCACGATTCCATTCCATTGTAATGATATCTTGGTATTCTGCATCAAAAGCAGTATTCCAGTAATCAAATCTGTCATCTGCCTCTGCATCTTGATAGAAAAGATGAAATGCCTCTAAATCTTCGGCATGATTCTTTTGAGAATAATGATCGGCTAACTGTTGAAAATCAGTCCGGATTTTGAAAGGAACTTCGGGAATGGCTAAATCTGAATATATTTTTTGATTAAAATCTTCTGCAACAAGGGTTTGATATTTAATGGAAAGCTCTTTTGCAATAGTACTGGCTCTCCAATGTCTAATTTGCTTTCTTAAGGAAAGATTATGACAGGGCCAGGGATACTCAGAGGAGAGAAGGTAAGGTTTGACTAAATGTTTTTTGAGAAGGATTTTGTGTTGAGCAGGATAACAAATTCCTCTGATCCATTCTGGGGCTTTGCTTTGAATGAGTAATTCGACATATCTTTTTGGAGGAAACTTATCAAAGGCATGTATAATACAATGAGACAGTTTTCGTCCAAATCCTTTTGATTGATCAGGGTAGGTAATGAGAATATTGGCAAGATATCCATAATCTAAAAGCTTTTGAGGAGTTAAAATTATTGGTTCTTTGTTGAAATAGATTGTGACAGGAAGATATTGGGAGAGATCTAATGAGGCTCTACATATGCTATAGGTAAGGTGACATTTACAATCGGGCATAGAAAGGGGAATTTCTGTACACAAAGGGTCTGTTTTGAGACATTCAAGGTTTTTGAGATCATGATAACATTCCCATGTCCAGGTCATTCCTGGAATGAGTCTGTAGTTACAGGCGAATTCAATTAAAGCTTTTTGAATAAATTCTTGCCTGTTGAGCTCAGTCTCTTGAAGAGTTTGATGAACAAATTCTCTACAATCAGCATCTGGTAACTGATTAAGAAAACTGTGGGAGAAGAAGAAGGCTCTTGATTTCTTTGTTTCTCGTTCTACTTTTGCTTTAACCAGTGGGGTTAAAGTTAGAATCTTTTCTTTTCCTTTAGCCAGTGGGGCTAAAGTTCTGACGCTCTCTCTTATCTCACTTTTACTCTTTTCTTTAGCCAGTGGGGCTAAGATAGCACTCTTACTCGTCTCACCTTTTGCTTTAGCCAGTGGGGCTAAAGTTATATCCTCTAAAGCATCAAGTTCTTTGAATCTGCTTTCATCCAGTAGGGATGATGATGATATTCCACTATGAGCCAGTTGGGCTGACAGGGCTTCAACTTGTCTTTTGAGAAGTTCATTCTCTTTGATCAGCTCAAGATTATTAGCAGTAATATCATTGAGAAAATATTCATTTGTTCCACAAGTACGACAAGTTTTGTGATGAAATTTATGATGAGAAAAACGAAAATAGTCTGCTACTACTTGCAAGACTAATGACTTATTATTAAAGTCACTAATATTCCAAATAGCATCTAATATTACTGTTTCACTATTATCTAATCCCTCTAAATTACCTTTGTAATGAAGATTAGACTCTTTAGGCCAGACAGGTAAAGCTTTGTCAACAAAATACATCAATCCATGGGGATCCATCTGCAAAACTAATCTGATTAGTATAAACAGTAATATCCTATAAGGTGAAGGAACAAATTTGAATATATTATAGAGACAACTTAATAAATTGTTAGGTATTTGAAATCTAATCTTTTGAAAAACTTTATTGAGAGGTGGGTAATGAACTTCTTGATTTTTGAATATCATGTTGATAACAGATATTGAACTATTTTGAATTTCATTAACATCTTTGTCTTTTATAGGGGTGAGAAATTCAAATATAATTTCTTTACCTCTTTGAAGAGTATGTACTCCCTGAGATGTTACATGAAAAGGATAAGTTTGAGTTAGGAAAGGAGTTCCTAAGATAACAGGTGTTGAAATGTTTTTGACCAAAATAAAAGTATTTTTAAAACAAATACCTTTATTGTAAATTTGAGCCTTGGTTAGTTTGAAATCTATATGAAGCTTTGAACCATTAGCACTAGTTAAAGACTCTAGAGTCTTTTCATAGTACTTAGTAGGAATTAAACCTTCTTGAATGCAATTCATGTCTGCACCTGAGTTTATCAGGGCAATGAAACTCTTATGATATTCTTCATTAATGATTAATGATATTTTACAGTACCATTTTTGAATTTGAATCCTATTGATGATATTGAGATAAGTTTCATGAGAATCTGAAGATTGATTAATATCTTCATCTTCATCCTTTTGACTAGACTCTTGACTATTGAGATGATTCTTTAATGACAAATTAAGCAAATCTAATTCTATTCAGCTCTGGTCTTGCTTTAGTTGCTTAACTTCTTTTTTGACTTCTTTGATTTCATTTTGAAGATCTTTGACAGTAACAACCTATTGTTTTGAATTCATTTTTGACAGAATAGCACTAAGGCTGATTGGTTTGATATCGGGAAAGCTAGACTTCTCTTTATCTATGATGTCTTTTAATTTCAAAAGATATTGCCTTTTGATTTCATCATCTTCTATCTTTTCTATGACATCTATGAGGAAACTAGCTTCTGATGAAATAACATTTATTGACTTTGCTTTGCAAGTTCCATTGCAATCTGGATCCTTGCAATTTTGAATACAAGGTTCATCTTTTTCAGTTTCAGAAGATTCTGAAGCAGATGATTCTTCTTGAATTTGAAAAATGTTTTCTATTTGATTTTCAGAATTCCTTTCTGATGATTCTTTTTTCAGATTCATTCTCTGAGTCTGAAATATTGTTAATGAACAATTTACTTAATTCTTTCTTTAATGAATCACTAATGTTTAATGAATTGATCTTAGTTTTCATTGGACAATTATTCTTGTAATGTCCTACTTGACCACATCTATAACAAACAGGATTTTTGAATGACTTTCTAGACTTTGAATTCTTTTTTGATGATTCTTTGAAAGGTTTTGATTCATTTCTATCATGATTTGTTCTTCTTTTATTAAACTTTCTATGACTAAAGTCTTTCCTAAAAGACTTCTGCTTTTTCTTATCTCTTGATGAAGGAGGAACTAAATTTGTATCAAATCCCATTTGATTACAAATATTTCCTAGTTCATTCTTCCTTTTATGACTATCTTTTTGAATTTTGTTTTTGAACTTAATATCATTACACTCAACCATGATTTCTTGATTGACAGCACTAACTAACTGACCATATGAGGAAGATTCATAGACAATGATAATCCTTGTTGAGTCCCATAGTTTCTCAACCTTTCTTTGACCTTTTCTGCAAATAGCTTAGGAAGACCACAGATAAACTTCTCTTTCCAATAAGCTAGATTGCAATCACTTCTTAAGAATACTTTTGAGAAAAAGACATTTTTATACCATCTTAAGTCTGAGAGTTCTCTACATCTTAAGTTGGTTAAGATTTCTAATGACTTATCCTGAAAGCTTTGAGGTTCACCTATGAAATGTTTAATGATGGCATAGATCAAAAGTTCTATGCATGTTGAACTATCAGTTTCAGGATCTATTGAAGTTTCTATTTCTAATCTTTGATCTTCAGTGAGATAATTATCCCACCAACCTTTGAGTTAACCAGTAAAACCACTAACAATAATTTTAAGGATATTCCTTAAATCTGCTGAAGGAATTTTGATTCTAATTAACAACAATTTTAAGGATATTCCTTAAATCTGCTGAAGGAATTTTAATTCTAAAAGCATTAACTGCCATGAGGATTTCATTAGTATGATTCAATATCTCATGTTCGCTCATACCATCAATATTCCACTCATAGATACTAGTTCCGTCATAACTACTATGGACATATTGATTTCTTTCCTCAAATTGAATATCTGGAAGAGTAGGTCTAGGATAGTAATTCCTAGTTTGATAAGTTCTTCGACCTAATCTCAGATTCTGCTTTAAGACTTTATTGACAGCTAATTCTTCTTCTTCTTGATTGATCATATTGATTGACTGTTTCTTTTCTAACTTATTGAGTTTATCAACTATTAGGTTTAAAGCATCTTCATTACCAAACCTAATGTCTTTCATTTTTGAAAAGTTTGGCATCCTATAAATAGGTTGCTGAATTTCTGATTTATTGAAAGATATTGAAGGAGACTTTGATGAAGAAGGACCTAATGAACGACTTAATGGAGGAAGATCTAATGAATTATTTGATGAAGGAAGAGAAGAGAATGTATTCTCTACTCTAGTCATTTGTTCTGAAACAGTTTTGAGCATTTGAGAGTGTATTCTCTACTCTAGTCATTTGTTCTGAAACAGTTTTGAACATTTGATTTGTGTAATTATTCTGATATTGAATATTCTTGACATCTTTTAATGAAAGATTGTCCTTATCAGGACCATGACTCATTTTGAAAGGTGAAGCAATTACTTCTTCTTGATGAACATTTTTGACAATGATTTCTTCTAAAGGAGGATGAACTGAAGTGACAGTTGTATTGGATGAGGTTTTCCAATTTTGAGCTGTCCTGGTATTCATATTGATTTCCTTAGGTGTTCTAAAAGGATAAGGGATGTAATTTTTCCTAGCATAGACTTCGAACCATTCGAAGAAAGGAATGTTGATCTTAGCACGTTCTAACTTATCATAATAGAACATTTTGTAATATTTTAGAATCTCTTTACTGAATGTATTGAAATACCAGTGTCTTTTCTCTCTATTGTAATCACTCATGAATTCTTCCTTAAGATATTCTTTATCTATCTTGAATTCTTTTGATATGACATTAAGTTGACTTTGAAAATCAGACGCTGTAGGAGACATATGAGGAGACTCTTGATCTTGAGTTTCCTGATAGACTCGCTTTGGGATGACAGGTCTAAAATTGATTCCTGATGAACTTATTGAAGAGAAATCTATTGATCTTCTAGCAGAACTATAATGAGTTGAGGGTTCATACCTAGAAGAGTATGACCTTCCAAATTTGAGAGTGACGTTCCCTGAGGGAGCTGTTAAAATTTGATTTAATTCTGGATATTCTGGGGATCTAGGAGGGACTGCATCCTCTATTTCCCATTCATCCACATATGAAATTTCATCATGTCTTAACCTTTTTGGGGTTATCGACTGAGAATTTTAAGTATTGACTTCTAACAACAAAGATTCATCTCTTGGAGATTGTTTGATACAACCTATGTTGATTTTGGTTTTCATGACTTTGTAACAGATTCGGAATATAACAGCCATGTGTTCTATTCCTGGAAGAAACTTTTCTTCCTTTGATTTGATTTTGAGTTCTAAAAACTTTGAAGTGTCAGGATGTCCTAAACCCATAGTGTAGTTTGGAAAACAATCTACATATGTTGGACCATTATGAAGATTTGATTGAATGACTCCTAAAACGGATTCTTTGAAATCTATGATTCTTTTATCTCTGAGATACACTAGTATTGGAGTATCTATCCCTACTCTGTGAAGAGGTTTGACAGCTACTTGAACCAATCCTAGATGGAGATATTTGAAACCTTGTTGACGATGTTTCTTAATCATCTCTTCTGAAAGAAGATGAATCGTATCTTTTGATTTTTTGACTGTTATTGTTTTTTCTACTGTTTTAATGACATAATTTTGACGTATATCAAAGCTACCTTTTTGATAAACTAGACATAATTTTGACGTATATCAAAGCTACCCTTTTGATAAACTTCTAATGAAGAAACTTTAGGAATAGTCCAGTTTTGAAGGTTTTGCTCTATCTGAGAAATAACAACTTCTCTGCTATTACTTCCATCCTCTTGATTATCTGATGAATAGTCATGTTCTTGAATACTTGAACTAGAAGGCTCATGTCTACCAGACAACAATCTCTTAATCACCCTTGACATTATAATCAATCTTAACTCTAACAACCAAGTGTTTTCCTTGAACTTACCGGGAACACCCCGCTTACCAACGGTTTTACTGCCACCCCTAGGACTTACGACCGGGAACACGGTTACCGGCTTACCAACGCTAAGTCAAGAAAATATAATGATTTAGAAAATTAGAGTCTTAAAATCTTACAAAGTCTTGGACTTTAGAGATCTATGCCTTGCTTAATGAACTTCTAAAACAAATATCTTGAACAATAACTAGACAGCAAGATAAACAAGTCTCTTGAAATAATATTGAGAAAATTGTTGATAAGTTTGAATCTCTTCAGTTTCCAAAGGACGTTCCTTTTTGAGGTAATTAACTCGATTACTATAAAGCCAATAAGAGAGTTTTAGCTTTTCTATTGAAGGACCATAATACCCTACCATCTGACTCAGACAGCTAGATATGCAATTCTTTTTGATCTTAAAGTGACTTGATACCTACAAACCCAAATGTAGTAAGGATCTACTGTTTGAAGAAATTCTTTGTTGAGAAGGAGACTTCTATAATACCTAATTAAAGCTTGATCTTCCATCAAACCATAACCATGATATCTACTGACTCGGTATTGCTGCCACCTAGCCATGTAGAGTGTTCATGTTTATCTTTTTGAAGAAAGTGTTTAATGAAACTTAACACACCGACGCGAGGAGGACGCACGCACCTATGCGAGTTCATGTTCATTATTAGTACCATAAGTGAAACGTAACTAACCACAAATAATAAGAGGGAACATCTATACAATTTTGCAACAAGTTGTTAAACTTTCTCATACTTATTATTATCACAAGTATCACATTTATGCACACATGCGACATGACCGAGTGCGAGTAGACCTGTTCTGCTGTCCATGCAGCTTATTGAATGG
>QAOA01000946.1:13527-56084 GCA_003255065.1 Cercis canadensis | reverse complement strand
TTTTTCTTTGGGAAAAGTTTTAAAAACTCCCTTCAACTATGCTCTTGTTGCACTTTACCCCTCATGCTTTAAAAACGTAGGAAAGACCTCCTTGAACTTTCAAAATGTGCACTTTACCCCCCAACCCTGACGTCCGTCCATTAATGTGCACATAATGTGATTAATCTGGGCCATAGTGTAATTTTATAAGGGTATAAATGAAAATAATTTTATAAAATGTAAGATTAAAAAGTTATATTTAAAGAGTTTTGGGGTTAAATTATAATTTTTAAATCTTTTATTCCGTCCATTAATGGACGGACGTTAGGGTCGTTGGGGAAAAGTGCACATTTTGAAAGTTCAAGTAGGTATTTCCTACGTTTTTTAAGCATGAGGGGTAAAGTGCAATAAGAGCATAGTTCAAGGGGGTTTTTAGGACTTTTCCCTTTTTTTTTTTTTTTCCCTGTATCGGGGAGTGGACTGTTTCCTGGTAAGTCACTATATCTGGACCGGGACCCTGTTTCGGTTCATTCCTGTTTCAGACTCGGATATTTTTCTTGTTTTTCCCTGTAACTGGGATGGGACTGTTTCCTCGTGAGTCACTATATCTGGATCTGGAACCTGTTTCGGTTTATCCCTGTTTCAGACTCGGATATTTTTCTTGTTTTTCCCTATATCTGGGATGGGACTGTTTCCTGGTGAGTCACTATATCTGGACCGGGACCCTGTTTCTGACTCGGATATTTTTCTTTTTTTTCCCTGTATCTGGGATGGGACAGTTTCCTGGTGAGACACTATATCTGGACCGGGAAACTGTTTCCGTTCATCCCTCTTTCAGACTCGGATATTTTTCTTGTTTTTCCCTGTATCTGGGATGGGACTGTTTCCTGGTGAGTCATTATATCTGGACCGGGACCCTGTTTCAGTTCATTCCTGTTTCTGACTCAGATATTTTCCTTGTGGACCGCTGTATCTGTGACGGGACAGTTTCCTGGTGAGTCATTATATCTGGACCGAGACCCTGTTTCTGTCTCGGATATTTTTCTTGTTTTTCCCTGTAACTCTGATGGGAATGTTTCCTGGTGAGTCACTATATCTGGACCGGGAACCTGTTTCGGTTCATCCCTGTTTCAGACTCGGATATTTTTCTTGTTTTTCCCTGTATCTGGGATGGGACTGTTTCCTGGTGAGTCACTATATCTGGACCGGGACCCTGTTTCTGTCTCGGATATTTTTCTTTGGGAAAAGTTTTAAAAACTCCCTTCAACTATGCTCTTGTTGCACTTTACCCCTCAAGCTTTAAAAACGTAGGAAAGACCTCCTTGAACTTTAAAAATGTGCACTTTACCCCCAACCTTGACGTCTGTCCATTAATGTGCACATAATGTGATTAATCTGGGCCATAGTATAATTTTATAAGGGTATAAATGAAAATAAATTTATAAAAAGTAATATTTAAAGAGTTTTGGGGTCAAATTATAATTTTTAAATCTCTTATTCCGTCCATTAATGGACGGACGTTAGGGTATGAAGACCGGTTCACCCTATTTTGTATTGAAGATGGTCTTATTTGAAGTGGAAGTTAGCTGACGGTTCCAGACACCAATTGGCACTTAAATGGGCCTAGCTTCCTCATGACAAGTCCAAATGGGCCCAAACCAAAGCCCAATTGAAGCTAAGGCCCATGGGAACAAGTGTGCCCTAAGGGCAATTTGGGTGTGCATGTAATTTTGGAGGTCTATATCAGCACAAGGAGGCAGCCGAAATTGATATCAAGTCATTTAGATATTTTAGACAGCTTTTGCTCTTTCCTTAGTCTTTAAGTTTTTCTCTTGAGATATTTTGTAAGAACTTGGCTTCTCTTGTTCATGGAGGGCTAATTCATCAAATCAATTCAGGTTTTGGCTGTTCTGATTATTGGTTTTGAGATTATGTGTTGTTGTTATTCATTCAATGATTAATCTACTTCTTGCTTCCTCTGAACTATTCTGCTTGAATTGTTAAATTCGAATTTGGATCTTCATGTGTGATTGCTTGTGATTAAAGAGGAACTTAAAAGGTTGATTAATGTTTCTGAGCTTTTGGATTGATTAATTACCTTGGCTGGATCATGGACTTAGGTAAAACTGGAATTGAATGTTTGCTTAATTCATTTAGTCTTAGTTAAAACCGAATTCTGGTTGCTTAACCTGTGGACATCCATAGAACATTGAGAGGCTTCTTGATATGTTTTAAAGGCCAAGAACATGGTTAATAATTGAATGGATCATTAGAAATCAAGGATGAATCAAAATAAGACACACTTTTTATACAATAGTTATCCCTCATACTTAGTCTTTTAAACCTCTTTTGGGCTGAATTGCATAGACTTAGACCTCATTTCATGACATTGGATCCTTTTGTGCCTAATTGCAATTTCCAGCAATACTGAGCATTTTATGCTATCTTTGTGTTTCGTGCATATCTCTAGTTCTGTATGTCTAAAAATTCTGAGTCATACCTTGTAGGAAAGCTGAGAGAATTTTCTACAACTTTCTTTCAGGGCTCCAAAGCTAATTCGGACGTCCAGAAGGTCATATGCAGCCTGGAATCCAGAGAAGACATGCTGTCGCAGGATCCTGACCTACATGCAGTTTTTGGGCCATAAGTTGAGTTGTGTATATCATATGGACCTGAAACCGGTACCACTGGAAAGCTAACAGACAGAGCTTCAATTATTGTGAAGACCAGTTCACTATATTTTATACTGAAGAAGGTCTCATTTGCGGTGGAAATTGGCTGATGGTTCCAGACATCTATTGGCACTTAAATGAGCCTAACTTCCTCATGACAAGTCCAAATGGGCCCAAACCAAAGCCCAATTAAAGCTAAGGCCCATGGGAACAAGTGTGCCCTAAGGGCAATTTGGGTGTGCATGTAATTTTGGAGGTCTATATCAGCACAAGGAGGCAGCCGAAATTGATATTAAGTCATTTAGATATTTTAGACAGCTTTTGCTCTTTCCTTAGTCTTTAAGTTTTTCACTTGAGATATTTTGTAAGAACTTGGCTTCTCTTGTTCATGGAGGGCTAATTCATCAAATCAATTCAGGTTTTGGCTGTTCTGATTATTGGTTTTGAGATTATGTGTTGTTGTTATTCATTCAATGATTAATCTACTTCTTGCTTCCTCTAACTATTCTGTTTGAATTGTTAAATTCGAATTTGGATCTTCATTTGTGATTGCTTAATTGCTTGTGATTAAAGAGGAACTTAAAAGGTTGATTAATGTTTCTGAGCTTTTGGATGGATTAATTACCTTGGCTGGATCATGGACTTAGGTAACACTGGACTTGAATGTTTGCTTAATTCATTTAGTCTTAGTTAAAACCGAATTCTGGTTGCTTAACCAGTGGACATCAATAGAACATTGAGAGGCTTCTTGATATGTTTTAAAGGCCAAGAACATGGTTAATAATTGAATGGATTATTAGAAATCAAGGATGAATCAAAATCAGACACACTTTTTATACAATAGTTATCCCTCATACTTAGTCTTTTAAACCTCTTTTGGGCTGAATTGCATAGACGTAGACCTCATTTCATGACTTTGGATCCATTTGTGCCTAATTGCAATTTCCAGCAATACTGAGCATTTTAGGCTGTCTCTGTGTTTCGTGCATCTCTTGAATTCTGGATGTCTAAAAATTTCGAGTCACACCTTGTAGGAAAGCTGAGAGAATTTTCTACAAGTTTCTTTCAGGGCTCCAAAGCTAATTCGGACGTCCAGATGGTCATATGCAGCCTGGAAACCAGAGAAGACAAGCTGTCACAGGATCCTGACCTACATTCCGTGTTTGGACCATAAGTTGAGTTGTGTATATCATATGGACCTGAAACGGGTACCATTGGAAAGCTAACAGACAGAGCTTCAATTTTTATGCAGACTGGTTCACTATATTTTATATTGAAGATGGCCTTTTTTGCGGTGGAAGTTGGATGATGGTTCCAGACACCTATTGTTACTTAAATGGGCCTAACTTCCTCATGACAAGTCCAAATGGGCCCAAACCAAAGCCCAATTAAAGCTAAGGCCCATGGGAACAAGTGTGCCCTAAGGGTAATTTGGGTGGGCATGTAATTTTGGAGGTCTATATCAGCACAAGGAGGCAGCCGAAATTGATATCAAGTCATTTAGATATTTTAGACAGCTTTTGCTCTTTCCTTAGTCTTTAAGTTTTCTCTTGAGATATTTTGTAAGAACTTGGCTTCTCTTGTTCATGGAGGGTTAATTCATCAAATCAATTCAGGTTTTGGCTCTTCTGATTATTGGTTTTGAGATTATGTGTTGTTGTTATTCATTCAATGATTAATCTACTTCTAGCTTCCTCTGGACTATTCTGTTTGAATTGTTAAATTCGAATTTGGATCTTTATGTTTGATTGCTTAATTGCTTGGGATTAAAGAGAAACTTAAAAGGTTGATTAATGTTTCTGAGCTTTTGGATGGATTAATTACCTTGGCTGGATCATGGACTTAGGTAAAACTGGACTTGAATGTTTGTTTAATTCATTTAGTCTTAGTTAAAACCGAATTCTGGTTGCTTAACTAGTGGACATCCATAAAACATTGAGAGGCTTCTTGATATGTTTTAAAGGCCAAGAACATGGTTAATAATTGAATGGATCATTAGAAATCAAGGATGAATCAAAATCAGACACACTTTTTATACAATAGTTATCCCTCATACTTAGTCTTTTAAACCTCTTTTGGGCTGAATTGCATAGACTTAGACCTCATTACATGACTTTGGATCCATTTGTGCCTAATTGCAATTTCCAGCAATACTGAGCATTTTATGCTGTCTCTGTGTTTCGTGCATATCTTGAGTTCTGTATGTCTAAAAATACCGAGTCATACCTTGTAGGAAAGCTGAGAGAATTTCCTACAACTTTCTTTCAAGGCTCCAAAGCTAATTCGGACGTGCAGAAGGTCATATGCAGCCTGGAATCCAGAGAAGACATGCTGTCGCCGGATCCTGACCTACATGCAGTGTTTGGGCCATAACTTGAGTTGTGTATATCATATGGACCTGAAACTGGTACCATTGGAAAGCTCACAGACAGAGCTTCAATTGTTATGCAGACCGGTTAACTATATTTTATATTGAAGATGGTCTTATTTGCGGTGGAATTTGGCTGATGGTTTCAGACACCTATTGGCAATTAAATGGCCCTAACTTCCTCATGACAAGGCCAAATGGGCCCAAACCAAAGCCCAATTAAAGCTAAAGACCATGGGAACAAGTGTGCCCTAAGCGTAATTTGGGTGTGCATGTAATTTTCGAGGTCTATATCAGCACAAGGAGGCAGCCGAAATTGATATCAAGTCATTTAGATATTTTAGACAGCTTTTGCTCTTTCCTTAGTCTTTAAGTTTTTCTCTTGAGATATTTAGTAAGAACTTGGCTTCTCTTGTTCATGGAGGGCTACTTCATCAAATCAATTCAGGTTTTGGCTGTTCTAATTATTGGTTTTGAGATTATGTGTTGTTGTTATTCATTCAATGATTAATCTACTTCTTGCTTCCTCTGGACTATTCTGTTTGAATTGTTAAATTCGAATTTGGATTTTCATGTGTGATTGCTTAATTGCTTGTGATTAAAGAGGAACTTAAAAGGTTGATTAATATTTCAGAGCTTTTGGCTGGATTAATTACCGTGGCTGGAACATGGACTTAGGTAAAACTGGACTTGAATGTTTGCTTAATTCATTTAGTCTTAGTTAAAACCGAATTGTGGTTGCTTAACCAGTGGACATCAATACATCATTGACAGGCCTCTTGATATGTTTTAAAGGCCAAGAACATGGTTAATAATTGAATGGATCATTAGAAATCAAGGATGAATCAAAATCAGACACACTTTTTATACAATAGTTATCCCTCATACTTAGTCTTTTAAACCTCTTTTGGGCTGAATTGCATAGACTTAGACCTCATTTCATGACTTTGGATCCATTTGTGCCTAATTGCAATTTCCAGCAATACTGAGCATTTTATGCTGTCTCTGTGTTTCGTGCATATCTTGAGTTCTGTATGTCTAAAAATTCCGAGCCATACCTTGTAAGAAAGCTGAGAGAATTTTCTACAACTTTCTTTCAGGGCTCCAAAGCTAATTCGGAAGTCCAGATGGTCATATGCAGCCTGGAAGCCAGAGAAGACATGCTGTCGCAGGATCCTGACCTGCATGCAGTGTTTGGGCCATAACTTGAGTTGTGAATATCATATGGACTTGAAACTGGTACCATTTGAAAGCTAACAGACATAGCTTCAATTGTTATGCAGACCAGTTCACTATATTTTATATTGAAGATGGTCTTATTTACGGTGGAAATTGGCTAATGGTTCCAGACACCTATTGGAACTTAAATGGGCCTAACTTCCTCATGACAAGTCCAAATGGGCCCAAACCAAAGCCCAATTAAAGCTAAGGCCCATGGGAACAAGTGTGCCCTAAGGGAAATTTGGGTGTGCATGTAATTTTGGAGGTCTATATCAGCACAAGTAGGCAGCCGAAATTGATATCAAGTCATTTAGATATTTTAGACAGCTTTTGCTCATTCCTTAGTCTTTAAGTTTTCTCTTGAGATATTTTGTAAGAACATGGCTTCTCTTGTTCATGGAGGGCTAATTCATCAAATCAATTCAGGTTTTGGCTGTTCTGATTATTGGTTTTTAGATTATGTGTTGTTGTTATTCATTCAATGATTAATCTACTTCTAGCTTCCTCTGGACTATTCTGTTTGAATTGTTAAATTCGAATTTGGATCTTCATGTGTAATTGCTTAATTGCTTGTGATTAAAGACGAACTTAAAAGGTTGATTAATGTTTCGGAGCTTTTGGATTAATTAATTACCTTGGCTGGATCATGGACTTAGGTAAAACTGGACTTGAATGTTTGCTTAATTCATTTAGTCTTAGTTAAAACCGAATTCTGGTCGCTTAACCAGTGGACATCCATAGAACATTGAGAGGCTTCTTGATATGTTTTAAAGGCCAAGAACATGGTTAATAATTGAATGGATCATTAGAAATCAAGGATTACTCAAAATCAGACACACTTTTTATACAATAGTTATCCCTCATACTTAGTCTTTTAAACCTCTTTTGGGCTGAATTGCATAAACTTAGACCTCATTTCATGACTTTGGATCCATTTGTGCCTAATTACAATTTCCAGCAATACTGAGCATTTTATGCTGTCTCTGTGTTTCGTGCATATCTTGAGTTTTGCGCGTCTAAAAATTCCAAGTCATACCTTGTAGGAAAGCTGAGAGAATTTTCTACAACTTTCTTTCAGGGCGCCAAAGCTAATTCGGAAGTCCAGAATGTCATAAGCAACCTCGAAGCCAGAGAAGACATGCTGTCGCAGGATCCTAACCTACATGCAGTTTTTGGGCCATAACTTGAGTTGTGTATATCATATGGACTTAAAACTGGTACCATTGGAAAGCGAACAGACAGAGCTTTAATTGTTATGGAGACCGGTTCACTATATTTTATATTGAAGATGGTCTTATTTGTGGTGGAAGTTGGCTGATAGTTCTAGACACCTATTGGCACTTAAATGGGCCTAACTTCCTCATGACAAGTCCAAATGGGCCCAAACCAAAGCCCAATTAAAGCTAAGGCCCATGGGAACAAGTGTGCCCTAAGGGTAATTTGGGTGTGCATGTAATTTTGGAGGTCTATATCAGCACAAGGAGGCAGCCGAAATTGATATCAAGTCATTTAGATATTTTAGACAGCTTTTGCTCTTTCCTTAGTCTTTAAGTTTTCTCTTGAGATATTTTGTAAGAACTTGGCTTCTCTTGTTCATGGAGGGCTAATTCATCAAATCAATTCAGGTTTTGGCTGTTCTGATTATTGGTTTTGAGATTACGTGTTGTCGTTATTCATTCAATGATTAATCTACTTCTTGCTTCCTCTGGACTATTCTGTTTGAATTGTTAAATTCGAATTTGGATCTTCATGTGTGATTGCTTGTGATTAAAGAGGAACTTAAAATGTTGATTAATGTTTCTGAGCTTTTGGATTGATTAATTACCTTGGCTGGATCATCAACCTAGGTAAAACTAGACTTGAATGTTTGCTTAATTCATTTAGTCTTAGTTAAAACCGAATTCTGGTTGCTTAACCAGTGGACATCAATAGAACATTGAGAGGCTTCTTGATATGTTTTAAGGGCCAAGAACATGGTTAATAATTGAATGGATCATTAGAAATCAAGGATGAATCAAAATCAGACACACTTTTTATACAATAGTTATCCCTCATACTTAGTCTTTTAAACTTCTTTTGGGCTGAATTGCATAAACTTAGACCTCATTTCATGACTTTGGATCCATTTGTGCCTAATTGCAATTTCCAGCAATATTGAGCATTTTATGTTGTCTCTGTGTTTTGTGCATATCTTGAGTTCTGATGTCTAAAAATTCCGAGTCATACCTTGTAGGAAAGCTGAGAGAATTTTCTACAACTTTCTTTCAGGGCTCCAAAGCTAATTCGGAAGTCCAGAAGGTCATATGCAGCCTGGAAGCCAAAGAAGACATGCTGTCGCAGGATCCTGACCTACATTCAGTGTTTGGGCCATAACTTGAGTTATTTATATCATATGGACTTGAAACTGGTACCATTGGTAAGCTAATAGAAATAGCTTCAATTGTTATGAAGACTAGTTCACTATATTTCATATTGAAGATGGTCTTATTTGCGGTGGAAATTGGCTAATGGTTCCAGACACCTATTGGTACTTAAATGGGCCTAACTTCCTCATGACAAGTCCAAATGGGCCCAAACCAAAGCCCAATTAAAGCTAAGGCCCATGGGAACAAATGTGCCCTTAGGGTAATTTGGGTGTGCATGTAATTTTGGAGGTCTATATCAGCACAAGGAGGCAGCCGAAATTGATATCAAGTCATTTAGATATTTTAGACAGCTTTTGCTCTTTCCTTAGTCTTTAAGTTTTCTCTTGAGATATTTTGTAAGAACTTGGCTTCTCTTGTTCATGGAGGGCTAATTCATCAAATCAATTCAGGTTTTGGCTGTTCTGATTATTGGTTTTGAGATTACGTGTTGTCGTTATTCATTCAATGATTAATCTACTTCTTGCTTCCTCTGGACTATTCTGTTTGAATTGTTAAATTCGAATTTGGATCTTCATGTGTGATTGCTTGTGATTAAAGAGGAACTTAAAATGTTGATTAATGTTTCTGAGCTTTTGGATGGATTAATTACCTTGGCTAGATCATGGACTTAGGTAAAACTGGACTTGAATGTTTACTTAATTCATTTAGTCTTAGCTAAAACCGAATTCTGGTTGCTTAACCAGTGGACATCAATAGAACATTGAGAGGCTTCTTGATATGTTTTAAAGGCCAGGAACATGGTTAATAATTGAATGGATCATTAGAAATCAAGGATGAATCAAAATCAGACACACTTTTTATACAATAGTTATCCCTCATACTAAGTCTTTTAAACCTCTTTTGGGCTGAATTGCATAGACTTAGACCTCATTTCATGACTTTGGATCCATTTGTGCCTAATTGCAATTTCCAGCAATACTGAGCATTTTATGTTTTCTCTGTGTTTCATGCATATCTTGGGTTCTGGATGTCTAAAAATTCCAAGTCATACCTTGTAGGAAAGCCGAGAGAATTTTCTACAACTTTCTTTCAGGGCTCCAAAGCTAATTCGGAAGTCCAGAAGGTCATATGCAGCCTGGAAGCCAGAGAAGACTTGTTGTCGCAGGATCCTGACCTACATGCAGTGTTTGGGCCATAACTTGAGTTGTGTATATCATATGGACTTGAAACTGGTACCATTAGAAAGCTAACAGACATAGCTTCAATTGTTATGAAGACCGGTTCACTATATTTTATATTGAAGATGGTCTTATTTTCGGTGGAATTTGGCTCATGGTTCCAGACACCTATTGGCACTTAAATGGGCCTAACTTCCTCATGACAAGTCCAAATGGGCCCAAACCAAAGCCCAATTAAAGCTAAGGCCCATGGGAACAAGTGTGCCCTAAGGTCAATTTGGGTGTGCATGTAATTTTGGAGGTCTATATCAGCACAATGAGGCAGCCGAAATTGATATCAAGTGATTTAGATATTTTAGACAACTTTTGCTCTTTCCTTAGTCTTTAAGTTTTCTCTTGAGATATTTTATAAGAACTTGGCTTCTCTTGTTCATGGAGGGCTAATTCATCAAATCTATTCAGGTTTTGGATGTTCTGATTATTGGTTTTGAGATTATGTGTTGTTGTTATTCATTCAATGATTAATCTACTTCTTGCTTCCTCTGGACTATTCTGTTTGAATTGTTAAATTCGAATTTGGATCTTCATGTGTAATTGCTTAATTGCTTGTGAATAAAGAGGAACTTAAAAGGTTGATTAATGTTTCTGAGCTTTGGGATGGATTAATTACCTTGGCTGGATCATGGACTTAGGTAAAACTGGACTTGAATGTTTGCTTAATTCATTTAGTCTTAGTTAAAACCGAATTCTGGTAGCTTAACCAGTGGACATCCATAGAACATTGAGAGGCTTCTTGATATGTTTTAAAGGCCAAGAACATGGTTAATAATGGAATGGATCATTAGAAATCAAGGATGAATCAAAATCAGACACACTTTTTATACAATAGTTATCCCTTATACTTAGTCTTTTAGACCTCTTTTGGGTTGAATTGCATAGACTTAGACCTCATTTCAAGACTTTGGATCCATTTGTGCCTAATTGCAATTTCCAGCAATACTGAGCATTTTATGCTGTCTCTATGTTTCGTACATATCTTGAGTTCTGTATGTCTAAACATTCCGAGTCATACCTTGTAGGAAAGCTGAGAGAATTTTCTATAACTTTCCTTCAGGGCTCCAAAGCTAATTCGGACTTCCAGAAGGTCATATGCAGCCTGGAAGCCAGAGAAGACATGCTGTCACAGGATCCTGACCTACAAGCAGCGTTTGGGCCATAACTTGAGTTGTGTATATCATATGGACCTGAAACGGGTACCATTGGAAACCTAACAGATAGAGCTTAAATTGTTATGAAGACAGGTTCACTATATTTTATATTGAAGATGGTCTTATTTGCGGTGGAAATTGGCTGATGGTTCCAGACACCTATTGGCACTTAAATGGGCCTAACTTCCTCATGACAAGTCCAAATGGGCCCAAACCAAAGCCCAATTAAAGCTAAGGCCCATGGGAACAAGTGTGCCCTAAGGTCAATTTGGGTGTGCATGTAATTTTGGAGGTCTATATCAGCACAAGGAGGCAGCCGAAATTGATATCAAGTCATTTAGATATTTTAGACAACTTTTGCTATTTCCTGAGTCTTTAAGTTTTTCTCTTGAGATATTTTGTAAGAACTTGGCTTCCCTTGTTCATGGAGGGCTAATTCATCTAATCAATTCAGGTTTTGGCTGTTCTGATTATTGGTTTTGAGATTATGTGTTGTTGTTATTCATTCAATGATTAATCTACTTCTTGCTTCCTCTGGACTATTCTGTTTGAATTGTTAAATTCGAATTTGGATCTTCATGTGTGATTGCTTAATTGCTTGTGATTAAAGAGGAACTTAAAAGGTTGATTAATGTTTCTGAGCTTTTGGATGGATTAATTACCTTGGCTGGATCATGGACTTAGGTAAAACTGGACTTGAATGTTTGCTTAATTCATTTAGTCTTAGTTAAAACCGAATTCTGGTTGCTTAACCAGTGGACATCCATAGAACATTGAGAGGCTTCTTGATATGTTTTAAAGGCCAAGAACATGGTTAATAATTGAATGGATCATTAGAAATCAAGGATGAATCAAAATCAAACACACTTTTTATACAATAGTTGTCCCTCATACTTAGTGTTTTAAACCTCTTTTGGGCTGAATTGCATAGACCTAGACCTCATTTCATGACTTTGGATCCATTTGTGCCTAATTGCAATTTCCAGCAATACTGAGCATTTTATGCTGTCTCTGTGTTTCGTGCATATCTTGAGTTCTGGGTGTCTAAAAATTCCGAGTCATACCTTGTAGGAAAGCTGAGAGAATTTTCTACAACTTTCTTGCAGGGCTTCAAAGCTAATTCGGAAGTCCAGAAGGTCATATGCAGCCTGGAATCCAGAGAAGACATGATGTCGCAGGATCCTGACCTACATGCAGTGTTTGGGCCATAACTTGAGTTGTGTATATCATATGGACTTGAAACTAATACCATTGGAAAGCTAACAGACAGAGCTTCAAATGTTATGAAGACTGGTTCACTATATTTTATATTGAAGATGGTCTTATTTGCGGTGGAAGTTGGCTGATTGTTCCAGACACCTATTGGCACTTAAATGGGCCTAACTTCCTAATGACTAGTCCAAATGGGCCCAAACCAAAGCCTAATTAAAGCTAAGGCCCATGGGAACAAGTGTGCCCTAAGGGCAATTTGGGTGTGCGTGTAATTTTGGAGGTCTATATCAGCACAAGGAGGCAGCCGAAAATGATATCAAGTCATTTAGATATTTTAGACAGCTTTTGCTCTTTCCTTAGTCTTTAAGTTTTCTCTTGAGATATTTTGTAAGTACTTGGCTTCTCTTGTTCATGGAGGGCTAATTCATCAAATCAATTCAGGTTTTAGCTGTTCTGATTATTGGTTTTGAGATTATGTGTTGTTGTTATTCATTCAATGATTAATCTACTTCTTGCTTCCTATGGACTATTCTGTTTGAATTGTTAAATTCGAAATTGGATCTTCATGTGTGATTACTTGTGATTAAAGAGGAACTTAAAAGGTTGATTAATGTTTCTGAGCTTTTGGATGGATTAATTACCTTGGCTGGATGATGGACTTAGGTAAAACTGGACTTGAATGTTTGCTTAATTCATTTAGTCTTAGTTAAAACCGAATTCTAGTTGCTTAACCCCTGGACATCCATAGAACATTGAGAGGCTTCTTGATATGTTTTAAAGGCCAAGAACATGGTTAATAATAGAATGGATCATTAAAAATCAAGGATGAATCAAAATCAGACACACTTTTTATACAATAGTTATCCCTCATACTTAGTCTTTTAAACCACTTTTGGGATGAATTGCATAGACTTAGACCTCATTTCATGACTTTAGATCCATTTGTGCCTAATTGCAATTTCCAGCATTACTGAGCATTTTATGCTGACTCTGTGTTGCGTGCATATCTTGAGTTCTGGATGTCTAAAAATTCCAAGTCATACCTTGTAGGAAAGTTGAGTGAATTTTCTACAACTTTCTTTCAGGGCTCCAAAGCTAATTCAGACGTCCAGAAGGTCATATGCAGCCTGGAAACCAGAGAAGACATGCTGTCGCAGGATCCTGACCTACATGCAGTGTTTGGGCCATAACTTGAGTTGTGTATATCATATGGACTTGAAACTGGTACCATTGGAAAGCTAACAGACAGAGCTTCAATTATTATGATAGATCACTTAATCTGGGACGAGACAGTTTCTTGGAGAGTCATTATATCTGGACCGCGACCCAGTTTCGGTTCATCCCTGTTTCTGACTCAGATATTTTTCGTGCAGATCACTGAATCAGGGATGGGACAGTTTCCTGGCAAGTCACTATATCTGTTCCGGGACCCTGTTTCGGTTCATCCCTGTTTCTGACTCAGATATTTTTCTTGTAGATCACTGAATCTGGGACGAGACAGTTTCCTGGTGAGTCACTATATCTGTTCCGGGACCTTGTTTCGCTACATCCCTTTTTCTGACTTAGATATTTTTCGTGTAGATCACTGAATCAGGGACTGGACAGTTTCCTGGTAAGTCACTATATTTGGACCGGGAGTTTGTTTTGGTTCATCCATGTTTCTGGCTCGGATATTTTTCTTGCAAATCACTGAATCAGGGACGAGACAATTTCCTGGTGAGTAACTATATCTGTTCTGGGACCCTGTTTCGGTTCATCCCTGTTTCTGACTCAGAGATATTTTTCTTGTAGATCACTAAATCTAGGACGAGACAGTTTCCTGGAGAGTCACTATATCTGGACCGGGACCCTGTTTCGGTTCATCCATGTTTCTGACTCAGATATTTTTCTTGCAGATCACTGAATCAGGGACGAGACAGTTTCCTGGTGAGTCACTATATCTGTTCTGGGACCTTGTTTCGGTTCATTCCTTTTTCTGACTCAGATATTTTTCTTGTAGATCTTTGAATCTGGGACGAGACAGTTTCCTGGAGAGTCACTATATCTGGACCGAGACCATGTTTCGGTTCATCCCTGTTTCTGACTCAGACATTATTCGTGTAGATCACTGAATCAGGGATGAGACAGTTTCCTGGTAAGTCACTATATCTGTTCTGGGACCCTGTTTCAGTTCATCCATGTTTCTGACTCAAATATTTTTCTTGTAGATCACTGAATCTGGGACGAGACAGTTTCCTGGTAAGTCACTATATCTGGACCGGGACCCTGTTTCGGTTCATCCCTGTTTCTGACTCAGATATTTTTCTTGTAGATCCCTGAATCTGGGACGAGACAGTTTCCCGGTGAGTCACTATATCTGTTCCGGGACCTTGTTTAGGTTCATCCCTGTTTCTGACTCAGATATTTTTCGTGTAGATCACTGAATCAGGGACTGGACAGTTTCCTGGTAAGTCATTATATTTGGACCGGGAGCCAGTTTTGGTTCATCCCTATTTCTGGCTCAGATATTGTTCTTGCAAATCACTGAATCAGGGACGAGACAATTTCCTGGTGAGTCACTATATCTGTTCCGGGACCCTGTTTCGGTTCATCCCTGTTTCTTACTCAGATATTTTTCGTGTACATCACTGAATCAGGGACGGGACAGTTTCCTGGTAAGCCACTATATCTGGACCGGGACCCTGTTTTGGTTCATCCCTATTTCTGACTCAGATATTTTTCGTGTAGATCACTTAATAAGGGATGAGGTAGTTTCCTGGTGAGTCACTATATCTGTTCCGGGACCCTATTTCGGTTCATCCCTGTTTCTGACTCAGATATTTTTCTTGTAGATCACTGAATCTGGGACGAGACAGTTTCCTGGAGAGTCACTATATCTGGACCGGGACCCTGTTTCGGTTCATCCCTGTTTCTGACTCAGATATTTTTCTTGTAGATCACTGAATCTGGGACGAGACAGTTTCCTGGTAAGTCACTATATCTGGACCGGGACCCTGTTTCGGTTCATCCCTGTTTCTGACTCAGATATTTTTCTTGTAGATCCCTGAATCTGGGACGAGACAGTTTCCTGGTAAGTCACTATATATGAACCGGGACCCTGTTTCGGTTCATCCTTGTTTCTGACTCAGATATTTTTCTTGTAGATCACTTAATCTGGGACGAGACAGTTTCCTGGAGAGTCACTATATCTGGACCGGGACCCTGTTTCGGTTCATCCCTGTTTCTGACTCAGATATTTTTCTTGTAGATCACTGAATCTGGGACGAGACAGTTTCCTGGAGAGTCACTATATCTGGAGCGGGACCCTGTTACGGTTCATCCCTGTTTCTGACTCAGATATTTTTCTTGTAGATCACTGAATCTGGGACGAGACAGTTTCCTGGAGAGTCACTATATCTGGACCGGGACCCTGTTTCGGTTCATCCCTGATTCTAATTCAGATATTTTTCGTGTAGATCACTTAATCAGGGATGGGATAGTTTCCTGGTAAGTCACTATATCTCTTCCGGGACCCTGTTTCGGTTCATCCCTGTTTCTGACTCAAATATTTTTCGTGTAGATCACAGAATCAGGGACGGGACAGTTTCCTGGAGAGTCACTATATCTGTTCCGGGACCCTGTTTCGGTTCATCGCTGTTTCTGACTCAGATAGTTTTCTTGTAGATCACTGAATCTGGGACGAGACAGTTTCCTGGTGAGTCACTATATCTGTTCCGGGGCCCTCTTTCTGTTCATCCCTGTTTCTGACTCAGATATTTTTCGTGTAGATCACTGAATCAGGGACGGGACAGTTTCCTGGTAAGTCACTATATCTGGACCGGCACCCTGTTTCGGTTCATCCCTGTTTCTGACTCAGATATTTTTCTTGTAGATCACTGAATCTGGGACGAGACAGTTTCCTGGTGAGTCACTATATCTGTTCCGGGACCCTGTTTCGGTTCATCCATCTTTCTAACTCAGATATTTTTCGTGGAGATCACTGAATCAGGGATGGGACAGTTTCCCTGTAAGTCACTATATCTGTTGCGGGACCTTGTTTCGGTTCATCCCTGTTTCTGACTCAGATATTTTCCTTGTAGATCACTGAATAAGGGACGAGACAGTTTCCTGGTGAGTCACTATATCTTTTTCGGGACCTTGTTTCGGTTCATCCCTGTTTCTGACACAGATATTTTTCTTGTATATCACTGAATCTGGAACGAGACAGTTTCCTGGTGAGTCACTATATCTGTTCCGGAACCCTGTTTCGGTTCATCCCTGTTTCTGACTCAAATATTTTTCGTGTAGAACACAGACTCAGGGACGGGACAGTTTCCTGGTGAGTCATTATATCTGTTCCGGGGCCCTGTTTCGGTTCATCCCTGTTTCTGACTCAGATATTTTTCGTGTAGATCACTGAATCAGGGACGGGACAGTTTCCCTGTAAGTCACTATATCTGTTGCGGGACCTTGTTTCGGTTCATCCCTGTTTCTGACTCAGATATTTTTCTTGTAGATCACTGAATAAGGGACGAGACAGTTTCCTGGTGAGTCACTATATCTTTTCCGGGACCTTGTTTCGGTTCATCCCTGTTTCTGACACAGATATTTTTCTTGTATATCACTGAATCTGGGACGAGACAGTTTCCTGGCAAGTCACTATATATGAACCGGGACCCTGTTTCGGTTCATCCCTGTTTCTGACTCAGATATTTTTCGTGTAGATCAATGAATCTGGGAAGAGGCAGTTTCCTGGAGAGTCACTATATCTGTTGCGGGACCTTGTTCCGGTTCATCCATTTTCTGACTCAGATATTTTTCGTGTAGATCACTGAATCAGGGACGGGACAGTTTCCCTGTAAGTCACTATATCTGTTCCGGGACCCTGTTTCGGTTCATCTATGTTTCTGACTCAGATATTTTTCATGTAGATCACTGAATCAGGGACGTGACAGTTTCCCTGTAAGTCACTATATATGTTCCGGGAACCTGTTCCGGTTCATCCCTGTTTCTGAATCAGATATTTTTCTTGTAGATCACTGAATCTGGGACGAGACAGTTTCCTGGAGAGTCACTATATCTGGACCGGGACCCTGTTTCGGTTCATCTATGTTTCTGACTCAGATATTTTTCGTGTAGATTACTTAATCAGGGACGGGACAGTTTCCCTGTAAGTCACTATATCTGTTCCGGGGCCCTGTTTCTGACTCAGATATTTTTCTTGTAGATCACTGAATCTGGGACGAGACAGTTTCCTTGTGAGTCACTATATCTGGAGCGGGACCCTGTTACGGTTCATCCCTGTTTCTGATTCAGATATTTTTCTTGTAGATCACTGAATCTGGGACGAGACAGTTTCCTTATGAGTCACTATATCTGCTCCGGGACCCTGTTTCGGTTCATCCCTGTTTCTGACTCAGATATTTTTTTTTGTAGATCACTGAATCTGGGCCGAGACAGTTTCCTGGAGAGTCACTATATCTGGACCGGGACCCTATTTCGGTTCATCCCTGTTTCTGACTCAGATATTTTTCTTCCAGATCACTGAATAAGGGACGAGACAGTTTCCTGGTGAGTCACTATATCTGTTCTGGGACCTTGTTTCGGTTTATCCCTGTTTCGGACACAGATATTTTTCTTGTATATCACATAATCTGGGACGAGACAGTTTCCTAGCAAGTCACTATATATAAACCGGGACCCTGTTTCGGTTCATCCCTGTACCTTTTTCTTGTAGTGAACATTATTCTTACTTTATAATATCTGCCTCTTAGGACACTAGTAGCATGTCCCAAGAGAATCATATTGTTTGCAAAAGTTCACTTGGAAACCCACTTCGCAAGAACTTAAAATCAATCTCTCTAGTACTAAAACAACATCCCTAATATGGACAGACGTTTAGGTAGACTAGAAGCTATTTAATAAAAGTAAAAGTTATTTCAATGTGATAAGTACTTGTAATTTTAAAAATGCTTTAATATAAAAGTATTTTTAAATTAGTGAAATTACTAAAATAGACAGAGAAGTTGAATGTTAACAAAGTGTTTTTTTTTTTTTTTTGGCCATTAACAAAAAGTGCTTGAATATACAAGCATTTAAAATGACAACTAAAAATTAAAAGTTAAATCAAATAATAACTACAAGAGCATTTTCTACTGCAAATTATTGCTTTAAAAAGTTATTGTATCCGACCAAAAATAAATTCAGTGTAAGAAAAAAAAAAGATTTAATTGTACTTTTAGTCCTCCTATATTTTATAAAATGAACTATTTAGTTCTTTTATTTTTACAACATGAGCAATTTTGGTTTCTTGCTCAATGTTCACCTTAAAAACTAATTGAGGATGCTGACGTGGTATTAAATATTAGCATTTTATTCATAACCAATCATTTAAACATATGTGCATGTTAGATGACTTAATTATTAAATACCCAAATTAACCTTAATAAGAAGATTCAATAATAATTATAAAAAAAACTTCCCCACTTAAAAAGACACATCAAAGTACATATCCTTAGCAATAGGGCTGGTAAAACGGGCGAATCCATTTGGGCCCAATTTTATTCAGGGCCAACAAAATGATGGCTCAGCTTGGCCCTACATGTGCCATGGGCTAAATAGGTGAATCCACTTTTTTTATTTTTTTGAATTTTCAAATATTTTTATTTTCAATTAAACCTAAATCTTTGTTAATTTTTAACCTAATTACTAATAAAAATAATTATTATTTTTTTTGTTGTGATACAAATAAAAATAATTCAAAAAAAAAAAAGTGGACTAACCCATTTAGCTCATGGCCTGTGTAGAGCTAGGCTAGGCCAACATTTTGTTGGCTATAATAGANTTTTTTTTTTTTCATTTTGAAATAAAAAAAACTATAATATTTGTGTATTTAAATTTCCACCTATAATACATACGTAATTAAGTTTAGAAACTTCAATTACTAGGTCAAAGTGCCTAAAATTTGCTTATTTTGTGAAAATATAAACCAAATCGTGATCATTTTATTAAGAAAATAAAAACTACAATTAAATCTAAAAAAAAATCATTTTAATAATAATAAAAAAGAAAAAATAAATCCAATTGAAATAAATTAAAAGCCACCAAAACCGAGTGTTGGCTTGAGACTGAATGAACGTTTTTTTTTTTTTTCGTTGCTAATGAAATGAACGTTCCTGTACTCTCTGCAAAGGGGAAAAGAAAACGACAGAGTTATGAGTTTGCAGAATTTAGTTTCTAAACAATATACAATCAAGAAGCTCAATGGAAAATGTCTGTCTCCTTGCTCCAATTTTTTGCAGAAATAGTTGCAGTTTCAGCATCATTGTCTTGGATTCAATTTCAAGAATACAGTTATGGCTCCTCTTTTCTTCAATGGAGGTAACCCGTTTCATCATTTGCTACTTAATTTCATTCTATTCCAATGACTAGACTCGGCAACTTGGCCATTGACCCAAAAGTTGATTACGGTAAGAGTGTTTTTGTCTTACATAACACTGACGTGGCATAATATCACATCAATTAATTTTTTACACATTTGATCTAAATTATATTATACTCATAATTAATATAATTTAAATTTTATTAAATTTACTTGAATTATATATAAAAAATTAATAAATATAATAAAATTTATATTCTAGTTATTATTAAACCCTCAAAATAAGTCGTAATATTTGACGAGTTGTAGGACAGATAATAGCGTGCCATTTACTGATAACTATCCAAACTAGAAAAGTTAGGCCTTCAACAGATGCTAAATATTTGCGGAATATGAGAGGAGGAGGAATACACATAAGAGGAATGAGAAAAGATGAGGATGAGAAAAAAGGTGAGGGGCAATGTGTGTCATTTTAAAATTTACAAAGGCCACTTTTCTCCAAGTAGGGTCCTGTTCGTTTGAAAAAGAGTAAGTGACCATGTGATTTGACTGAATAAGTTTTCTAAAGATAGAAAACTTGGCTTCTTAAAAAGCCAGCTTCTGAACTTTTCTAGTGCAATAGCTTTATACAGAAGCTTACCCAAATGGGCCTACTCTACCCTAATTGGTTGGACTTGACTAAGTCAATCACAGTTCCTGTACGGTATCACGAGTTTCAGTTAAATTCATGCATGCCCGGGGTGCAAAGATTGTGTTTAGCTCAATCTACCAACTTGATTAGACCAAGTCTACTTAAATAGTTCGACATAATCTGCCGCCAATAAAATAAGTGCTCCTCAAGAAATGTATCCAAAATTTCTTTCATTGACTGCATAAAATTAGGAAACTAGGCTCTCCAATCTCCACTTCTGGTAAATGAACTAGGATAAA
This sequence comes from Cercis canadensis, assembly GCA_003255065.1. Classification (NCBI taxonomy): domain Eukaryota; kingdom Viridiplantae; phylum Streptophyta; class Magnoliopsida; order Fabales; family Fabaceae; genus Cercis; species Cercis canadensis. The sequence continues at coordinate 35,590 of QAOA01000946.1, read as the reverse complement.
TATGTATCAGCAATATGCTAAATTTACAATAAAAAGAAGCCAATATGAAAACCTGAAATGATCTTAAAGACAAACAGAAAAATCCAAATTCATTGTAAGGAAACTAACGTTAGTCACTGGAAGTCAATCCTACCTCGATTTATAATGTTCATTAGATCCTAAACTTGTTTCTCTGCTACAGTATTGCCAGCAAGCTTTTGCCCTCATCCATCTTTTGAACCGGTTGATCTCCACCATCACCTTCTCTCTTTTGAACCTCATAATCACCTTCCTTGGATGACTTCTCTGTACCCAAATAGCTAGATTCAGCACCCACTCCAATTCCAAGAGATGCATCCAAATCCAAATCCTTCTCTGCAGCTTTATCAACTTCGTAGTCGCTTCCACCAGAACTACTCTCATTATCAGGCGTCTGAGGTGAGTCCCCTGCCTCAGTTTCATCCAGTTTTACATCTGCATCTACATCCATCATATCTGTATCTGGTTCAGGAAGCCGTTGTTGCAGTGGCACAGCATCACTGATAACATGACCTGTCTTCAGTTTCTCGCGATAATCCTCCATCTCTGCTCTGTACCTCTCTTTATCCTTAATAGCCTTCTCTTGATAAACCTGACAGTCAGTACAAGTTAATACATTGCATGTGATTGCTAAAAACATAATACTTAAGATGCTGGATCCAAAATATGCATGTGATGCTCAGGAAAGCAATATGCATTTGTTTGTGTGTATGCTATGATATATAGCATTGTCAATTTTGGGCCGGCCTGTTTAAAATTAGGGCTTGAATTTTGAAGCCCATTTAAAATTAGGCTCTTTCGGTTCGGCCCAATTTAAAATTTCTTTTTATTTTTATTATTTTCCTATTTAAAAAATAATATTTAATTCAAAATAGTAAAATAATACTGATCAGGCCAGCCTTATACATAGGACCGTGGGCTGGGGCAAAAAATTATGCTCGATTATATTAGCCCGGGCCAATTGACAATGCTAATGATATAAAAAGCAAGTCAAAGGACACAAGAATTAACAAACTGCTTACTGATTTCTCTGACTCTTTTAACTTGTTCCAGAGTTCACCAATCATCCTACTAATCTCTCTGTCCTTCCCTTGGTGAAGTGGTTTCAGTCTTGCATGCTGCTCTGCAAAGAAGAAATTATATCCACTTCTGTTGGGTTTTGGATGAGCTGGATCTCTCCTTTTTATCTCTGATTTCTTCCTGCGTCGGCGACGATGGACACCCGTAGAGGCAGAGGGATTATTGTTATTGACTAAAACACTATAGTGCTGTGGTGCTGGCAGTACAGGCATTTGTGGAGACTGATAAAGTACACCTTTAAGTTTCTCTGAACCAATTGTGACAGTAACAAGATACCCACTTTCAAATTTCCCATCAATGACCCCAAGGACTGGAGATCCTGCTGAAGATGCTGATGTTGCTGAAACCATGAGACAATAAATGGTATAGCTCATCAACTTATCATAGTAATATTTAAAAAAAAATGCTAGGAAATCCAATTGTATGTTTATCGTCAGCAGACCAGAACAAAAGAGAGAAGTCCTAGTAATGAAAAAAAGAATGGTTGACAGGGTAAAACAAAGATATCTATTGTCACTAATTGATTATGGATTACAACAAAAAGTCTCGTGTAAGACCAAGATCACAGTGATTGCTATGTAAAGCCCAAAAATTTAAAAGAAGTTTAGTCAAGAAACACAATAAACAGAATCATTTCCTACTAATGATAATACGAAGTTGAACTAGCTACTGAGCATATCTAAAACACAGGTGTTGCTAGCCTACACCACTCTGACGTGACAGGTGATATTTTACACAGTTTCAACCCATATCATACTGACATAGTGAACACAATCTAAATTATACTGAATTTATACCTGAGCTACATAGAAAAAGTTTTAATAGATCCAGTAAAATTTATATTATGCTAGTTTAGATTAAAAACTGTGTAAACAACCACAGAATGTGACATAATGTCATGTCAAAGTGGAGTATGGTAGAAGCACCCCTAAAACACATAATTTCCAGTTATCACACAGAATATCCGAGTAATTCAAATACATTTTATATGGCTTTACAATTAAGAGTAGGTATTTCAAGTGATTGCCACAAATAACCATAGGTCCAACACAATTAAAAATATCATTAATTCAGGGTTCATTCTTAAGTAGAGGTAGAACATAAGACCAGAAAACCATCAAAATAATATTTTATTAAAAATGCAAAAGATGTAATGCCAGATTCACTTCTGATAAAACAAATAGATTTGGCTAAGTTGGCTGGCANAAATACATTTTATATGGCTTTACAATTAAGAGTAGGTATTTCAAGTGATTGCCACAAATAACCATAGGTCCAACACAATTAAAAATATCATTAATTCAGGGTTCATTCTTAAGTAGAGGTAGAACATAAGACCAGAAAACCATGAAAATAATATTTTATTAAAAATGCAAAAGATGTAATGCCAGATTCACTTCTGATAAAACAAATAGATTTGGTTAAGTTGGCTGGCAGCATACATAACCATTTAGCCCTTAGATTGGTCCTTTGACACATTTACTACACCTCACAGGATACTGCTCCAGATCTCCAACATGACTAAGAAAGGTACAATTAGTTTGGGCCATTAAGATGACGAAAAGCTGAGATTGACGATTCTTACGAAATTAGTTGCTCTTCTTGCTTTCTTTCTTTTATTATTCTTATTGTTTACTCTATTTTAGCAATCAAACTTATTTCGAGCAGAGAAAAGATACCCTCAGGCAATTCTGCGGCGTTAACCCTAGACTGCTGAAGCACAGCTGATTGAAATCCAGGTGAGGCCTGCAAAGGTTGTGTCCTTTGAGTAGGAACTGGCACAGGTGATAGACTCTGTAAAGCATCTGACAGAAACCAATTGTCACTTTATACATTAGAACAGCGCCCAATATTCATGGAGTAAAATACCTTTTCGTCATTAAATTATTTCTCAAATGCCACCTTGATTTAATTTTGGGGTCAATTTAGTCCTCGAATAATCAAAGGACTGATTTGGTAGGCAGAGTGATTATTCAAAAACTAAACTGGCATTTAAGAGATAATTCAAGGACAAATGAGGTAGTTTACACATTCATAAAAATAAGTAATTGGTTAAATGCACCAACCAGGAGCGCTAGGAGTCCATCCATGAGCTTTAAAATAGTAAATTTGTTCATAGTGATAAAGTAATGAAGCATAGTACTTCCTCAAGACAAAAGAAGCATTTGTAGCTGTTGATGGAAAATTGAAAACGGCAGTAACTTCTTTCCACCTTCTCTCTCTGATAATCTGTAAGTCAGATCAACCACATAATTTAGCAACTACCCACATAATTAAAAAGTTTTCTGGCCTAGGCAAGTCAAAAGTTGCAAGGATATTTCCCATTAAATGCAAGATCATGTAATCAACTAAAAAGACTGCAAGAGATACGAGACCGGGCTTGGTTGACGAGTATGGAGGATACAGGATCATATGTTGAACATAAAATTCCAAGGAAATAGCTTAAACACAGGAAACAGCACCTACATACAATAAAGCACAATATTGTAGCAGGGAAGCCACATTCACAACAATAAGAATTGCACAAAAGAATGGGGATTTCAAATACTAGAACGGTGCTCCAAACAGATTGGGGAACACACAAGTCAAATGGGTGTTCCAAATACCAGAACAGTTTAATCACAAGTCTTCCAGGATTCTCACTTCCCCCACCCCCCCTTCCCCCCACAGGGGCCATTGAAGCACTCTTTAGGAAAGAAATTAAAAAAAGAAAATTCAGTTTGAATAGAAGGTTTCAGATGCTCATACTTATATTTATATATCATTCCTGATATTAGGCATTGAAGATGAAACTATCTTCATAAGGAAACATCGAACATGATGAAACAAACATGGTCAAGCTTCCTTGAGAAATGAAATGGATATGAACTTATAGCTGGATTTACTGCATGCAAAGCACATGTTCTTTACATGTGCAGACAATACCATCTATAATTTCAAGCCATGAAACTTTAGTGTAATGAAACACAACAAACACCATAAAATATTAATTGGTATAAAAAAATACAACTGCTTCAGGTCAGTTCCAACAGAATCATATCTGCCCAGCCAGGTCTCCTTAACATACCACTCCATAATAGCCAATTCTTAAATACACTAACATCAACAATAAATTCAGCTCAAACAAAATTTCTTTTCATCACTCAATCCAATTTGTAGGAACATTTTCACAATATCATCCTCTTGCTGCTTATTGAACTTGTGATAAGCCAGAAAAATCCCCCACCCCAGTAAGCCCAATCACAGGCATATACAACTATTTTATAATATTAACTGCAGAGGAAGACAAGTGACATCTTGGGCACATAATCAATATAAATTGCAATTAACTGCTTTCCTGCCAACTCATATGTTGCATGGGTACCAATACGAGTTTTGTACCCTTTACAAGACAGGGAAATGACAATTTTTCAAAAAATCAGGGTGTGGGTACAGCAGAACATATATATATACGCTCATTCAACAAATTTTTGAAGAAAGACATTGTTGTAATGCTGTAACTGCACCAGCCAAAGCTTCTGCAATATTTGGGTGCCACCTTTCTTTGATAGAAACAGGGAGATATTGGGGTGTCTTGAATAGGAGGAGAAGCAGCATTTTGGGGCTTCTATTTTAGCCAAAATGACACTGTTCAAAATAAAAAAAGGTTTGCTTTGCTATCTGGGTGCATTTCAGAGCACATTCCAAATGTCACAGAGACGGGGACGGCAGAATTGCTGCTGTTTCAGTGCAACATAGGTCAACTCTAAAGTTCAACCCGGATAAATCCACAGAACTCAGTGATACTAAAAATGAGATATTCACCATCTATTTTCATCAACAATGCTTTAGAAGAGGAAAGCTATGGGTTCAAAACAGCATTCTAAACCACAAAGCATATAATATTCATTGAAATTATTCAATTAGGAAAGACATAAATCAAATTAGGAGAGATGATGCGATAACCAGTTAAAAAACATTCACATCTTACCTTTTCAATGCCTCCACGTGAAGTTACTTCCACAAAGAGCCGATGCAAATCTAGTTCTCGGCCCCCAATGATGGGGATCCTGCAACAAGTTGTCAAATAAATTAAAAAGAACTTGAATAGGAAACAAAAGGGAAGTGCCTTGACAATATAGAGAGCCATGCAACAAAAACTCATTAATAAGGTATAAGTTTCCATAAAGCTACATGAACTAGAGGATTTAAGATACTCTGCCGAGTCAATTCAACAAATATTCATCAACTATCAGATACTTGCTTCCATAGAATGATGTATCAAGCAGACAATTCTGCCAAACTATGTTCTATGGTAGGGAACTGAAATATCTCATAAAGGAAACCAAAACAGAACAAAACACGAAAAAAAAAAAATAAAAAAAAAAATAACAAAACAAAACAAAAGCTAGAAAGGAACAAAATAAGGGAAAATCCAGCTTCCTATATTGCAGTCATACGGTAGGGAACTGAAATATCTCAAAAAGGAAACAAACTAAGTTCCATGGTAGGGGAATGAAATATCTCATAAAGGAAACCAAAAACAGAACAAAACACAAGCAGAAACAAGAAAAGGAACAAAATCTGGTAAACAACAGCTTTCTACATTGCAGTCATATGGTCAGGAACTAAAATATCTCATAAAGAAAACCACAAACAGAACAAAACACAAACAAAAGCAAGAAAACGAGCAAAATCAGGAAAAAAAAAAAAAAANAAAAAAAAAAAAAAAAAAAAAAAAAAAAAAAAAACCAACTATCTATATTGCAGTCATATAAAACACAATCACGAGATAAGTTAACAAAAAAGTTTGCTGAATAAATTTGGGAAAACCATGCAACAAGAGTTTGAGAATGAAGTTAAAGATATTAAGGGTCTTGGGCATGTGAGCGTGATGAAAATTTTCGACTAAGAAATCATTATATTCCAAAAGCCATGGCCAAGTCCTTTCCAAATACAAAAATAGCACCAGATTTTTGTCCATTCAATCTCTTCCTTTATTCTTTAATTGAAACTTTTGCATCATGAGCATTCCTCATGTTATCACATGATTCTAAGGAATGAGCAAGTATAAAATTGAACCAGAAAAACAGACCCATGCATTAAACGTTCTGCAGTGATTATTTCATGCGACAGTCCAGACCCATGTCTTAAAGTGGGGGCTAGGACAGAAGCTCTATAGTAGTTCAAAGTTCAAACAAAAGATTTCTACTCAACTTATAATCATTACTTTCTGTGTAGAGACTTTTCACACCACCAACAGGCAACAGAGAACACAGTAGAAGTTAACAAAATAACATATATAGAGCTAAATGGTCAAATGATATACAGCAAGCTTACATGAACTTGGTACCCATAGCAGCATGGAGCTTCTCCAAGGTAGACATAAATAGCTTAGGATCAGCTACAACATCCTCATATCTTGCAGTAGCTGCAGGATATTGATGATAATTAGAAACTGCCTCTTTCTTGGAGAACGGACTCTTGCTAACACAAGATGTTGATGCCATTAGGAACTTCTTTGGTTCACTGTCATACCATCAACAACCATGCTATTAGTTTTAGCACAGCATATTATACCCAAATGCAAGTGAGAAAGAAAAAGGAGGTAAAGGGGGCTAGAGGGGAATTGAAAGAATAAGAAGAAAAAGAACATCAAAGAGAGCACAAAACCATTAAACCAACAAACATCAAATACCCAGAAACTAATAACATACAAGAGCCAAGGATAAAAACGCAAATACCAAATACCCAGAACCAATAGCATGCAAGAGGCACGGAAAAAACCTCAAATAATCTCCTGGTCCTACTTGCAGACAAGGGAAAATGAGAAAAGCCAAAAATTGAAAAGAAAGAGACAAGTCCAGCGGATAAGAACAGATAACTTTATGGGAAAATAAAAATAAACCATCAAAATCACCATGCACATTACAGGGTATTAGAGAAAGAATTCTGAAACAATCCACAACGTCGATGAGATTCACAACCACCAGGGCTAATGGAAGTAACTCCCGGTGACTACAAAGCCCAAGAAAAGAAATCCAATGGTACATCATAGCTGTCACAGCCATGAATTCCTCCAGAGTACCGAGGATGTAACAGGAGAAGAAACCCATCAAAGCTCAGAACTTTCAACACAAGGGGCTAAAAAGGAGACACCCTTTTGGGCTATGGTAATAAAGACACACCACAAAAGTCCCTCTCTCCCAGGCTCTGCTTACACGCCTATATAGGCTATAACCGAAGCCCTGACATTTGCAAAATAGGGTGATTTTGCATAAACGAAGTCCAATACTCTATTCATCTTTCACTATTATCTGACACTGGTTGTTTCAGGGTCGAAAAGATTTGTGGGGGCTAGTACCCATTTTCAGGAAAAAGATTGAAATTTCAAATCAAATTTTGTCCTTCCACTCTTATGGATGACAATGAATAAAAAGAAATGATAAATGATAAAGAAAAATAAAGATTACCGACAATAGGAGCTGCCTGATACTGTTCATTACTTTATATCGTTTTCTTGTTTTATATTCATTAAAGATTGACAAAAGGAAGAGAGAATAAATATTATATACAGGTATAAAAGCATATGACAAACGCAAACCCAGAGGCAGAAGAAGCAGAAATGTCAAACAGTTAAAATAAGCCGAATAAAAAATAAATAAACTTACCAACAGTCACAGAGAATTTGAGAATGACATTAACGAAGAAGATTAAGAAGAATAACGAAGGTTTGCGGGGTGGATGGTTTTTTTAATATCTGTGTATTTTGCTTTAGGCGGTGAGAATGATGAAGAAGCAAAATTAACCCTAATGATATACCCACTTCTGAAATGACCATTTTGTCCATGCTAAGTTGTCAATACATTTTTTAAATACGTTACGGGTCCTATAACTTAAGAAAATGTTTAATTGGATTGTAATACTTTATTTTTTTTTTCTAATTAAGTCCTTAAAGTTTTAATTTGAAATCAAGTCCCTATTGTGACCAATAAAGTTATAATTTTCAACTAAACAAAATAAATAAATAAATAAAGCAATGATGTGACTAATAAATTACACATATGTCCATCAATAATCCATGAGCTATGTGATATTTTCATTAATTTTGCAGTGGTTTCCCAAAAAATTTATGATTAATGCAACTTCCATTTTACTTATTCNGACCAATAAAGTTATAATTTTCAACTAAACAAAATAAATAAATAAATAAAGCAATGATGTGACTAATAAATTGCACATATGTCCATCAATAATCCATGAGCTATGTGATATTTTCATTAATTTTGCAGTGGTTTCCCAAAAAATTTATGATTAATGCAACTTCCATTTTGCTTATTCATGAAGTTGTATTTAGTACCTCAAAGAAATATGATTATCCATAGTTAGTCAATAATGTGGGTTGGCTTGAATAACTAAGTGTTGCACGCCTGGGAACGTAGGGCGCTTTAGGATGCAGAGGAATGTGACAAAAGCGGGTTACAAGAGAGATCTAATTACATCAAATTAAAAGCACTTACTATATTACTCTCATCAAAAGTAAGGTTAACTATTTAGGTATTTTACTTACAATGAGTATTTTAATTTATCTAGATCATAGTGATACAAAAACTAATCGTCAATTGTACCCTAAATTTTTAATGAGTAGAAGGTAATAATATCTTAAATTTTAGCTTAATAATACCCCAAATTAAAGAAGAAAACTTTTATAGCAACCCAACCAAAAATTATATCAATTATAGAGACTTAGAATGCATTTAAACATTGTCAATACTGAATACAAGGAAAACTCCAAAAAGGTAACATGGGTTTTGTGCTGAGATTGATTAGAAAGGAGTGCCCCTATAAAAAGGAAAAAGGGGAAATATAACCTCTGGTAAATTATATACAAATATAGGCTTACGAAGTTAGGATAATGATTGGAGAATAAAAAGAAAATGTACCATAATAGATGTGTGTGAGAAAGTGAGCTGGGATTAGCAAAAGTTCCCGTTTGAAACGGCCCAATCAATCCCTAGAACTGAACAAATTCCATTCAAAGGGGATAAGAATACGAAGGCCAAAAATAAGGGGTGGGGGTGAGACATGGGTGCCGTAACAGCAGCTTCTTTGTATTTAATACAGACTGCAAAATATAAATAACTTTGGAATTGGTCCCACTCACTCACATTCTTCTTTTCTCTCTCCGTCTCTTTCCCACTCACTCATTTTATTTTCCATTTTCATGATGATTCTCCCTTTGATAATGCCATCTTTATTGGAGAACCTCTATTTTGTTATGTTTTTTTTCACTAACATGCTAATTTTTGAGCCTTGGATTACATTATGATTATGTAAATAATTGTAGGTGCTAAACATATTGGGAAAATTATATTTTTAATAAATGTATTACTTATTAAATTAAAATTTCGAAGGTATTCTTTCTTTCCCAAAATATTTACACATGAATCGTATTACTTTTTTTTATAGGATAGACCCTTATCTTTATTTATTTTTTTTCTAGAGATTTTTTTTGAGAGATTTCTTTTTGCATTTGGATAGATAAAGTTAGATTTTTTAATTGAAGATATGAGAGTATGGGGATTCGAAAGTTACATGACGATATAGGAGTAGGCTCGAGCCAACCCAGAGCTCCATCACCCACAGAGTAGGCTCGCTGTTAAGTCGGGTCTTTCGCTGGTACAGACCAATTTGCGTAACTATCGCTTCAATTGGGGTCCAGAGAAGTATAGGTAATTTCTGTAATTCCAGATATCTTTCTGATTTTCTCTTATAAATTATTGCCCAGATGATATTCAGTATGGAAAAACCCCCGTGGTATGATGTGTTAGTTTCTGATTTTGATCTTGGTGCTAGACTGAGAGGGCTTGAGGTTTAAATTGGAGTTGGCATTTAATCTGACTTATTTCGTGTGGAGAAAATCTGAGCTGATGTGCAATTTCTATCTCTACCTTCTTGGAATTTCTGCCTGGCAATTTGTTTGTTTTTTTTTTTTTTATGTTATTAAATATTGATTCACCTGTTTTGCTGAGACTTAACTCTGAGGACAGAATTCTGATCTACTAGAAACAAAAAGGTTGCTGACTTGAGATGGATAATTGGTACTACTTTTTTCCTTGAACTGAGATATGCCCTATTGTAATTATGTCTTATGAATTTTAGATTATGATTCTGCCGATTCCTGTGACACATAAGTAGGACCGGCTTGGTGACGCCGAATTTCGATGCTTAAGTCAATAGTATACCCATCTAATGGAGTGCAATAAATGATGGTGTATAAAAAGTGTACATACATTTTAGGGGTTGCTATTTATAATAGCGTGTGGCAGTGTGATGGTAATTATGCCGCGGATGTTAGATTGGGCCTTGTTGAGCCCTTCATGATTATGGGTTGGTATAGGGTATCTATAGATTCATTCATTCAAAACTTTTCGAAATTATACTAATAAAGTTTATAAATTTGATTGTATTATAAATAGAACTATAATCTCTCTAAATAGGTTAATTCATGTATTGTAGAATCTTAGCAAATTATTAGTGGGAAAAAAATACTTGCAAATAAATTATGTTATCAATAGAACAATAATCTCCTTCAACATTTATGAGGTCTAAATGATCCCTATATATAATTGGAGATACTACCATAGAACTACAAGTCTACGACCATTAAGTAATATTTATAAACACACATATCCATGAAATTATTTCATATTCATTGTAGTGGGCAACATCTTGGTCTATATCTGTATTGCAGAGCAAGTGCGAAGCCAAAAATGGTGAGAATCATATCTTCATACACTGTTGTTCCGAGCGAGTCCACTCCAAAAGGTCGTTTGTGGTGTTCCGACATTGATCAAATCGTGGCTAGGAGACATATACCCAGTATCTACGTTTACAGGCAAGACCACTATTGCAGTGCCAATGTGATTGAGAGAATGAGAGACTCACTTGGTAAGATTTTAGTCCATTTCTACCCAGTAACTGGTCGAATATGCTTTACGGAAGGTGGGCGATTGGAAGTGGACTGTAATGAAAAGGGAGTGACACTGTTGGAAGCAGAATCAACAAAAACTTTGGATGACTATGGTAATTTTGAACCCAACGAAAAGATCAAAGAGCTAGTTCCCAAGATAGATTACTGGTACAGCACATTACCCATAGAGGAGGTGCCCTTGTTATTGGTACAACTGACGAGAACTAGTTGCGGTGGTCTTTGTGTTGGTGTTGCAGTTTCCCACATCTTGGTGGATGGCACGGCTGCTGTTAGATTCATCAACTCATGGGCCAAGCAGGCTCGAGGGGACAAACTAGATGAAGATGATATGCCATTTCTAGATCGTACAGTTCTAAAGTCTTCTGATCCTCTATTGACATCAAGTTTTGATCACCCAGAATGCAAGCCATGGCCACTCATATTAGGCTCCTCTGACAACAAGGACGAACGAGAGAAGGAGACAATTGTTGTATTATTAAAGCTTACAAGAGAACAGGTGGAGAGGCTAAAGCAGAAAGCTAATGAAGTCACAATGAATGAAGATAATATGTTTCACCAAAGACCTTACAGCAGATATGAAGCCATTGCTGCTCATATTTGGAGGTCTGGGTCTAAGGCTCGCCAAAATGATCACTATCAGCCAACAGTAGTTGGGATTGTTGCTGATATTCGCAACAGATTGAATCCACCACTTCCTCAAAATTATTTTGGGAACGCTATACTTCGAGGAGTGACACCCACATGCCATAGTGGGGATATCATATCAAAACCATTGAGCTATGCTGCCCAAAAAATGAGGGAAGCAACTGTCCAGCTTACAGATGAGTATCTAAGGTCACAAATTACTTATTTAACGAGAGAGCAGAATGTAGAATGCAAGCACCAATTTGCAGGGAATCCTAACATGCATATAGTGAGCTGGTTAAGCATGCCAGCATATGAAGCAGATTTTGGGTGGGGAAAGCCTGTACATTTTGGTCCAGTAAGTTTTCTTGATGATGGCAGAACACTCATAATGCCAGGACCTGCCATGGGTGGCTCTCTTATGATAGCTACCCGTTTTCAAATAACTCTAATGGAGTCTTTCAAGAAATACTTCTATGAAGATATATAAAACTACTCATTTCCAGCTTAGTAAGCAAGAATTGGACTGGGTCTGAAATTTAGAGTGTCTTAAGCAGAAGTTGTCAACACTTTCATCTAGGTGCCGAGCCTGAATAATGTATCTTAGTCACTATTTTATGTGTCGGATATTTGTTCTTTAATGTTTGACATGAATTGTTGAATTGCTTTGAACTTATAAAAGTTTAATCGCAGTACAGCACTGCCTTTTATGAGTGTACGTGTGTGTGATCATCATGGGGCCAGTACTCCTAATTTAGTGAACTCAGCTTGTGGATTGTGGCTAAGATTCAAGCATCTTCCGCTATGCTGTGACTGTTTTATGTACAAAACAATTTTAACATGATGCCTACTTAAGAAAATAAAGATGTTCCACAACACTCACGAAACACCATCACCAACTAGCAATGGATATGACTGTCTTTTTATGCTAAACAATTAACCCTAATGATATGCCCACTTCTGAAATGACCATTTTGTCCATGCTAAGTTGTCAATACATTTTTTAAATAAGTTACAGGTCCTATAAGAAAATGTTTAATTGGATTGTAATACTTTTTTTTTCTAATTAAATCCTTAAAGTTTTAATTTGAAATCAAGTCCCTATTGTGACCAATAAAATTAATTATAATGTTCAACTAAACAAAATAAATAAATAAATAAATAAAGTGATGATGTGACTAATAAATTGCACATATGTCCATCAATAATCCATGAGCTATGTGATATTTTCATTAATTTTGTAGTGGTTTCCCAAAGATTTTTATGATTAATTCAACTTCCATTTTGCTTATTCATGAAGTTGTATTTAGTACCTCAAAGAAATATGATTATCCATAGTTAGTCAATAATGTGGGTTGGCTTGGATAACTAAGGGTGTGTTTGGATGGGGTATTTGTAGAGTGTAATGTATTTGTAGAGTGTAATTGAAATGCTAATTTTGAATTACCTTGTTTGTGTAATTTTTTAAGGTATTTTTAAAATTCAAGTGTATTCTTATAGTGACTTTCAAAGTCTCAATATAGTGTATTTCAAATTCACTCAAAATAGAGTGTATTTCAAATTCACTCTATCAACCCTCTTTCTTTCTCCCCCAACACCCCCACCCAACTCCCAATTTTTTTTTACTGGTTTTTCTTATATTAAAGCATTTCAAAAAATGATGCAGAGTGGTGATGAAGGAATTTGCTAAGAAGCTAGAGAAACTACCAGAGGATCTGCTAGACTTATTATGTGAGAATCTTGGATTAGAGAAAGGGTACCTCAAAGAGGCTTTCTATGGATCAAAGGGACCAAATTTTGGACTATATTTTTTTTTCTTATATTTTTCTTTTATTGATTAAAGAATGTGATTTGAATGGATTTTGTAATGTTTATCAATAGTTTTGAATATTGGTGTTAAATTACTCTTTTTATAATAGAGTGTATCCAAACAAGGTATTTTATAAATACATGTATTTGAAATGCTGCATTTCAAATACATGTATTTGAAATACACAATAATTTGGCAAATACCTCATCCAAACACAACTTAAGTGTTGCGCGCCTAGGAGGGTAAGGCACTTTAGGATGCGGAGGAATGTGACAAAAGCGGCTTACAAGAGAGATCTAATTACATCAAATTGAAAGCACTTACTATATTACTCTCATCAAAAGTAGGGTTAACTATTTAGGTATTTTACTTACAGTGAGCATCTTAATTTATCCAGATCTTTGCAAATCATAATGATACAAAAACTAATTGTCAATTGTACCCTAAATTTTTAATGAGAAGAAGGTATTAGTAGAGCTGTCAAACGGGCCAGCCCGCCCCGCCCTGCCTCAACCCGCCACCCAAACGGGGCGGGGCGGGCTGAGAAAACCTTTTGACTAGCGGGCCAGCCCGCCCCGCCCCGCCACCAACCCACAACCCAAACGGGACGGGCTCAGAAACCCGCTTCCAAACGGGCCAGCAAAACCTTATCCCAACCCAACCCTTTTACATGGCGGGGCGGGCCAACCCAACGGGCCAAACCCATTTTGACACCTCTAGGTATTAGTATCTTAAATTTTAGCTTAATAATACCCCAAATTAAAGAAGATCGAAAACTTTTATAACAACCCAACCAAAAATTATGTTAATTATAGGGACTTAGAATGCATTTAAACATTGTCAATACTCAATACAAGGAAGATGATATGGGTTTTGTGCTGAGATTGAGTAGAGAGGAGTGCCCCTATAAAAAGGAGAAAAGGGGAAATATATCCTCTGTTAAATTATATACAAGTATAGGCTTAGGAAGTTAGGATAATGATTGGAGAATAAAAAGAAAAATGTACCATAGATGTGTGTGAGAAAGTGAGCTGGGATTAGCAAAAGTTCCCGTTTGAAACGGCCCCAATCAATCCCTAGAACTAAACAAATTCCATTCAAAAGGGAAAAGAATAAGAAGGCTAAAAATAAGGGGTGGGCGTTTTGACAGAAATATTACAATTAGAAAAAATATTTACACAAATATTACAACTTTCAAACTGTGTAAATATTTTTACTAATTGTAATATTTCTGTCAAAATGCCTAAGGGGTGGGGTTGAGACATGGGTGCCGTAACAGCAGCTCCTTTGTATTTAATACAGACTGCAAAATATAAATAACTTTGGAATTGGTCCCACTTACTCACATTCTTTCTTTTCTCTCTCCATCTCTTTCCCACTCACTCATTTTATTTTCCTTTTTCATGATGATTCTGCCTTTGATAATGCCATCTTTATTGGAGAACCTCTATTTTGTTATGTTTTTCTTTTCACGAACATGCTAACTTTTGAGCCTGGATTCCATTATGATTATCTATATCTATATCTATCTATCTATATAATATTAATAATAGAGTACACAATGTGGAGCTGACAAGTGTCGCTATTAAGGTGACGACAAGTGGCACGCTATGGAAATTTCCTCCTATCAAAATTATTTAATAAATAATTTATAATGTCAACTATGTGTGTTTCAGAAAATAATAAAGAGATAAAAAAATTGAATACCAATGTCTTTAAATAACTTCCTTATTTATTTTTTATAACGTATTATTAAATGAGAAAAAATTAAAACCAAAATACATAATTGATTGCTGACACCATTCACGTATAAAATAATTATAGGAGCTTGATTGCCTATTTATTTTTTATAACGTATTATTACATGAGAATAAATTAAAACCAAAAAAGGTAATTCATTGCTGCCATCCTTCATGTATAAAATAATGATTTGCAAGCTATGTAATTGATTGCTTCATTTGCAATCAGTTGTATATTCCGAAATTATAATTGGTGTATTTGGCAAATCTGCCAAATTTGTGGGATCAATACTGCTACCCTTCACGAAAAAAGCCAATCAAGGTAATATTATTCTATTTAATTTTTCCAAATATTCTCATAAATGCCTCTACACCAAAAAAATTATTTAATTGCTAATTTGAAATCAAAATTAGGGTTATACTTCCTTGGTTCTATATCCCTATATAAATAGCACCCTCTTCCTCGGCTCTATATACCTAGCTGATTACTGCAAAGGAATACGGCAGCTTCAAGCCACACCCAGGTTTGTTTTGTCCAACTTTTTTTTTTATTTGCTAATTCTTCCTCTTCCTCTTCATATGCGGGAATCTAAATTTTGGATGTTTTATACTGCTTTATACATACTTAATCTCCATAATAGCATATGTAACATAAAATTATAATTTTTTCCCTTAAATACTTGGCTCTTTGGATTTGTGTCTATCACCTTATATGGTATTGGGTGGAAGCAGAATACCGCATATCTACTAAGCATCAAATGTGCCTCTTTTTTCTGATCCTCCTTTCCAATTTTGGGCAGCATACATATACAAATTCGTACCATAAATACTTGGCTCTTTGGATTTGTGTCTATTACCTTATATGGTATTAGGTGGAAGCAGAATACCGCATATCTACTAAGCATCAGATGTGCCTCTTTTTTCTGATCTCCTCCTTTCCAATTTTGGGCAGCATACATATACAAATTCGTACCACATAGATACAACTAATATTTATATAGTCTTTTGCCCTTCAAAGGAACTGCATGTATTGCAATCAAGTTCTGCTGCTTCTGTCCTATAATTCAACAACTGTATTTTTTCCCACCCATGTATCACCTCAGAGATATCAGAGCCTAAACTGTATGGTTGTACCAACTACCAAGGCCTTTCAACCACTAAAGTGTAATTGAAAGTTTGAAACTTTACCAGAAGAATGAACAAGGATTAGAAAATAAAAATGGAAAAAATATCCTAGAGAAAGCAACTTGCAATACAAAAAAATGAAAGGGACAAAATTTGGATGACCATACAAAAAATTTAGTATATAAATCATTTTCATTTCTTAATGAGTTGTGCCGCAAACACACATTTGTACACCTAAATCCTTTTCATTTCTTAGTGAGTTGTGCCGCAAACACACATTTGTACACCTTCACATATATTAATGTATATCTAAATTTAACTGTACTCTTTTAAACTTTAACTGGACTCATTTTAACTTTACCTAAATCTTTTTATGACTTAGATT
The DNA here is from genome assembly GCA_003255065.1 of Cercis canadensis. NCBI lineage: Eukaryota > Viridiplantae > Streptophyta > Magnoliopsida > Fabales > Fabaceae > Cercis > Cercis canadensis. Next base: position 18,836 of record QAOA01000946.1, on the reverse strand, counting down.
CTTTACATTTTTTGTATTTAGGTGTGAAATCATAATCTCTCTTTTCTAATACATACTTTAAGAAATCCCCTATGAATGAATCTGCACCACAAGCCCTTTTCTAATGAGAAATGTCAACAAGAATCTTCTTAATTATAAAATAATGGTGAAAACTATGCTACCATCTGCTTAGATCAATTTCTACATGTGTCATCTATATTTTACTGGCTGTAGAAATAGCTGTAAGGTAATTCATTTTTCCCTCAAGATCATATGTGTATGTTTACCCATCAATATCATGTCTTGCACTACAATAAACTCATAAATTTTGCAGTAGTGTGGGTTTTCTGCATATATCACCTCAATTAATAAATACAAGAAAGGCGACCGTATTATTTCAATGACCAAGTTATTTATAGAGTAATCATATTACGGTGTATGCATGCTACACAAGCTCAAATAATGAAAATAATGACAATGATCAATAATTAGATACAAGCATAAAACTGACAAAATAAAAAAATAATTATAAGCTACGTAAGGGATCCTAATAAAATAAGAAAATATAAAGGTGTGTGCGTGTCTAGCTCATGTAAAGAAGAAATCGACATCGCCCTTAGTAAATTGAAACCCATTGATTGTGGTTGTATTAGAATGAAAATGGAAGCTTGAGTTCACATGTAGCTTTGGGATGGTAATGTCCGGATATCAACAACGCATGACCTCTCATGTCAATATTTGTTAACATTATGGGCACATAAACGCACATGTTGTCCTCAAGCAGCAACTCCTTTGAACAGAAAGAAGTGCCAGAAAACTTAGAAACAAGGAAGCCACTGTCGTGACCTTCTTGAGTAAGGGCAGCTGAACATCTATTGCTCTCCTTAACTATGTACTTGCAAATGGGCTTAAGAAGAGGGGAAGTACATGGCTAAGAAGATGATTTAATGTCTTGAAACCGCAAACCCTAATTTTTGTGTCTCTGCATGAAGCATGTGTGCCGGTTAACCCAACATATTATTTGTTTGTTATTTTGTTGTCCCCATCAATGATATCATATATACCAGAGATAATAGCTGATGGTGTGTCCTTAAAAAGATAACTATGTACGTAAAACAATCTTCTTTATGTAGTTAAGTTTACATAAATATTATTATATTTTCATTCATATATTTTTTGGGTTGACAATAGGGCAAAGCCCAAACAACTGTGTGTATAGCATGATGAAAGTAAAGGCAAGAGTATAGCATGACGAAAGCAAACTGGACCATTGAATTTTTTAGCATATCTGAGACTTGAAAACACTGTTTTCCATGTCTCTTCCAGTGATGACTGAAAATTTATACCAGTGAGACAAAAGAGTTAAAATTACAAATTTGTAGCGTTCTTCTATTCTCCTTAGTTTACAATAGGCAGAACAAACCCAAGGCAAAGTAATATTAGTTACACATATATTCATATATAACTTAATCAGAAGGCAGTGATCTTTAAGTGAATATGATTATTGCAACCTTAACTGAAAACAGTGACAGGAGGTAATAATTTCCTATTGCAATGACACATACAAAAGAATATAAATATTCAAGTTGGATATGGATGGCAGACATAAGTGTAAGAATAAATTGGGAGGTTGTTTTCAACTTGGACACGTATTATCCATGCATGTGTGACTATGTGTGAGGAGCTGTCAAGTGTAAGAATGAGTAGAGAGGTTGCTTTGACAAAGTCGCATTATGCCAAATATTAAATAAATAAATAATTTGAACTCTTTTATTTTCAGTTTGGTTATGAAATTGAAGTGGGGGAAATGCAAATTGCTTTGTTAACCAATATTTATGCAAATTGTTAAAAGATATTAGTTAGTACCTCAAATTAGTGGACAAAATTAATCATGCACTCCATTGAGCCTCAAATTGTGCGGCTATTAATATTCAGAAATGGAAATTATATTGTTGCTCTTTATTAAAGTTCATGCATTTAATTTACTTCCATATTAATAATTTATCACCATTTATTATGTGATGAATAAATTAAAACAAAAAACGTTAAGGAACCAAATATTGTTGTAATTAATTGCTTGATTGGCTAGAACAAGTAGTCACCGAAATTTTGTGATAATCTCTTGGAAATCAGAAAAATATTTTGCCAATTGCAAATATTGTATTTTAGTGAGGAAAAATTGACAAATACTCTCATTAATTTTTGTCGATCAATACTTATTTAATTTCTTATTTGAATTCAAAATTAGGGTTATATTCCCTTGGCTCTATATCACTATATAAATAGCACCCTCTTCCTTGGCTCTATATACTTCCTTGGCTCTAGCTATATACCTAATTGATTACTACAAAGGAATATGACAGCTTCAAGCCACACCCAGGTTTGTTTTGTCCAACTTTTTTTTTCTTATATGCTAATTCTTTCTCTTCCTCTTCATATGCGGGAATGTAAACTTTTTATGTTTTATACTGCTTTACACATACTTAATCTCCATAATAGCATATGTAACATAAAATTATAATTTTTTTCCCTTAAATACTTGGCTCTTTGGATTTGTGTCTATCACCTTATGATTTGCCTTTCTCGGTGGTTTATATTGTTTGTTGGATGTTCGAATTCTACCATGCTATTTTCTTTGCTAGATTATAATTTAATTGCACAAATTTTCAGATGAAGAACATTGGTTGTGTTTCCTTTCTTTATGAACAACTGGAATTCTTAAAATGCATGTGCCATGACTTGATCTTCTATATGAAAAAGTGCATGATAAAACTCCATGACTAGAATAGGAATTTCACTTTCTAAGCTATCTAATATAATATAGTAGTAATTGTAATACATATACATGGACTATTCCGCTGGACTAAGAAATAGATGTGCCATGACTTTAATTTTTTTTTTAATATTGATATAAAAAAAAAGTATATTGCCCTGACATGTCACTTTGTTATTTTGTTATTTATTTATAGGTAGACCCTCCTAAAATCCATATGGTTAACAAGACAGTTGCATTCTTTCTTTATGAGCAACTGTCATTCTTAAAATGCATGTGCCATGACTTGATCTATTTTATGAAAGCATGCATGAAAAATTTTGATGAGAGGATTTGGGCTTTCACTTTCTAAGCTTTTTGGTATANACTTTCTAAGCTTTTTGATATAATAGAGTAGTAATTATACTACATATACATGGACTGAGAAAGAATGCCAGTGCCATGATTTTAATTTTTTATTAGTATTGATTTTAAATTCACTTTCTAAACTTTGTTATTCATTCTGGGGTAGACAATCCTAAAATATTTATGGTTACCAAGATAGAAATTGAAGGTTGATTTTGTCTATTTTTACGAGCTAGGTCATGGGTACATTTAACTGTCTCAGTTCTAGCACATTTTTCATAATAAAGATGTAAGTTTGAGTGATACTTACAATGAATGTGTTTTTTTAGCATATATTACAAGAAAATGTGTTATTATGTGTTATTTGATTTTTATTGCCTTTTGTCTAATAAAGAGCAACAATATGTGTGATTGCTAACTCTTTAAATCAGGGACCATAAGGAACAACTGCGTGTGAGAGTACTTTGCTAAGGCATTCAAAAAGTTCTGCTACATCTTTTGTATAGTGCAATATTTAAAAGAGAATAGTAGTCAAAAGCATGAGTAGTCAAGCAGTGTATACTGCAAAATCTCATGGTAATATTCTTCTATTTAATTTTGCCAAAATCTCATGGTATCTTCTTTGTTATGTACGTAGCAAGTATTTTAACAAATATCAATCTCCTTTTCTAGGACAAAATGGCTGATAAATTAATTGATGTATCTGACATAACCAAGGATCTACACAATTGGAAGATTAAGGTGCATGTTGTTCGTCTCTAGAAAGTTCCCTCATACAAAAGGACAGGACTGGAGAAAGAGATCGAGATGGTCCTGGTCAATAAAAAGGTTAGTTCATTACTTTACCTTATTCCAATGTATTTGGAGTATAGGTCACAAGAATTTTTGACACAAATTTCTTATTAGGGTGACAAGATTGGTGCATACGTCAAAGAGATGTATGTTTACAAGTTTAGAAATCTTATAACTGAAAGCCATGTATATTTTATGGACACTTTTACTGTTGAGGACAACATGGGTGACTACAGAATCACACCTCATGAATTCAAATTGATATTTAGGTTTGAGACACGGGTGAAACATACCATAGGTGTAGATATTCTCATTCATGGTTTCAATTTTATGGGCTTCAATGATATTGAAACTCAAAGGTTGGTCGAGGAAGATTTTAGGTATTAGTTTGACCTCATTGGTATGCTAAGGTCAATTGGTGAAATTGTGGAAAGGATGAAGAATGGGAAGCCAATAAGGTACCTCTTGATTACGCTTGAGGATTTGAAGTAAGTACCACTCAAACTATCCTTATATGTATTGTTTTATGATTTATATAAATTGATGTTGTAATTTATTAATGTTGATTTGTTTTGGTTTCAAGTAAGTGTACCACCAATGTTACTTTATATGAGAACTTTGCTGAGGAAATGCTATCATATGTGAAGAATCATGTTGTTGGCCTTACTATTATTGTGATCCTAAAACAGATCAATGATTACATGATTTCTTTAATGCATGGCAACGAGAAAGTTTTTCTGAGTGCGGACAATACATGCAAATTGTTTGGGAACGGAATAAATGACATCCACACACCCGAATTCTTGAATAATATCACACTATCTGGCCTACCAAATCACAAGCTATTGTTGAAGGTTGGTGTGCCAATTATGTTATTAAGGAACATTGATTTGCGTAATGGACTATGCAATGGTACGAGGCTAATCATCACACAACTTGAAAATTATGTGATTGAAGCAAAAATTATTTCAGGCAGTAACTCAGGGGAGAAGGTATTCATCCCTAGAATGAATATGACATCATCTGATTGAAGAATGCCCTTTCAATTAAAACAGAGACAATTCCCCGTACAAGTATGCTTTGCTATGACAATAAATAAGAGTCAAGAACAGTCACTCTCTCACGTGGGGCTATATCTTCTAAGACCAATTTTTAGTCACGGACAACTATATGTAGCTTTCTCAAGAGTTAGAAGTGTGAGTGATCTGAAGGTGTTTTCGATAGATTCAGATGGGACAATATTAAAGAGAACAAAGAACGTGGTCTACAAAGAGGTGTTTCATAAGATCAACCAAAGAGGTATCTAATGAATCTAAAGCACTGCAAATTGCAAAGATACATATATATTGTGCGGTTGTATTTAGTTATTTCTTTACTGTTCCTGTAAATTATTTTCAAGCACACAAGGAAGTGGTAATCC
>QAOA01000943.1:0-13249 GCA_003255065.1 Cercis canadensis | reverse complement strand
TATTTTTAATAATTAAAATTAATTATTTTTTACATTAATATTATCATGTTAGAAAAATATGGTATCCCCGTGAGGAAACCTCCGACGTTTAGAGGTGGATGATTCAACGACCTTTTCAAATAAAGAAAAGACGGGAGAATCAGAAAGCGCGAATCTCAACAAAGATAGAGTTGTGGCGGATGATGATGTGACTTATGTCACATCCGGCTGATCTGTTGGTCAGGCTTGTAACAAACCGACATAATATGTTGCTTTACTTATACTTTCTGGACACGCACGCAACCAGAAGTCTAGTAGATGACGTGCAGCTTTTTCTTTCTATTGAGAAACAGATTTATTAAATATCTCAATAAACTTTATTATTCTCTATGGATTTAAAATTAAATCAATTTAAATGGTAATAAAATTTACATTTGTTTAGTTGTACACTTGTACTTAACCAAAAATAAAATTTAGATATTGTCATGTGAATATATTATTTTTCTTTGAATAATTCAATCACATTTTCAAAAATAAATGCTTTTTGTTTTTTGGGTAAAGCTTGAAATAAAATAAAATAAAATAATATCGTACTATCTGAGAACTGAACTGGACAGAGAAGAAATCTTTATGTTCTATTGGTCAACGACAGTTGTGATAGGAACATAATTGATTTCCGTTTGACATTTACAGTTAAAGCACAATTGTTATTATAGTAATAATAATGAGAGCGTATCTCGTGACTGACGTTGTCAGCTTGGATTTGAGTTCCTCTTCACTCTTTTCTTTTTTTCACGTTGACGACATCGTTTTGGTCCAATTATTCCTAACCACATTATTATTATTAATTGAAGTTACAAAAATTTAAGATTAAATATATTTACTGTACCTTTGCATAGCTCTCTACCTCTCCTTAATTTCTCCCCATCATCTTATCCACTCGTCATTCACATGCAATTAATTAATTCATTCAAATTTTTATTTTATTTTTTATTTTCAATTTAACTGGATGGAATAAAATGGGTATATATAATATATGAAATGGAATACAATCATGTATTATTTAGTGCACCTTAACATTGGCTCTTTTCTTCCTTTCTCATTGCTGTCGTCATTTGACACTACATATATTCAATTTTAAGGGAATAATATGGTACAATTTACATGGAAAATATAAGAAAAAGAAAAACACGAAAATTCTCTTTTAAGGGCTATAAACAGTGGATAGGTTGGTCCTCTTCAAGATTCAAGCTTTTAATAAAAATAAAATATTATCTGAATTAAAAAAAAAAAAAAACGTTCAAATTCAGTCTCTAAGGAATGAGGATTCATGGACTTTTTCTTTGTGTAGTTCTGCCAAAGCCAATTGTAAGTTTTTTAATACTGATTGTGATCCTAATAATAATAAAAAATTAGAAATATTTTTACATGATGCATGAATCCAAGTTTTTATTTTATAATTCCCACGTCAGAAACAAACAAAGTACGTGGTTCCGGATTGAGAGAGAGAGATAGGAAGAGAAAGGTAGAAAGATTTGTGGTTGCATTAATGGATCGGAGATTATTTGGTGGAAATCAAAGAAAGAAAGAAGGCATTGAAATTCAACATTATTCACCTTTGTTATCTGATCCTGTAGTCTCCGACCTTAGGACAATGACATTATCATCTCACCTTCTGATCTTGGAGTCTTCCATTATCCTCACGAAACTTTCATACCATTTTATCACATTTTTGTTATCTGTCCGTTTTTTTTTAAAATTAATTTTAGCATAATATAATACTGAAAAAAATTGACCATACGAAAAGTGCTATAAACTATCAACACTGCAAGTCTCCAACTCCAGCAATGTCCTTCCAAGAGAAAAATCTAATTCTAAAAGCTCTTTCTTATTCTGATCCATCTACCAACTCAAATTCAACATCTTCTTCTTCGTCTTCTTCGTCTTCTTCTTCTTCTTCTTCAACCCGACACAATTTAATCCAAAAGTATCTCAGTTACAGTAACCCGCCACCCCAAACCCAACCAAGGAACACCCATACCTCTACTTAACGCCGTTACGATACCACTCATGACCTCCTCCATCACAGCCGCTACCATGACCTCCTCCATCACCGCCGCTACCTTGACCTCCTCCGTCACCGCCGCTACCTTGACCTCCTCCGTCACCGCCGTACCATGACCTCTTCCATCACCGCAGCTACCTTGACCTCCTCCATCCCCGCTGCTACCATGACCTCCTCCGTCACCGCCGTCACGAAACCGCTCATGACCTCCTCTATCACCGCCGCTACCATGACCTCCTCCATCACCGCCGCTACCATGACCTCCTCCATCACAGCCGCTACCATNCTCTCTTGTTCAATAAACATATATAGATTTTTCCTTCTTTCATGCAAGAAAGATAGAAACTAGAGAAATGACAAGAAATGGAGAAAAACTCCAAGATTTGGTGCCTGCCATTCTTTTAAGGCTACCCGTCAAATCTTTAATGCGATTCAAATGTGTTGAGAAATCCTTGTGCCATCTCATCCAAGACCCAAGCTTTGTATCCAAACATTATGTCTCCTTCAATGAGATGAACTTGAAATATGATGATCATTTCTTGGTTGCGGGAAAGTATACTTTCAACCCTTATGAGAACTACACAGTACAGGAACAAGAGCTTTGTTTCCTCTCTATGATCTCCTTTGACCCAACAACAAACATCATGTCCTCCCCAAATTTTCTAGATTTAAACGACTTGCAAGATAGTAATTTTCATGGTCTTCATTTTCAGGGTCCTTGCAATGGCATATATTTTGTACAAACTAAGTCTTTCTACATGTTAATAAACCCTTCCATGAGAGAATTTAAAGTTATTCCTTCCCCAGAGATCACAGGCTCCATAATACTTTCGAGTTTTGGTTTCGACGCCAAGGCTAATGAATTCAAAGTTGTTGTGATTTGTTTTAATCGTGTTGAGGGTATCATGCATTACCTTTCTCGGAAAGCTGCAGTATATCGTCTAAATTCTGATTCTAAAGGTTGGAGAGATGTCCTTAGCCCCGTGCCAAAACACATGCATTTGCACAGTTATGAAGCTCCATTTCATCATGGGTCGTGTCACTAGTTGGTTGGTTCTGAAGAAATAATTATTATTGGATTTGACATGGTTGATCAAGTGTTCTAGGAAATAAAGCTGCCAAATAATGATATTCATAGAAATAATGTTGAGATGTTTAAGTTCAAGGAATATGCTAGTGTGATTTCTTGTCCACTTGGAGAACAGAATCCGCCATATATCAAAGTGTGGGTGATGGAAGAGTATGGGAATGAAGAATCTTGGACAAACTACTTTACTATTGGACCCATTGTAGGAGTTCATAGGCCGTTGGGGTTTTTGAGAAACAACAAGATTGTTTTGGTAGACATAGATGGAGTAGTGGCATTATGTAATCCCCATACTCTAGACATTCAAGACCTTGGATTACAGGCTCGGAGTTTAGCGCTTGCAATCTACAAGGAAAGCCTTCTTTCATTTAGAGGAGATGACCTACAAAATCAAGCAAGGGTATATTCCTTTGCCATAGTTCCTCATCAGGGATTTGAAATGTGTCTCCAACCACAGAGGGAGTCCAACTTGTGGTTTCATTTTAGAAATGGCAAGAAAATGCATTACTAATGGATTGTATTTATAGAATATTGTGCTTGTGATATACTTCAAAATTACAAAATTACAAGCACAATTGTGTATTTTGTTTTGAAAATTGAAGTTTATTTCCAAATTGAACTTCGTGTGATATTTTCATTGATGCAATCTCCCCGAGTTTTCAATTTTAATTTGCTTTTATATTCAACTATTGTTGTCCTTCATTGCAGAGGACTGACTATTTGTTGCTTCCCTTGCTTGTTTTTGCAGAATTAGACACTATTGTCATGCTTTATCATGTGATTCCTCATCACCAACCTTGAGTAAAATATAAAATACAGTTGCAGAGAACAGTAAAATCTGAACAACTAAGCACTTTCCACAAACAACTAAAGGAAACTTATAGAAGCAACATGCCCTCCACACTATTTTTTTTCCAATACTAACTATATAATTAGAAATTAACAGAAAATACATTAGGAGGAAATTATCCCATTCACAATTACTACAAAGAAGGAAAGAAAGAGTTCTCCACACCCACATCTTTTTTTCAATCTACCATACACCCTTATCACAAGCTTGTGTTTTGGCTTTTTCTGCATTTTTGGAGATATTGATTTGGTGAGATTAAGCTTAACTATTCTCATAATTTACATTTCTTCCACCACTCTACTTCACTTCAACATGGCTTTCATTCTAATCTTTAATCCTTTCATAATTATCTTAGGCAAATCTTTCTAAATTTCCCTATCATAGTTCACTATTTCGCTGAATCATTGTCCAAATCGAAATCGCTAAATATATTCCCAAAAAAATTGTTGTATCAACCACAAGTTCATATCATTCTAGTTTAGTGATCAACAGACAAAGCAAAATCTACTTATCCTTTGGACCTCAAAGGCTCTAATAGACAAAATTGACCAACAACCATCCAAAGAGAAAGACAAAAAGTACTGCCTTGATAGAATATCACTCTTCCATGGCATGATTTTCTTCTGATTGCGGTTGGAAAACCTTGACCCTGATCTTCGGTAAAGTGAGTGATAGCTCCTCTTGAAGCACAGACGGAGCTTTGACCAAATGGATGCCCTGCTACAACTCCTCTTTCGCCTCCTTCACGACCTTGACTCTCTTGCCTTTCATCTTGTCAAAGTTCAAAAAATGCCAACATAAAGGAAAGAAAACATCTTGTAAAGCTTTTCAACATAAAAAACCCATGGAATTGAGGAAGGACCTCTCTTTGTGGTGTCTCTCCTCCCTCTCCTTCCGAATCTTAACAATCTTTGGCATGGCCTTGAGGACATTCTCCACAACATTCCTATCATATCTTTCAGGTCTGTTACGCTTTCTCTCAAACTCAAAGGTAGAATCCTGAAAGGAAATATAATAGTGCTGAAGCTTCTCCAAACCAAGAGACATAAAAAACAGGTATATGATATTATCATAACAAAATAATTCCCAAAGGGGTTTGCTTTAACCTGTGTCATATCCTTTCCATGCAATCTCCGATATGCCTTGGTCCACTTCACTTTCCGAGGATTCCTCTTCATTTTAAAGTTCTTGTGGCATTTAGATCTACAAAATCAAAAAATCTGCAAGAAGACCAGTTGTCAGGAACCTGAGCCCGGAGTGCCATGCCCATCTGAGCCATAGCCTCATATTGCAGTTATTACACATTTTACAAGTTTTAATAAAACATACATCTTAGCCTATTAGTTTCATATCAAATGGAAATACTCAACCAATTTGACATAAGTGATCTATGTAATCAATTCAAGCATGAGGTAAAAATCTAGCATGTCCATCAGACAAGAGATTAGACAGCCAGGTAGAAAGTAAAGACACAAACATCTCACATTAAGGTGCAAAAGACTTATACTGCTTCACTAAGATGGGTGTGTACGAGGTTTAAGAAGTGGCTAGCTAGGAAGAAACTCACTTTCAGAATAAGCATTTGCTATAACATGATCCAACACGTAACAAGAACAATCAATTCCAAAATTAAAAGTCCTAAAATATCATATACACAGATAGACCAGCATATAGATAGGAGATAGATCCCTTTTATCTAATAAAAGAAAAACATAAAAAGAGAATAAAGAAAAGAACGCACTAGAAGAAAAGGAAAGGGAGTGAAGAACATAACCTTTGCATCATTACGAACAAACTGGATTCCATGTCCAGGGTATATTGTTGAAGAACAGAACCAGCATTTCTCCAACCTCATTGCATATACAGACTAGAGCAACACTGCACTAGCAAAAAATGTCCAAAAAGCAAAAGAATCATATGCCTTACTATATGTTACTTTAAAACAAAAACTGCAAAGACAAGCAATTTTCATATGTTTATTTCATCAAATTGTCACATTATAAAGAAATCCAGTAGAAAATTGAGATCCTCACTACGATGGACCAAGGTGCTCTCTGAAAACAAATAATAATATCGAAACAAGGATAACTAAATCCTACCTCTAATGAAAAATAGCATTTAAAAGAGACAAATAAATTCCAAAGAAAAAACCCACAAATATGCAAAGTACCATCAAAACCCCAAATAATATGAAACTATACAAAGCACATAATGCAATAGCAAGGTCCAATTGCAAAACAATGTCAATAGTACATATTATCAATACAGCCAGCCACTGCGCAGCACATGAGTAACAACAGAAAACCAAAATGGAGCATTTCATTTTAAGCAAATAAACTTAGGAAAATTCAAACCTAACTTAAAAATAATTTTAATATTAAAGAGACAAATAAATTCCAAAGAAAAAACCCACAAATATGCAAAGCACCATCAAAACCCCAAATAATATGAAACTATACAAAGCACATAATGCAATAGCAAGGTCCAATTGCAAAACAATGTCAATAGTACATATTATCAATACAGCCAGCCACTGTGCAGCACATGAGTAACAACAGAAAACCAAAAATGAGCATTTCATTTTAAGCAAGGTTTTAAAAACTGGATCGGTGAGCAAACCGGTTTGGCAAAAAATACCAGTCGGACCGCCCTGTCGAACCGCTTTAACCGAAGCTTTTTTTCAAAATTAAAGATTCAAAAAGAAAACATAGAGGATAAAGAAAAAATCAAACTCAACTCATAAGTGAAAATCTCAAACTTAAAAATTAAAATACATAGTCTTAAAACCATCAAAACCAAATACATAAGTAAAATGCACAAGTTATCACCCATATCATAAACCAAATAAGTCAAATACACAAAGTCAGAACTTTTCCTTTAGCCTAACAGAAAAATAAGGATGACCTCCAGGAAGAATTTTTGCGCACTTATCCAAAAAGTTGATATCACTATAAGCCAACACAACACCGTCAAAGATTTCACTGAAAGCACAGCAGGACCAGATTAACAATCTATACACATGCGTGTGTAGGGCAATGGTAGGCTTATTATCATCATGCTTCACCAGGGATACTAATTTTATCAACAGTAATACAGCCATATAAGCACAAGGATCTACTTAGAAGAGATTCCAATGATACTGAGAAATTAAATAAATTTCAACAGTGAGCTCACATTTGACACACTATGGCACAGAAATACACATCCATAATTCTGCAATTCTTAAATAAATTTCAACAGTGAGCTCACATTTGACACACTATGGCACAGAAATACACATCCATAATTCTGCAATTCTCAAAAGCATAAACCTGCACATCTCTAGAACTTGTTTAAGAGATAATTCATAGATAGGGTTAAATAATGGCATAAGCCTGTAGCTGTGGAAATTTTGCTTATGTAATGAATAAGACTTTAATGTATGTTATTTTTCTGTCTATTGTATTTACTCTTGGGTCTGAGTTAATGTATTCTCAGATTTAACAGCCACCACAGCTAGTTCCACTTCAGAAGCAGTATAGTATACAGCAGCAGCAACCTCCCATGGCTACTCAATTTAAAGGATCATCTACCAATAACACTTCTGCTACAAAATTTGTAAACAATCCCCCTGTTTTCTCACAAACTCTTACACATGGCAACAGTTCTAACCAAGCTTCCCAGTCAAAAAGCTCAGGAAGAACCCTGATTCTCAGGTTCATCACACACCTATTATAACATCTACTACCCTAACCCTCAAATAATTTTCTCAGGAGCAAGGAAGAGTTCTACAGGGTCATACACAAATATCTTTTGATGGAAACTACAAGTCGTCCCTGCCACAACAAGGACAACAGCTACTCTCTAACAACCAGCCAGATAAACCAGAAGGGACCTAACCCACCAGTCAAAGAATCTACAGAATCTAATTTCAGCTCAAACTGCAACAAAATCCAAAAAGGGACCTAACCCACCAGTCAACCAAACTATCACCTAAATCAACAATCAAGGAAACCCATAACGTAGAAATCGAACAAAACCATACAGATTAAACAACAAGAGAGCATTTAGTTCAACTAAATAAAAACTACCCAGATAAACCAGAAGAACATAGCAATAGGAGATGGGTCTAGGGCAGGAATAACTCATAGTGACAGGGGCTCTCCAAGAACGAATTGACAAAGGAGAAAATCTGTACTCACCAGCGCCGGAAAGGGACCACGCCACCAAGGTTCGATGCAGAGGGAATGAGGGAGAGTGAGATTGTGGGATTAGCTAGGGATTTGAGAATGGATTTTGAGAAAATAGAAGCAGAAGGTCGAGGGGAGGGAGGGAAGAGTTCCGGTGTTACAAACAGGTGCCAATACGGCACCGTTTTTGGGGAAAATCTGACCAAATATTACTCCTCTGTGAACCGGCCGGTTATTGAAAACCAGTTCACACCGGTTTTTATCAATTTAACTGTCCCACCGGTTTTAACCTCTGACCGAACCGGAATTTAAACCGGTCACCGTTCCGACCGGTAGAACCGTTCGGTCCGATTTTAAAAAGCAAATAAACTTAGAAAAATTAAAAAAAATAAAAATTAAGCAAAACAGTGAATAACAAATAAATTGAGATTACAAAACTTCAATCGAATCAGTTTCATCCAGTAAAAAATTTATAAAGAAACTGAAAATAAACTATCTGCCATATGCACAACGATGTGGGGGCATTTTTCCCCACAACATGAAATAATTTTCAATTGTTATATATATCATTTAACTTAGCACAAATTCATAAAAGAGACAGAGGATTACCCAGAAGCTATGTTGCACGGGGACGGGGACACGTCTCGTCTTCGGTACGGGTACGAAACGCGAGTATGGCGATTTTTAAAAAACAAGGGTACGGGGACGCCACATCATGTATATATATTAATAATTATATATGNATTAATAATTATATATGTATCAAATCCTTAACAAATATCAACCAAAAATCATTAGAATGAACAATTTTAAAATTCTCAAACATTACAAAATATCAACATAAATCCTTAGCAAATAGCCTCCAATCTACCGAGCCTTCACTTGGTTCAACAATGGAAGAAGAACTAAGGCACCACCGAGGAGGATGAAGAGGAGTTAGAGCTGCAACTAAGGTGAAAATGGTGAAAAAATTGGGCAATTTAGGTTTTGAAATCGGGTTGGGGAAAAAGAATGGGGCTCTAAGCAAAAACGGCGCCGTTTTGAGCGATATTCAGCTCCTATGCCATTCGAAAACAGCGTCGTTCCACTAAGGAGCAGGGACTGGTCACACGAAAACGACACTGTTTCACTTAAGTCAATTGCCGGTTATCCAAAATGACGCCGTTCAACTCTGTCTGGTATTTTCCACCGTTTCACGCGCATTTTTTTTTTTTACGAAACTTGGAGTTTTAAAACGTTAAAGTTGAAAAAAACTCATGGGAAACGATTTTTTGCCGTCTCTAACGTGTGGAACGCGTTTCGTCCCCGTCCCCGAAACGGAGACGCACCCTTTTTTCACGTCCCGGTGCTTCTAAGATTAGGAGGCTTTCCAGTAAGTACAAAACAAATATTTTAGGGCTAAGTCTACAATACCCATTGATGAAAATGGGCACTGATGCAAAGGCCATTTATGAATGTTAGATTTTCATTCAATGGTCTAGATTGTGTTTAGTGCTACTTGAAAAATCAGTTTTAAGAAATGCAGCAATATGACCCAATATTTTTATAAAATTATGTATTGACCCCAGAACATACAAAACTACGCCAAGTGTATTCTCCAGCTTTGTTCTTCCCAATATCTTTCACAAGGGTAATCTCTCTCATACGTTTTACGACATCTACAGTATGTGCTTTCATCTCTTCCATAAACCATCTTTGATCCTCCTCACTAAAGAATCATAAAGGAAACTAAATTAGACCTTACTCCTCATCCACATTCAAATAGAATAACCGAACTTTTCCATCAAATTAAAACTTCTTCATATGGGCAAGCATTGTCTGCAACTAAAACTAAGAAAAGCCAAGTTTTTCTTCGTCCACTAAATATTAATTGCANTTCTTCCCTCCCCCCCCCCCCCCCCCCCCCCCCCCCCGATAGTGACTTTTTTGTGTTTTTTCAGTTTTTCCAACTTTTTTGTCTAAAATATAGGTTGAATAACCGGCTATTGACAACTTCTTTTAATTATGAAAGGGGAACAAAACTTTTTTGTATTTACAAAGTTAGCCATTAAATTTTTTTTAGTTGCTTAATGCCCAGCTACCATTGGCAAAGACATCTCCGCCGTGAGAGAGCCGAAAAATAAGGGATATAGGCTTTGAG
Organism: Cercis canadensis; assembly: GCA_003255065.1. Classification (NCBI taxonomy): domain Eukaryota; kingdom Viridiplantae; phylum Streptophyta; class Magnoliopsida; order Fabales; family Fabaceae; genus Cercis; species Cercis canadensis. Next base: position 2,959 of record QAOA01000943.1, on the reverse strand, counting down.
GATGATGAGTCGTCATTGCCATGGTGCTTCCAAAGCACACCCTTGGCCTGAAGCCTTTGAAGGTGGCGCCTTTGCTGCTCTTCTAGTCTAAGAACGTCTTCCCAGCCGCTGTGGTGGTGGTGGTGGCGGCGATATTTTTCTGATGAACAAGATCTACGGCTTCGATGGCTTCAAGAGGCGCTGATTTCGGATCCCTCCAAGGGACGGTCAGCGACGAGCCTTGAAATGGCTCGGCAACAGTCGTTGAATCGTTTCCCCATTTGAATGTATATTCACTAATTTTATTTCTTTTTTAATTTTTGAAGGCTTTTTTCTTTTTTTCCTTTTTCTCCTCTTCAATGGCGAAGGAGTTGCAGAACATAAGGAGAGAGAGAGAGAGAGTGATAGATGGAGGAAGTGGGAGAATTTAGACACGTGGATAAATCTGGACGTTAATGGTCTCTTATGACTTTTCTGACCGCTGAAAGAGATAGTAGTGTATGCAATGGCAGCTGCAAAAGTTTTGTTCTCCTTTCATAATTAAGAGAAGTTGTCACAGCCGGTTACTCAATCAGTATTTTAGACCAAAAAAAGAAGCTGCAAAACTGAAAAAACACATAAAAATCAGCATAGCACCCCCTTCAAATAAAGAAAAGACGTAAGATTCTGAAAGGGCCAATCTCAATTCTCAACAGGGATATAGTATAGGTGGATGATGTGACATCTAGATGTCCTATAGCATAGGCTCATAACAGGAACCGACATAATATAGTTGGCGTTTATTTATACTTTTTGGACACACGTCCACATGCAGCTTTTTCTTTTCTATAGAAAAACACATTTATTAAATATGTCAATAAACTTTATTATTCTTTATGGATTTTAAATTAATTAAATCAATTTCAAGCCCAGTTGACAATTTTGCTTGGAATTAAATCACCCTGATTCTCTCTAGTGAAGAAACCAACTTCACGCCCTCCCTCTCGCCCTTCTAAACCCACCCTTTCTCCTGTTCAAAACGATTGGCTATGGTTGCCTATGGGAAGGGAATGAGATCAGACAGCGTCACACATGCGCTTGAATTCTTTCTAAATCCGGACCAACCTAACTCAACCATATTGGCTATGGTTACCTATGGGAATGGAATGAGATCAGACAGCGTCACACTTGCACTTGGACGATCTCTCATCCGAGAAAATCATGCATAGTCAATCATGTCGGCTGGGGGTCCAACATAGTCCACATGCCACGAACTCCAACTAGCATAGCATGCACATGTTATGACTTATAATAAGTGACATTTGCAACTTCACTCAATTTACAAAACTTTCTTAATTATTTTGTATGACAGATTCAACTAGTTTCAAATTGTTACATGTATAGTTTTCTTTTGAGATGGTCACATGTACAGTTAGTTAACCATATACAAAAATTTATAAAAAGGAAGACAAATATCTCCCCTTCATTTAAGTGAATTTTGTATTAAAATTTAGATAAATCTAATTAAATTTAAATAATTTTACATGAACATTATTCTTATAAAAATATTACTTTACTTTTCAAGATATTAAGTTTGGTTGGCAATTTTCTTGTTCTAAACATTATTCTTTGTTTTTATGAATCTTATTATTTTTCTTTGAATAATTCAATGACATTTATTTTCGTAGGAGAATAAATTATTTGGAAAAAGCAAAATGGAAATTCTCTTCTAAACTACTCTAAAACCCATATATATAGTTGTAAGTTGTAACACCTCAACACTCAAAATTAGTCCTTTGATTTTCTCCTCCATTTTTTATCCATCAACTGTAAGGGAGGGAGGGATGGGAATGGAGTACTAGTTTCAATTTTTATATCTATTATTTCTATACAATAACCTAGATCAACAACGTCATCCTTTCTTTTCTTTTTTTTAGTAAATGCACAATTTTACTTTCTAATATAAATTTTTGGTATTCTCTTCAATATCTGCTCCGTGAAATGCAACGAATGAAAAGAAAAGAAATCCGATTCTAGAGAGAGGAAGTAGAAGTAGGATCCATTTTTGGGAGTTGGATTCGTAAAAATGATATGGTACAATAGAAGGCAAAGAACGAAAACAGTAGATGCTGCGTCTTCTGACTCTTCTCCGCCAACAATTTTCGACTTTCTGCCGCAAACTTAATTTGAATCGTTACCAGTTCACACCATCGTTATGACGTAATAAATTACTTATTATTAATTTAATTATATTTATTTATTTCCCCGATTGTGCGGTCCCTTTCCTCTACCTGGTTTTGCTTCTGGGCAATCCCTCACTATTCTCCTCCGATGCGCGCCGATCTCCATCTCACTCTCTCTCTACAGCAGCTGTGGCGACCACTAGCATTGTCTTCGGCCTAATTATTTGGCACTCACTGCGGATGCTCTTGCTATGCTTCGCTAGTAATTGCAAAAGGGATGGAGATATTCAATTTCAGGTAATCGCCCCTTCTTTAATTTACAGTTGGATCTGCAACAGTAATAGTAACAGTAATTTTCTTTATAAATTGATCAGGGACTGAGTGCAAAGAAATGGTTTTTTAGCCCTTGAATGCAAGCTTGAAGCTTGGTTTATGCTTTTGGTTTTGGGTTAGAAAAAGATGGATCATCAGTAGGGAATGGCAATGGCTTAGCCAAAACTTGAATAGTAGCTATGCTGTATTGCTGTTAGTGTTGGTAGGGGAGACAAGGGCCGAGTCTGCTGCAGTTTTTGGATTCAAGCACACAGGGAATTGTTAAGTAGACAATGCCAAGCATCCTTTTTCAGTTTTTTAATTATTTATTACTCATATCAATAGCTATCATTAACTTTTGCTATCTTATAATATTTGTTTTAATCTATCAAAGTTATCTGTTACTATTTAATTATTAACTTAATCCAAACGCCTTTACTAACACGTCATGTTGATGCTTTTGTCTTTGTCAAATGGAATTATATTATTTTTTTTTTTTGAAAAGA
>QAOA01000942.1:103655-126474 GCA_003255065.1 Cercis canadensis | reverse complement strand
AGACTTATAAAAATAAAAATAAAAAATAAACTGATAAAGAAAGAGGAGCAAAAAAAGTATCATAAGGTGTATTTGAAGCATAAAAAAACTCTGAATGAGTCAAACTTTTAGCAAACTCATATGGAAATACTCAAGTGGTCTTTAATTGAATAAGTGTGAGTGCTCCTAGAGGGGGGTGAATAGGAGTTTCTCTAGAATTTTAAATCGGATGAACTACACACAGAATTTTAATCAAGCTTTGAACAATATAAGAACTAATTCTACTCCTTAAGAACTAGTTCTAGAGTTGAATAGATACACAGGGAAACTTAGATCCATTTCACAGAATATAACACAGAGAAATCAATCCAAAAAACCCAACATGTTCAAGTCACAAATATCAATAACATTCTAAAAGCATAAGCAATTAAGAGTTAAAGAGAAGAGACAGAGAGAAATTTGACACAGACATTTATAGTGGTTCAGCCAAAATACCTACGTCCATTATCTCAGTTTCTTGAGTTTCCACTAAGGTTCAAGTTTAGTTGTCCAAGCTTCTCCAAGCNGGTTCAAGTTTAGTTGTCCAAGCTTCTCCAAGCTTACATCCATGGTTTTTCACTCTAAAGCTCACCAAGAACTTTCTCTTTCTAGTATCACCACTAGAAGTGCCTCACAGATTTCCTACTAGAATCCTGAGTTCTTAACACTTAAAAAGTAATTGAGCTCCATTTAAGTACTCTCTCTCTTCTAGAGCAGATTTTACACAATTTAGAACATAAGGAAGAAGAAAACTCTTAATACAGAATTGAAGAAGAAAGGGCTGCTATCACACCCTAGCTCTTGCTCTGTCATTTCTTCTTTCTGTTTCTCTTCTCTGTTGATTTGTAAAGGCTTGACAAGCTGAATATCAAGGAAGGGGACAACACGTGAAGATCAGTCTTCACCCTTGATGGTAGGACAGATGTCAAGCCAAGATTTAAATCCAAATCCACTAACTATTACTCTTTTCCCAAAGAAGTTGCTTTTTACTAACTTTCCTTAAAAGGTGGATCTCCACCAACTCTTGTTAGAGAAACGGTTAAGTCACACACGAAGTGACCTTCTGACATGCACATTGAGATCTAAGACTTGACATTCATAACATCATCCATAAGAGAATAACTGGCTTAAGAACTAGTTCTAACAACTTTGAAGAACACGTACTTAACTTATCTTTGCTAACCTGCACTTAGAAAAACACTTGACAAAACACAGATTAGTAGATATAGAATCATTTGTTATCATCAAAAGTAGAAAGAGAACTGTGGAGCTTACAAAGGTGATGGTCTAAAACAACAAAAATAAAGGAGGCAATGAAGTTTTTAGGGACTATTGGTGGTTTCTGTAAAAAAAAAATCAATTTTACATTGAAAAATATGACTTTTACAACAATGGAGCTTTATGGGGACCATTGAGTGGTGCTGTGATGGGGTTTTTCATGAGGACCTGCCAGCAATGCAGACCAAATAAATTGTACAATATATGCAATTTCAAAAGCTTAAGGGCCTTAAATGTAATTTTTTGTCAAACTTTTCAGTACTCTATGCAACCGGAGCTTTCTCTCTCTTTTACTAAACTTACTTGCACATGTGAAATTTTCATTGGCCACCACTGTGAGTCACATCATGCTGATTGGCCAAAACTTATTTTAGTTTTTCCCTATAACTTAAAGGCCCCCAAGTTTGAACATAGGGACATTGAACTGAAAAGGATGTATTTTGAGACAAAATATAAGAGGATAAGGGGTTAACGTGCAGTGACAAAGTCAAATAATTTTAGTTGAAGAGATTAAGTTCAAGTATTTTTTTTGTTGGAGAATAAGTCAAAGTATTTCAATATTTAAATAATAAATAGTATATTATATTAAAAAAATTAAAATTTTGAGAGCTCTTAATCATCAACTACTCTCCCCTCTTGTTAACGTGTACCAACTATTATTTCAAGAAAAAAATGCAAAACATTTAAGATAAAAAAATGTTCCATTGACAATCAATTAACTCTAAATTATCATCAAACAAATCAAGTTGCAGTAAAATTAAGATTGTTACTGGAAATCATGAGTCACTTTTTTGCTACTGCATTTACTATGTTCTTTTTCATTTGGTGTAACCAGCTCAACTATCATTTATTGGTAGATTGCTTGGGTATAAATTGTTAGATAACAAAATTCTAGCAGTTACATAAGAAAATTTTTCCAGTAGATACTTAAAACTTTTTAAGAACTCTCAGTAATATGGTTTTACTTAGGTGTATTTATGTATTAGTTTACTAATCTCTTTTCAAAAAGAAGTCCTATGACTAACTCTTATCAATTCTGATGACCTCTATGCTGATTTCATGTGATAATTTCTCATAGTCTAGTGGATGTTTTTAGTGACTTATGCATTCATTTAGACATTTGTGCTAGGAAGCACTGATACGACAGTTTGTGGCCTTATCTCTAGGTTCGACACACGGTTGAAACAAACACAACTATGACATGTGTTTGACACGTGCACGGATGTGTCCAAATAAAATAAAAATCATTTTTTTGGGCTTGGACACATAGCTGATAGGGCTTAGGCATGACTTCCCACTTTTCCCAATTTTTTTAGAAAAAAAAATGCTTTTTTATGTTTTTTTTTTTAAAAAAAAAAAGATAACTTAAAAGAATCAAGTAATATTCCTTGTAATTGTCTTTATTTTGAAGGGATATTAATATTTCATACAGGTGGGGTTTAGGTCCCTTTTTTTTGGTAAGAGAATATGATGTAAATGTTCAATCTTTTAATAAAATATGAATCTACTTATAATTCTATGTGTTGTTTGACAGCTATTTGAACTAATCCTAAATGGTGATATTTGAAACCTTGTTGACGATGTTTCTTAATCATATTTTTTGAGAAGAGATGTATTATATCATTTGATTTTTTGACTGTTATTATTTGTTCCACTGTTTTGATAACATAATTATGAAGTACGTCAAAACTTCCTTTTTGATAAACTTCTGATGAAGGAACCTTTGGAATAGTCCAATTTTGAAGGTTTTGTTCTATCTTTGAAATAACAATTTCTCTCCTATTACCACTATCATCATCTTGATTATCTATTGAATAGTCATGTTCTTGAATATTTGAGCTAGAAGGTTCATGTCTACCAGATATACATACATACATACATACATACATACACACACACACACACACACACACACACACACACACACACACACACACACACACATATATATATATATATATATATATATATATATATTGTGTCATGTCTTGTATATTTTAGAATTTCTCATGTCCCGTTTCCCGTGTCCCGTGTCCATGCTTCCTAGCATTTGTGCAAGGATTAAGATGCAAGAGTAGCAAGCAAGGATGATGGGGCTTTTAGGGTGGACTTCAAATACGAGAGGCTTCCTCAGTTTTTCTATTACTGTGGAAAGCTTGGCCATGAAGAGAGGATGTGTGAAACCTTTCTTGAGGATGAATTGAAGGGTCAGGTGTAGGAGAAGAAACGAGGACCATGGTTGCGTGGGGAGCTCATGGGATGACGGGTGGTGGAGGACGTGGACGACGTGGAGAATAGAAACCCAAATGTTGCAGGGCATACTGATGAACCAATTCCCACGCGTATCTAGGTAGCCTCTCATACTGAAGTTCTATCTTCTATTTTAGCTAATTTATTAGTGGATTCTGGCCATAATTCTGGTAAAGGCCCGCTAGTTAACTTGGATGCTTCGGCCACTAATGGGTGTATGAGTGTGGTACCTGCAGACTGCTGCATGGGTGGCTCTCATCTGGGTTCTAACATGGGTGCAATTTTACATCCAAATGACTAGCCGGTTACGTCCAAAGTGGGTCTTTTTGGATCAATACAGAATGAGAATGTTCATGGGTTAGTGTAAGTAGTGATTGATCTTGCGAGCACCGACGGGGATGATAGTAGTGTTGCTGAGTGGGTTAGTGCCGATGTACCCCTTGGTGCATGTTGTCGGAGAGGGAGGCAACACACAACCAGCAGTTATTGAGCAATGTCCTCCAACTCAGAAATGGAAAAGAATGGCAAGGAAGGGGGTGTTGGTGATCAAGGAGGGGCTAGTGGTAGTGCTGAGAGAAGGAAGATATAGGTGGCTTCTTCAGCATGTGATTCTATGGGCTTGGAGGCCCGTCATGTAAAGAAGAAAGGGAAGTTGGTTGGTAAAGAAAACATAGCTACGGAAGCAGCAGCAACTGCTAAGCAGTCCCGCTAACAACAATGAATATCTTAGGTTGGAACTGTCGTGGGCTTGGGAACCCACGTATGGTTCATGCTCTAAGCCTTTTACTAAGGGAACAAATTCCCAAGGTGGTTTCCCTTTGTGAGACAAAGTTAACTAGTGGTGAGTGGGATGGTTTCAAGAGGAGGATTAGTTTCTTTAATGGTTTTGGTGTAGCTTGTCAAGGTAGGAGGGGGGTTTGGGCTTGCTATGGATGATGTTTCCATTGATCTTGTTTCATTTTCAAAATATCATATTTAAAAATACACGTAATTTCATATAAATGAGAGATACTAAAAACATACCTCCTTAAAAAATAAAAAATAAAATATATCTTCAACCAAAAAAAAAGGTTATATGCATCTTCTTTTTTTTTTTTTAAAGTCAAAAACATCTTATAGATAAATAGTAATATAACATTTTTATTCAGATACAAATTATACAATATTTGTAAAACCACGTTCACTCAAAAAAAGAAGTAAAACCACGTTATTGTGGGGGATTTTTTGTCAAACCTATTCTTTCATATAATTCCTTAATATCTCTGTAGACATTAAATAACTAAACTTAATCTTTTGACAACATAACAGTTCAATTTAACACTATACCCCTTGAGAATTATGAAGACGTTGGTAGGAGACACCCAAAGAAAAATTATGTAGCTTAGCAAAGCACTCTAATATACATCTAAAGTGTGAATATACATAGAGGATTAACATAAAGTGTGAATATACATAGAGGATTAACATGACTCTCATTAGTTATATACACGTCCCAAAAGAATAATACTCATATTGCTACCTATGATATAGTTACATCTATATACATGTCTCAAAATATGAATTTCAACCTAGCTTACATCATGTCATTACTATACAAAAAGTCACAGATATGTTATTCGCCTAACACTGTGCACTCTGCTGAGAGCTACTAGTCCCTGCACCTAGAATGGGTACACATTTACAAATAACACATGTGAGATGTATAATCTCAGTGGCTAGTAGGGCAACATACATGTTTTATATCCCTTCTAGTCCTTAAATCATGTAAGAATAATCCAAGAAAACAAAACAAACATGACCACATAGTTGAAAACATAAGCACAACACATATCATAATGTTCTCATTCATTACACTTTGGGGCTATATCAATTTACCCTTGGGGCAGCCACAACTTACCCCATCTTCCTCATGGCATAGGACAGCATTAACTTACCCTTAGTTTCTTCTAGCTGTGGGGCAGCTTCAACTTACCCCTTAATTCCTCAAGCTATGGGGCAGCTTCAACTTACCCCAATGGCCATCACACATAAAAGAACTAGTTCTAATTCTTTAGTCATCTCATAAGTCATCTCATAGTACTCATCTCATAAGTCATCTCATAGCATTCAATTACAATAGCGAACACCATATATAGTGCTTACATAGAGCATACACTGTCAAAAGAAACTAAACATGGTTTAAGAAAAAACTAGCTACCTAAATTTGTCATAGCACTAAATTCCCTTCTCTTGGTATCAATTTGTGTACTCTTGTCGAAATTTCCTATTCCGAAGTCAACATATAATCATGTGATTAGTTCACATGAACTTTTCAAAATAAGACGTAGGTAACTACTAACTTCATTATCCTTAAAGCTTAAGAGAACTACTAAAACTCAATTAATTGAATATTAGTTGAATATTACCCTTAAGGTCAAGCAAACACCTTAATCTTTTATATTTTCTACTTCATAAAATTGCTAAGAGTATCACAAACCGGTAAGGATATTATATCTACAACACTTTACTACTTGTCCTGCTCACTTCGCTACCATGTTCAACATAATTTCCAATATATGAAACTAACCCATGTCCATCCTTGACCCAAGTTATCCACATAACTCCCTAGGCATTGTGATTTTTAATTGGCATAGCTATCTTCAAGAAAAGATAGTTAAAACTATGTCTTTATGTCAAGGAAATTACATAAACTCCAACAATGAGATAAATGTAAAGCTACTAGAAATTTACATGGCCCATATTACCTCAGTTGTTTCTAGCATGAAAATAATAAAGTCCAAATCCACTAGTTAATTTATACAAAGACCAAAATATTATGCCATCTGACTGCTAAGATGTTGAATCTCAAACCTCTGCATGTTCATCATGATCTGGATACCTAATTAAGAAAATATGTGTGTAGTTCCTAAATGGAGAGATCCAACCATAAACTATATGTCTGAATTTGTCAAGTCATAGTTGATGAACAAAATTTGGATATCTTTGACTGTAAATGCATTGCTGATATATATATTTTAATGTATCTAACAAAGTCAAAATAAAAACTAATGCTTTTCAATGAACATTGGCATCTAAATACAGGCTTAATAGCAATCTCAAGCTTAACTGAACCACATTCCAAATTCTCACCCAAATAGTTTACATATAACTTATGGGTTTTGTATTAATTCAAAACACACATCCAGAAGCTAATATGTTTATTAAGGGAAAAGAAAGACAGATTGATAACAGTAAATATAGATTCCACATTTCAACAAAGCTCAATAGGTAGTAAGTAGTAAATTTAATAAATCAGAGATCATGTAATTTTACTGTCAATGCTAAGAAAATAAAGCGTAATATATGTGCTTTATCAAGGCCACTAAGATGTAGCTAAAAGAAAATATCCAACCTGCAAATACTATTAGACTGAAAATGCAAGGGTGAGTAGAAGTAAAATCACTACCCTTGTAACAAACTGGGTTAACAAGGAAGGCAAGGAATTAACATGCAAAATCGTTTCCCCCAAAAATGACAACCACAATTATTGAATCAAGCAAGAGTAGAATAATAGAGAAAGAAAACTCAGTTAGTATGCAAAACAATCCTTTGCCCAGTTAACCTTGAAGAACAGCACCCAAGAGCTTTAATTTAGCTAGAAAAAAAAATCACTAGGTTATAGAAATTAACAATGAAATTCTAAGGAAGAAGGTAGCTTACTGTATAGATCCCCCTCTCTCTCTCTCTCTCTCTTCCTCTTGTCGCCGAAAGCTATGGTTCTCCCTCTCCCTCTCTGTTTTTCCTTTCTTTCTCGCAGCCCCTGGATCCCTCTCTCTTTCTCCCCATGTTTCTCGACTCTTCTATCCTTTTTATCTTATTTTCATTCTTTTTTTTCTTTTAAAAATAAACTTATAAATTATAACTTATATAATATATTATATTATATATATAGAATGAAAAAAAAACAGCTATTACATTTTTACCTTAATAATCTTATTTCGCAAATTATTTCTCTAACTATAAATGTTTGTAAATTGTAAAGACTTTGTTTCAACAAAAGTAGTCTATTATGTACAATTTCTAAGAGATTTTGTCAAATAACTTTTATATTATAATTACACAAACATTGTATTTAAGTTCTAAATTAGCGTAAAGATTCTTACCATTGTATTATAATTAGTCTATTATGTACAAGTTCTAAATAAAGTTATCAAGACATCAAATAACTTTCATGTTATAATATCACAAACATTATAATATAAACACTGCACAAACTTTAAAAATGTGAATATGGTTAAAAAAGAATGCAAAAACAAATTGAATTGATTTATAATTTCATGCTTGTTTTACTTATCACAATATGTAACTTAATCTTATTGATGCAATATTTTCACAATATAATGATAGATGAAATTTAAAAGTCAAGCACTATATGAACCAACCACCGAGACCTCATTGTGGCACCTTACTTAAAACCTCTTACTAGTGACAACATAAAATACTTATGTAATAGTGATTCACTTTCACATAAGAATCTTTACTATGCATGCCTCTAAAATTAAAAAGAGGGTGTACTAAAAAAAACAAGAAAAAAAAAATATTTTTCTCTCCTAGGGTTTCCCTAGTGTGGAGCCGCTGCCTGGGTCTCTGTGCCTTTTTTCTTTTGTGCTTTCATGCACCTCCTTGTTCCCCTCTAGAGTTTTATGGTGTTGGTTTTCTGAAAGAGAAGACTTGGATTAAAATCTGTTATTGTAGGTGATGGCTACTAGTAACAATGGTGTGGAGGGAGATGAGGAAGTCTTGGTACTGGAGGCAAAAGACGTTGCAGAAAGTCTAGAGAAATGCAAATGTAGTCTTATAGGGAAGGTAGTTACGGAGAAACTAGTCAATATAGGGGTTCTACAAGCTGTGTTGAGTTCCATCTGGGGTAGTTCGACAAGCTTTCGTGTGTTGGAGATTGGTCAAAAAATCTTTCAATTCTTCTTCACAGAAGAAGTAGCTTGCTTGAAAGCTTTACGTAACTCTCCTTGGATTTATAAAAACAGTTTTATAGATCTTAAAAGGTGGGAAGATGGGACTGATCCGATTAGTGTGGATTTTCATACTCTCCCAATGTGGGTGCAATTTTGGGGAGTCCCTAACCAATACCAAACCCTGGTTGTGGGCAAAAAAATTGGAGCAAGGCTGGGTACGGTTGAGGATGTTGGGTTCTTCAGAATGCAAGGAGACAACAATTTGGTGATGAAGGCAAAAGTCCTAATAAATGCTAATAAACCTCTGCTTCAAGGTTTACGGATGGGTAGGAAAGAGGGAGAACATTTAGGGGTAGATTTTAAATATGAAAGATTACCACAATTCAGCTACTACTATGGTAAACTGGGGCATAATGATAAGAACTACGGTGTAGCACTGGAGGATGAGATCAGGAACCTAACGAAGGAGATACGATTGGGTGCTTGGATGACGGCTGTAATACAAGGCAGGAGAGTTGAACCAACTTAAAACAACAATAATAAGAAGCAAGCGGGAGGTCCTGATATGGCAGCTAGAAAGGAACAAGCTGAAGCACTAACTTTAGGGGTTGCGAGTTTATTGGTGTCGATGGAGAGAGATAAAGAAAATAGAGTCTTTGTTGTGCAGAATGGGGAGTCACATGCCATTTCGCGCAATAATATTACAAATTCTATCACAAAAGATTTGAGTAAAAGTAAGGGAGCGAATGTGACTCTATCACAAAGATCTCCTTTAAAATAAATGGGGAATGAGGAGGTGGTGGTTGCTGGAAAACCCCAAGAGAGCTCTTATTATGCTTTAAAGGTTAGGAGTATGAAAACTAATGTTGCAATAGCAAAAGAAAAACTTCCTTTTGATAAAGGAGATAAGGAGAATGTGGCAACTGACAAACTAGAACCTACAAAGGCTTTGGACAGTGGCAAAGAGGATGACCCAACCTCTGTTAGAACTTGGAGAAGGATGGCAAGAGTTACTAAGGGAGAGCATGGGGTGACTAAAACGACCATGCAGAAAAGGAAGGTGTTGGATATTGATTTAGCTATGGCAGATGTGGTGAAACTAGGGAAAGGTAATATGGAGAAAGTGTGTAAGAAGGCAAGGGAAGTTGGTGATACTTTGTCAATGGCAGTGGTCGCTCAGCAACCCCGCCGATCGCCATGAATATCTTATGCTGGAATGGTCATGGGCTTGGGAACCCATGTAGCATTCGCGCTCTTAGCCTGTTAAGAAGGCAAAAAGTTCCTAACATGGTGTTTGTGTGTGAGACAAAATTGACTATGGGAGAAATAGATGTAGCAAAAAGGAGGGTGGGTTTTATAAATGGTTTTGGTGATAGTTGTGAAGGAAGACGAGGTGGTTTACTGCTGTTGTGGGAGGATGAGCTAAGTATGATTATCCAATCCTTCTCAAAATACCATATTGATGCCATTGTGAAGGGGGTGGGTAGCAAACCATGGCACTTTACAGGTTTTTATGGGGACCCAGTGACACCCTTACGCTACAAAGGTTGGGATATGATCAAAACTTTAGGCACTCAGGGAAATATGGCATGGCTGATGGTTGGTGATTTTAATGAAATCTTAACAGTAGATGAGCAAGCTAGCGTAAACCAGAGACCAGAGAACTAGATGAGAAACTTTAAAGCTGTTGTGGACTCTTACGGTTTTCATGATTTGGGGTATGTGGGATATAAGTTCACTTGGTGCAATGGCAGAGATCATACCAAGTTCTTAGAGCTTGCTTGAGGCCATATAGAGCTGTAGACAACTTATATACATGATTTGGAAAATCAAGATTTTCAAAACCAGGAGGTTGCTTGACATAGACTTCTTCATTGATAAAACCATTTAGAAATGCACTTTTTTACATCCATTTGAAAGATTCTAAAATTTTTGAAACATTTAAAAGCAAGAAACATCCTTATAGCTTTTAATCTAGCTACAAGAGCAAAAGTTTTCTCAAAGTTAATATTTTCTTGTTGATAGAAGCCTTGAGCCACTAGCCAAGCTTTGTTTTTGACTATTTTGCCGTCCTCATCTAGCTTATTCCTAAAAACACATCTGGTACCAATTAGAAATTTGTTCTTTGGAAGAGGAACTAGATCCCGGACCTTGTTTCTTACAAATTGATTTAACTCTTCTTGCATAGCCAAAAGCCAGGCCTCATCTTTCAAAGCTTCATTTATTGTTAAAGGTTCAACAAAGGAGAGAAAGGCAAGATTCACATGTTTATCCCTTAGAGAAGCTCTAGTTGAAATGCCTTCATGTAAATCACCAATGATATTTTCAACTAGATGGTTTCTTGACATTCTGGTTTCTCTTGGAAGAGAGTCTCTTACATTTTCCTGACGAGCTTCTTCTTGTATTGACTTTGGTATAGTTGGTTCTGATATAACTTGATCTTCAAGAATTGGTTCTGGAATCAGCTCTCTGCCACTTTCTGTTCTAACAGGAACTTTGAAATTATCCTACAATAGTTCTGGTTCTTCAAGAGTGTTTGCACCCAAGAGAGGGTTAGTCTCATCAAAAACAATATGTACAGATTCTTCAACAATCAAGGTTCTTTTGTTGAAGACTCTGTATGTTTTACTAGTCATAGAGTAACCCAGAAATATGCATTCATTAGATTTGGAGTCAAACTTCCCTAGATGTTCTTTTCCATTATTCAGAACAAAGCATTTATACCCAAAAGCATGAAAGTAACTTATATTGGGTTATATTGGGTTTCCTTCCTTTCCATAGCTCATAAGGAGTTTTCTTTAAGATGGGTTTGATTAAGCATCTATTCAAGATATAGCATGATGTATTTACAGCTTTAACCCATAAATATTTTGGTAAATCATTTTCACAAAGCATAATTCTGCCCATTTCAACTAGAGTTCTATTTTTCCTCTCAACAACACCATTCTGTTGAGGAGTTTTGGGATAGGAAAAATTATGGTAGATTCCTAAATTTTCACAAAAACTTTTGAAAAACTTGTTTTCAAACTCACCACCATGATCACTTCTAATTGAAGAGATTGAAAAACCTTTTTCATGCTAGATCTTTTTGCTAAAAGTTTCAAACACATCAAAAGTATCATCTTTATGAGCTAGAAAGAAAACCCAAGTGAATCTAGAATAATCATCTACAAAGACCAAACCATATTTCTTTCCATTTAAGATCAATGTAGGTGTTGGTCCAAATAGATCCGTATGAAGTAGTTGCAATGGCCTAGAAGTTGACAAAACTTTCTTAGAGCTAAAAGAGGATTTAATTTGCTTTCCATGTTGACAGCTAGTGCAAATTTTATCCTTTTCGAAAACTATTTTAGGAAAACCTGAGACTAGTTCTTTCATTGAAAGTTTGGCAATTAATTTCAAATTTGCATGGCGAAGTCTCCTGTGCCACAGCCAACAGCTGCTACTTTGAGAAGCAAAACAGGTTTCCTTTTTGAAATCTAAAAATTCTTTTGGACACAACATAAACATTGGAGCTTCTTTGACCAACAAAGAGAATATAATCAGATTTCCTATCATGAACGATGCATTTAGATGCTTCAAAGATAATCCTATGTCCTCTATCACAAAATTGACTGATGCTCAACAAGTTGTATATTAAGTCTTTCACATAGTACACATTTTCAATAAACAAAGAAGGGGTTAAGCTAATTTTACCTAAACCTATTATTCTACTTTTACTATTATCACCAAAAGTTACTACTCCTAAGTCCTCCATATCAATGGAAACAAACTTTGAGTAATCTCCTGTCATGTGCCTAGAACAGCCACTGTCAAGATACTAGCAATCACTCTTGGCTTGATAACATACCTACAAGTAGATTAGATAGATTCAGGTACGCAAACCTTGTTGGGTCCTTTCAAGTTAGCAACAGTTGTGCCTTTAGGTGCCCATATCATTTTCCTAGAGGCACAAAGTTTCTTAGATGAGCATGCATTTGTAAGGTGTCCTGAAAATCCACAATAAGAACAAGTTCCCTTAGAATTTTGATCAGTGTCAAATTGAATTAAAATAATTCAAATTTAGACAATTCTTTCTTTCAATTAAATTTAATTAGTGTGCCATTAAATGAGAGAAAGTATAATTTCATGTAATTTGATTTAAATCAAATTGTAGTCCTTCTAATTTACCACCAATTGAGTTCAATAACAAGACCAAAAACGCAAGAAAAAGTTCAACAAAAATATAGTAATCCAATTACAGCTATAGGACATAGCAATCCAATTATATTATATTTAGTATTTAGTGATAGTATCATGAAATCATACTTCTGCAACCCAATTGACCAAAACAAATAAATAGACTTGAGTATTATGGAATCACATTTCTCCTTGTCAAATATTGGATTCAATTCATGAGAAATTAATTATGACTTCTGTGATCACACCTCCCCCCAAAGAATTTATGAAATTCAACTGGGGCAAGTTCAATTTGACACCAATTAAAATTTCACTAATTAAGTTCACTTGAAATGGAATTTCTTGGAATTATACTTTTTCTCTCTAAAATTGGCTCTAATCATGTTCAATTGATAAAATTGCATTGAATTAAATTTACATTTCTCAATATGCCACTAGTTGAGTAAAATTGATTGTATCTTTTTCAACATTCAATTGAAATAAGAATTCACAAATGTATACTTGTTCTCTATCAATTTGACATTAAATCAAATTGATTGGGGCTTTTCTAAGTTGACACTAGTTGCATGAAATGAATCGAGTATTTTTTAATTCTCTACTGAATAAGTTCAACCAAAATAACAATTAATTAAATTACATTTTTCCTATCTCAATTTTGCACTTCTTTAGTTTAATTAAATTACTTTTGGTTCTAAGTTTGTTAGGGTAATTGTGATTTCTTTTAAGTCATTACTAAATTAGGTTAATCGGTCTAATACAAGACTTATAAAAATAAAAATAAAAAATAAACTGATAAAGAAAGAGGGGCAAAAAAAGTATCATAAGGTGCATTTGAAGCATAAAAAAACTCTGAATGAGTCAAACTTTTAGCAAACTCATATGGAAATACTCAAGTGGTCTTCAATTGAATAAGTGTGAGTGCTCCTAGAGGGGGTGAATAGGAGTTTCTCTAGAATTTTAAATCAGATGAACTACACACAGAATTTTAATCAAGCTTTGAACAATATAAGAACTAATTCTACTCCTTAAGAACTAGTTCTAGAGTTGAATAGATACACAGGGAAACTTAGATCCATTTCACAGAATATAACACAGAGAAATCAATCCAAAAAACCCAACATGTTCAAGTCACAAATATCAATAACATTCTAAAAGCATAAGCAATTAAGAGTTAAAGAGAAGAGACAGAGAGAAATTTGACACAGACATTTATAGTGGTTCGGCTAAAATACCTACGTCCATTATCTCAGTTTCTTGAGTTTCCACTAAGGTTCAAGTTTAGTTGTCCAAGCTTCTCCAAGCTTACATCCATGGTTTTTCACTCTAAAGCTCACCAAGAACTTTCTCTTTCTAGTATCACCACTAAAAGTGCCTCACAGATTTCCTACTAGAATCCTGAGTTCTTAACACTTAAAAAGTAATTGAGCTCCATTTAAGTACTCTCTCTCTTCTAGAGCAGATTTTACACAATTTAGAACATAAGGAAGAAGAAAACTCTTAATACAGAATAGAAGAAGAAAGGGCTGCTATCACACCCTAGCTCTTGCTTTGTCTTTTCTTCTTTCTGTTTCTCTTCTCTGTTGATTTGTAAAGGCTTGACAAGCTGAATATCAAGGAAGGGGACAACACGTGAAGATCAGTCTTCACCCTTGATGGTAGGACAGATGTCAAGCCAAGATTTAAATCCAAATCCACTAACTATTACTCTTTTCCCAAAGAAGTTGCTTTCTACTAACTTTCCTTACAAGGTGGATCTCCACCAACTCTTGCTAGAGAAACGGTTAAGTCACACACGAAGTGACCTTCTGACATGCACATTGAGATCTAAGACTTGACATTCATAACATCATCCATAAGAGAATAACTGGCTTAAGAACTAGTTCTAACAACTTTGAAGAACATGTACTTAACTTATCTTTGCTAACCTGCACTTAGAAAAACACTTGACAAAACACAGATTAGTAGATATAGAATCATTTGTTATCATCAAAAGCAGAAAGAGAACTGTGGAGCTTACAAAGGTGATGGTCTAAAACAACAAAAATAAAGGAGGCAATGAAGTTTTTAGGGACTATTGGTGGTTTCTGTAAAAAAAAAATCAATTTTACATTGAAAAATATGACTTTTACAACAATGGAGCTTTATGGGGACCATTGAGTGGTGCTGTGATGGGGTTTTTCATGAGGACCTGCCAGCAATGCAGACCAAATAAATTGTACAATATATGCAATTTCAAAAGCTTAAGGGCCTTAAATGTAATTTTTTGTCAAACTTTTCAGTACTCTATGCAACCGGAGCTTTCTCTCTCTTTTACTAAACTTACTTGCACATGTGAAATTTTCATTGGCCACCACTGTGAGTCACATCATGCTGATTGGCCAAAACTTATTTTAGTTTTTCCCTATAACTTAAAGGCCCCCAAGTTTGAACATAGGGACATTGAACTGAAAAGGATGTATTTTGAGACAAAATATAAGAGGATAAGGGGTTAACGTGCAGTGACAAAGTCAAATAATTTTAGTTGAAGAGATTAAGTTCAAGTATTTTTTTTGTTGGAGAATAAGTCAAAGTATTTCAATATTTAAATAATAAATAGTATATTATATTAAAAAAATTAAAATTTTGAGAGCTCTTAATCATCAACTACTCTCCCCTCTTGTTAACGTGTACCAACTATTATTTCAAGAAAAAAATGCAAAACATTTAAGATAAAAAAATGTTCCATTGACAATCAATTAACTCTAAATTATCATCAAACAAATCAAGTTGCAGTAAAATTAAGATTGTTACTGGAAATCATGAGTCACTTTTTTGCTACTGCATTTACTATGTTCTTTTTCATTTGGTGTAACCAGCTCAACTATCATTTATTGGTAGATTGCTTGGGTATAAATTGTTAGATAACAAAATTCTAGCAGTTACATAAGAAAATTTTTCCAGTAGATACTTAAAACTTTTTAAGAACTCTCAGTAATATGGTTTTACTTAGGTGTATTTATGTATTAGTTTACTAATCTCTTTTCAAAAAGAAGTCCTATGACTAACTCTTATCAATTCTGATGACCTCTATGCTGATTTCATGTGATAATTTCTCATAGTCTAGTGGATGTTTTTAGTGACTTATGCATTCATTTAGACATTTGTGCTAGGAAGCACTGATACGACAGTTTGTGGCCTTATCTCTAGGTTCGACACACGGTTGAAACAAACACAACTATGACATGTGTTTGACACGTGCACGGATGTGTCCAAATAAAATAAAAATCATTTTTTTGGGCTTGGACACATAGCTGATAGGGCTTAGGCATGACTTCCCACTTTTCCCAATTTTTTTAGAAAAAAAAATGCTTTTTTATGTTTTTTTTTTTAAAAAAAAAAAGATAACTTAAAAGAATCAAGTAATATTCCTTGTAATTGTCTTTATTTTGAAGGGATATTAATATTTCATACAGGTGGGGTTTAGGTCCCTTTTTTTTGGTAAGAGAATATGATGTAAATGTTCAATCTTTTAATAAAATATGAATCTACTTATAATTCTATGTGTTGTTTGACAGCTATTTGAACTAATCCTAAATGGTGATATTTGAAACCTTGTTGGCGATGTTTCTTAATCATATTTTTTGAGAAGAGATGTATTATATCATTTGATTTTTTGACTGTTATTGTTTGTTCCACTGTTTTGATAACATAATTATGAAGTACGTCAAAACTTCCTTTTTGATAAACTTCTGATGAAGGAACCTTTGGAATAGTCCAATTTTGAAGGTTTTGTTCTATCTTTGAAATAACAATTTCTCTCCTATTACCACTATCATCATCTTGATTATCTGTTGAATAGTCATGTTCTTGAATATTTGAGCTAGAAGGTTCATGTCTACCAGATATACATACATACATACATACATACACACACACACACACACACACACAGATATATATATATATCGTGTCATGTCTTGTATATTTTAGAATTTCTCATGTCCCGTTTCCCGTGTCCCTTGTCCCGTGTCCATGCTTCCTAGCATTTGTGCAAGGATTAAGATGCAAGAGTAGCAAGCAAGGATGATGGGGCTTTTAGGGTGGACTTCAAATACGAGAGGCTTCCTCAGTTTTTCTATTACTATGGAAAGCTTGGCCATGAAGAGAGGATGTGTGAAACCTTTCTTGAGGATGAATTGAAGGGTCAGGTGTAGGAGAAGAAACGAGGACCATGGTTGCGTGGGGAGCTCATGGGATGACGGGTGGTGGACGACGTGGAGAACAGAAACCCAAATGTTGCAGGGCATACTGATGAACCAATTCCCATGCATATCTAGGTAGCCTCTCATACTGAAGTTCTATCTTCTATTTTAGCTAATTTATTAGTGGATTCTGGCCATAATTCTGGTAAAGGCCCGCTAGTTAACTTGGATGCTTCGGCCACTAATGGGTGTACGAGGGTGGTACCTGCAGACTGCTGCATGGGTGGCTCTCATCTGGGTTCTAACATGGGTGCAATTTTACATCCAAATGACTAGCCGGTTACGTCCAAAGTGGGTCTTTCTGGATCAATACAGAACGAGAATGTTCATGGGTTAGTGTAAGTAGTGATTGATCTTGCGAGCACCAATGGGGATGATAGTAGTGTTGCTGAGTGGGTTAGTGCCGATGTACCCCTTGCTACTATTTTGCAGGTACACGACGACGGGCATGTTGTCGGAGAGGGAGGCAACACACAACCAGCAGTTATTGAGCAATGTCCTCCAACTCGGAAATGGAAAAGAATGGCAAGGAAGGGGGTGTTGGTGATCAAAGAGGGGCTAGTGGTAGTGCTGAGAAAAGGAAGATATAGGTGGTTTCTTCAGCATGTGATTCCATGGGCTTGGAGGCCCGTCATGTAAAGAAGAAAGGGAAGTTGGTTGGTAAAGAAAACATAGCTACGGAAGCAGCAGCAACTGCTAAGCAGTCCCGCTGACAACAATGAATATCTTAGGTTGGAACTGTCGTGGGCTTGGGAACCCACGTATGGTTCATGCTCTAAGCCTTTTACTAAGGGAACAAATTCCCAAGGTGGTTTCCCTTTGTGAGACAAAGTTAACGAGTGGTGAGTGGGATGGTTTCAAGAGGAGGATTAGTTTCTTTAATGGTTTTGGTGTAGCTTGTCAAGGTAGGAGGGGGGTTTGGGCTTGCTATGGATGATGTTTCCATTGATCTTGTTTCATTTTCAAAATATCATATTTATGTGTTGGTGGATGATGGAGAAAGGGACAAATGGCACTTTACGGGTTTTTATGGTGATCTTATTACCCATTTGCCACACCTCGGTTAGCAAATTCTCAGATTTCTTAAAAGAACTGATATTCCGTTTTGGCTGGTAGTCAGGGATTTTAATGAAATTTTGTGAAGTCATGAGCAGTGTAGCATAGTAGAAAGGCCAAAAACTCAAATGTGTGCTTTTCGAGAGGTTGTTGATTTTTCTGAATTACAAGATCTTGGTTTTCAAGGAAGTCAGACAATTTGGTGCAATGGTAAAGCTGGTGATGAAAATGTTAGTGTGAGATTAGGCCGTGCTCTAGATACCACAGATTTTTTCAGAATTTTTCCTTTTGTGAAGGTGCAGCACCTTGATATTAGTGTTTTAGATCATTCACCTATTCTGATTCATGTGTCTGATTCTTGCAATTTTTCCCAATACCCTCCTAAGCGTTTTCACTTTGAAAAAATGTGGACTAGACATGTGGAATGTGATACCCTGGTTAGTGCTTGTTGGCGTAGTGTCTCAGAGGGGGAAGCAATTCCTTTAATGAAGCAACGCATAAAGAATACTAGTGATTGTTTATTAGCCTAGAATGAGCACACTTTTGGTCATGTTAGGAGGCATATTAGAAGGATTTAATCACAGCTTCGATATATAAAATCTCAAAGGCTGAATGCTGATAGTTTACAAAAGCAACGGCGATTGCAAAATGAATTAAATGAACTTCTTGAGCGGGAAGAATTGATGTGGAAGCAACGATCTTGAGTTCAGTGGTTGAAGGAAGGCAATAAAAAAAAACATGATATTTTCACCAAAGAACTTCTAATCGACAAAAGAAAAATTCTATTAAGAAGCTCCAGGATGAGGATGGTGTTTGCCATTGTGAACCAGGAAAAATAGGTGAAATTGCGGTTAAATATTTTACAAATATTTTTACTTCCTCTAATCCCATTGACTTTTCTTCAGTTATTGATGTGGTACCAACCAGGGTAACAAACTCCATGAATCATGATCTTTTAAGGGATTTCACAGGGAAAGAGATAAAAGAAGCAGTGTTTCAGATAGGGGCAACAAAAGCTCTTTGTCCAGACGGCTTGCCTGCGTTGTTCTATCAACGATATTGGAATATGGTGGGGGCTAATGTGGTAAATGTCATGTTGGATTTTCTAAATAAAAGGGTGTCCATTGATGAGTTGAATTATACACATATTGTCTTGATTCCAAAGGTTAATAGTCCAGCCAATATGACTTAATTTCAACCTATTAGCTTATGCAATGTTTGTTAGCCCCACAAGTCTTTGTACCTATTTTGATGATAACAATAATATCTTGCTATCTCTTACATGTGTTGTTTATCTTGTTTCTATTGATCTTTGCTATGTTTTTTAAGATGTTATTTAGATCAATCATCAAATGAAATCTTGAATAACTTGTTCTTTAGAACCAGTTCTTGCATAAGTGGTGAGTCTTCAAGATTGCTGATGTGGACAAAGTCCTACATGGACTTCAGGCCAAAGATATCCTTTTTGCAAGTCTGACTAAGAGTGTATTCTTAGAGAATAGAAAGCTTCCCTTCTAAGCACTATTTTGAAAAGCTCATTCTTCAAGAAAGCTATCTACTCTCTTACACAAAAGAAATACTTTTGTAGACAAAAGGAAAAATGGTCAAGTGACTGATTGACATGGAGTCAGCTGGTTGGTGGCTCCTCTTTTCCCTCACCATTCAGTTCTTCACGTGCACAAGTGAGATGATAAAAGAAAGAAGACTTCCAAGAGGCTTCGGAATGCATGAAGAGGAGAAAAGAAGAAAACATTTTAGAGAGAGAGAAGGAAGCCATTGTCGAGAGCTGAGTTCTCCATCTTCTTCTTCCTCTCAGCCATCTTCTCATGCTTCAAGTTTCTCATTGTAAAATATCTACTCTTTGAGAGAGTTTCTTTTTGGGGCTACAACAAAACACTTTGGTTCTGGTGAAATCCATGTGAGTAATCTATAGGGTATTAGAGAGAGAAGTTCATGGTGAGCTTACGAAACAAAAACCATGGAAGTTAAGCTTGGAGAAACTTGGAAACATAAACTTGGTGTAAAGCTTAGAAAAACTTGGAAAAATAACCTTGAAGTATAGTGGAACCCCATTAACTTGGGAGAAGTGGATGTAGACATGTTAAGTGGAACCACTATAAAATCTCAGTCTGACCTCTCTTCTCTTCATCTTTGATTCTTTGGTTATTTCTCCCATTTTTGTTCTTCATGATTTGTTGAGTTAGTTCGATATATTCATGTCTGGTATTTGTCAAAGATCATCATCAAATTTTTAACAATTCTTATTCACCCCCCTCTAGGAATAGAATCTGCAACTCTCAACATTCTCTACAAGATCATTTCTAAGGTTCTAGCCAACAGATTAAAACTCATCCTATCGGATGTGATTTCTCTAAATCAAAGTGCTTTTGTTGCCAATCGCCAAATTTATGATAATGTGATGATTGCTTACAAGCTTATGCATGCTCTAAAGGTAGGTTTTTTTGGCTTTGAAGCTTAATATGAGCAAGGCTTATGATCGTGTTGAGTGGGGTTTTGTGGAAGCTATGATGCGAAAGGTAGGTTTTGCAAAGAGATGGATAATTCTCATTATGGCTTGTGTTAACTCGGTGTCTTACTCGGTAATTCTTAATGGGGTCCAATATGGTCTTATTCTTCTAGAGCGAGGGCTTTGCCAAGGTGATCCGCTCTCCCCCTATCTTTTTCTGATTTGTGCTGAGGGTTTGAGTGCTCTTTTCAAACATGCAAAGGATAATGGTGCAATTTTAGGGGTTAGTGTTTGCAAGGGTGCACCATCTGTTTCCCATTTATTTTTCATAAATGACAATCTAATTTTTACTCGAGCTTCAATTGGAGATAGCATTGAAATTAAAATAATGTTGATTGACTTTGAAGAATGCTCTGGGCAACAAATTAATCTCCAAAAATTAGGGATCTATTTTAGCCCATGTTGTAGAAGTATGGACTGTGCGGCTATTATGCACATTCTAGGGGTCTCCACAATGGCGTTTAATGAGAGTATCTGGGGTTGCCCACCATGGTGGGACGGAGCAAGAATGAGGCTTTTCAATCCTTGAAAGAAAGGGTGTGGAAACGACTTCAGGGGTGGCGCGAAAAATTACATTCTAAAGTAAGTAAAGAGATTTTGATAAATGTCATTGCTCTCTCTATTTCCACTTATACCATGAGATGTTTTCGACTCTCTAAATCTTTATGTCATGAGCTTAATCAACTTATGGTAAAGTTTTGGTGGGGTAACACATCAAATGCAACCAAGATGCATTGGGTTAGCTGGGAAAAGTTAGCTGTTCCAAAAAAATATGGTGGGTTAGGTTTTAGGAATTTGGAAGATTTTTAATGTGGCTATGTTAGCTAAACAGGGCTAGCGGATTTTGCAGAATCCAGATTCACTTCTAGCCACTATTCTTAAAGCAAGATACTTTCCCAATGGGTCGTTGCTTGATGCACCTTTAGGAGGTCGACCATCTTAGACTTGGAGGAGTATCCGATCTGGTTTTCCTTTATTAAAGCAGAATTTGTTGTACCGAATTGGAGATGGTGAAAGCATTATTATAGGTGCTGATCCTTGGCTTCCAAGAGAACATGACAGTGTGGTCCACTTTACTTTACCTGATCATTTGGCTCAATCCCCTGTGAAGGAGCTTTTTTTAGCAGATAATGTTGGCTGGAATATTCCTATGATTTTTTATCTTTTTGAGGCAGAAGAAGCTCATTTGATATATTGTATTCCTCTCAGTCATAGAAGCCAAAGTGATAGCATGTTCTGGCAGCTTTCAAAAAATGGTGTCTTCTCAGTTAAAACGGCCTATCAAGCCTTGATTAAGGAGCGGTGTCAGGTAGTACTTTCTGGCGGGCACCTTGTTTAGAAGAAGGTTTGGAAACTCCACATCCTTAACAAATATAAATTATTTTTATGGCGTTGCTGCAAAAGTATTTTACCTACTAATAGTGCACTTACTCATCGTGGTTTAAATATTCCAAACTTGTGCCCTCTGTGTCAATCTGCTGAGGAATCTATTGTGCATGCTTTCTTTTTGTGCCCAAACGTTCAAGGGGCTTGGGATGCTATGGATTTGGGGCTTGGTCTAGATAGTCACTCTGTTCCCACTTTTCTAGACTAGTTTGTGCAGGTGTGTACAGCTTGGGATGAGGAGAAGATTGCCAAAATGACTCTTGTATGTTATAGCCTTTGGCATAGGTGTAATGAAATTCAGTTAGGCAAGCCAAGGATTCTTGTGGCGACAGTCTGGTGTAATACAATGAGTCTTTGGGAGGAGATAGGAAACTATCAGTTGCACCAACCTAGAGCTAGTATCAGCAGGTTGGCAAGATGGGAGAAACCAGCAGCTCCCTTTTTCAAGCTGAATGTAGATGCCTTGCTTCACAGCTCTGGCGTAGGTGGAATTGGTGGGATCATTCGTGATAGTGCGGGCCTGTTTGTCTCAGCCTGGGCTAAGCATGTGGAGGGCATAAACTCTGTTGAGACTTTAGAAGCAATGGCGTGTAGAAAAGGTCTCCAAAGAGCACTATCAAATGGTCTGTGTTATCTCCATATTGAAGGTGATGCTCAAACTGTCATGCTGGCTTTGAAGCACAGGACTCGAAACCTTACCTCCCTTGGATTGGTTTTGGATGACTTCCATGACCTCTACACCAGCTTTCAAGGTTTTTCTTTCCACTAGGTCCCTAGATCAGTAAATCACTCTGCTAATACTTTAGCTTCTTTTGCTACTGTTAATGTTTCCTCTTTCATCTCTTGGTGTGTTAGTCCACCGAGTTTCCTTGTAGCTGATTTGGCTGTTGATGCTTAATACAATTCTCTTTTTACATCAAAAAAAAAAAAGG
>QAOA01000942.1:78820-99711 GCA_003255065.1 Cercis canadensis | reverse complement strand
AGCATGTGATTCTATGGGCTTGGAGGCCCGTCATGTAAAGAAGAAAGGGAAGTTGGTTGGTAAAGAAAACATAGCTACGGAAGCAGCAGCAACTGCTAAGCAGTCCCGCTGACAACAATGAATATCTTAGGTTGGAACTGTCGTGGGCTTGGGAACCCACGTATGGTTCATGCTCTAAGCCTTTTACTAAGGGAACAAATTCCCAAGGTGGTTTCCCTTTGTGAGACAAAGTTAACTAGTGGTGAGTGGGATGGTTTCAAGAGGAGGATTAGTTTCTTTAATGGTTTTGGTGTAGCTTGTCAAGGTAGGAGGGGGGTTTGGGCTTGCTATGGAGGGATGATGTTTCCATTGATCTTGTTTCATTTTCAAAATATCATATTTATGTGTTGGTGGATGATGGAGAAAGGGACAAATGGCACTTTACGGGTTTTTATGGTGATCTTATTACCCATTTGCCACACCTCGGTTAGCAAATTCTCAGATTTCTTAAAAGAACTGATATTCCGTTTTGGCTGGTAGTCAGGGATTTTAATGAAATTTTGTGAAGTCATGAGCAGTGTAGCATAGTAGAAAGGCCAAAAACTCAAATGTGTGCTTTGCGAGAGGTTGTTGATTTTTCTGAATTACAAGATCTTGGTTTTCAGGGAAGTCAGACAATTTGGTGCAATGGTAAAGCTGGTGATGAAAATGTTAGTGTGAGATTAGGCCGTGCTCTAGATACCACAAAGTTTTCCAGAATTTTTCCTTTTGTGAAGGTGCAGCACCTTGATATTAGTGTTTTAGATCATTCACCTCTTCTGATTCATGTGTCTGATTCTTGCAATTTTTCCCAATACCCTTCTAAGCGTTTTCACTTTGAAAAAATGTGGACTAGACATGTGGAATGTGATACCCTGGTTAGTGCTTGTTGGCGTAGTGTCTCAGAGGGGGAAGCAATTCCTTTAATGAAGCAACGCATAAAGAATACTAGTGATTGTTTATTAGCCTAGAATGAGCACACTTTTGGTCATGTTAGGAGGCATATTAGAAGGATTTAATCACAGCTTCGATATATAAAAGCTCAAAGGCTGAATGCTGATAGTTTGCAAAAGCAACGGGCGATTGCAAAATGAATTAAATGAACTTCTTGAGCGGGAGGAATTGATGTGGAAGCAACGATCTTGAGTTCAGTGGTTGAAGGAAGGCAATAAAAAAAACATGATATTTTCACCAAAGAGCTTCTAATCGAAAAAAGAAAAATTCTATTAAGAAGCTCCAGGATGAGGATGGTGTTTGCCATTGTGAACCAGGAAAAATAGGTGAAATTGCGGTTAAATATTTTACAAATATTTTTACTTCCTCTAATCCCATTGACTTTTCTTCAGTTATTGATGTGGTACCAGCCAGGGTAACAAACTCCATGAATCATGATCTTTTAAGGGATTTCACAGGGAAAGAGATAAAAGAAGCAGTGTTTCAGATAGGGGCAACAAAAGCTCTTTGTCCAGACGGCTTGCCTGCGTTGTTCTATCAACGATATTGGAATATGGTGGGGGCTAATGTGGTAAATGTCATGTTGGATTTTCTAAATAAAAGGGTGTCCATTGATGAGTTGAATTACACAACATATTGTCTTGATTCCAAAGGTTAATAGTCCAGCCAATATGACTTAATTTCGACCTATTAGCTTATGCAATGTTTGTTAGCCCCACAAGTCTTTGTACCTATTTTGATGATAACAATAATATCTTGCTATCTCTTACATGTGTTGTTTATCTTGTTTCTATTGATCTTTGCTATGTTTTTTAAGATGTTATTTAGATCAATCATCAAATGGAATCTTGAATAACTTGTTCTTTAGAACCAGTTCTTGCATAGGTGGTGAGTCTTCAAGATTGCTGATGTGGACAAAGTCCTACATGGACTTCAGGCCAAAGATATCCTTTTTGCAAGTCTAACTAAGAGAATGTATTCTTAGAGAATAGAAAGCTTCCCTTCTAAGCACTATTTTGAAAAGCTCATTCTTCAAGAAAGCTATCTACTCTCTTACACAAAAGAAAGACTTTTGTAGACAAAAGGAAAAATGGTCAAGTGACTAATTGACATGGAGTCAGCTGGTTGGTGGCTCCTCTTTTCCCTCACCATTCAGTTCTTCACGTGCACAAGTGAGATAATAAAAGAAAGAAGA
Source organism: Cercis canadensis (assembly GCA_003255065.1). Classification (NCBI taxonomy): domain Eukaryota; kingdom Viridiplantae; phylum Streptophyta; class Magnoliopsida; order Fabales; family Fabaceae; genus Cercis; species Cercis canadensis. Next base: position 97,544 of record QAOA01000942.1, on the reverse strand, counting down.
CTTCCAAGAGGCTTCGGAATGCATGAAGAGGAGAAAAGAAGAAAACATTTTAGAGAGAGAGAAGGAAGCCATTGTCGAGAGCTGAGTTCTCCATCTTCTTCTTCCTCTCAGCTATCTTCTCATGCTTCAAGTTTCTCATTGTAAAATATCTACTCTTTGAGAGAGTTTCTTTTTGGGGCTACAACAAAACACTTTGGTTCTGCTGAAATCCATGTGAGTAATCTATAGGGTATTAGAGAGAGAAGCTCATGGTGAGTTTAGGAAACAAAAATCATGGAAGTTAAGCTTGGAGAAACTTGGAAAAATAAACTTGGTGTAAAGCTTAGAGAAACTTGGAAAAATAACCTTGAAGTATAGTGGAACCCCATTAACATGGGAGAAGTGGATGTAGGCATGTTAAGCCGAACCACTATAAAATCTCAGTCTGACCTCTCTTCTCTTCATCTTTGATTCTCTGGTTATTTCTCCCATTTTTGTTGTTCATTGATAAGTCGGTTTTATACCGCTTATCTTATATTTATTTAACTTGNAAAACTCATCCTATCGAATGTGATTTCTCTAAATCAAAGTGCTTTTGTTCCCAATCGCAATATTTATGATAATGTGATGATTGCTTACAAGCTTATGCATGCTCTAAAGGTAGGTTTTTTGGCTTTGAAGCTTGATATGAGCAAGACTTATGATTGTGTTGAGTGGGGTTTTGTGGAAGCTATGATGCGAAAGGTAGGTTTTGCAGAGAGATGGATAATTCTCATTATGGCTTGTGTTAACTCGGTGTCTTACTCGGTAATTCTTAATGGGGTCCAACATGGTCTTATTCTTCCAGAGCGAGGGCTTTGCCAAGGTGATCCGCTCTCCCCCTATCTTTTTCTGATTTGTGCTGAGGGTTTGAGTGCTCTTTTCAAACATGCAAAGGATAATGGTGCAATTTTAGGGGTTAGTGTTTGCAAGGGTGCACCATCTGTTTCCCATCTATTTTTCGTAAATGACAATCTAATTTTTACTCGAGCTTCAATTGGAGATAGCATTGAAATTAAAATAATGTTGATTGATTTTGAAGAATGCTCTGGGCAACAAATTATTCTCCAAAAATTAGGGATCTATTTTAGCCCGTGTTGTAGAAGTATGGACTGTGCGGCTATTATGCACATTCTAGGGGTCTCCATAGTGGCGTTTAATGAGAGTATCTGGGGTTGCCCACCATGGTGGGACGGAGCAAGAATGAGGCTTTTCAATCCTTGAAAGAAAGGGTGTGGAAACGACTTCAGGGGTGACGCGAAAAATTACATTCTAAAGTAAGTAAAGAGATTTTGATAAATGTCATTGCTCTCTCTATTTCCACTTATACCATGAGATGTTTTCGACTCTCTAAATCTTTATGTCATGAGCTTAATCAACTTATGATAAAGTTTTGGTGGGGTAACACATCAAATGCAACCAAGATGCATTGGGTTAGCTGGGAAAAGTTAGCTGTTCCAAAAAATATGGTGGGTTAGGTTTTAGGAATTTGGAAGATTTTTAATGTGGCTATGTTAGCTAAACAGGGCTGGCGGATTTTGCAGAATCCAGATTCACTTCTAGCCACTATTCTTAAAGCAAGATACTTTCCCAATGGGTCGTTGCTTGATGCACCTTTAGGAGGTCGACCATCTTAGACTTGGAGGAGTATCCGATCTGGTTTTCCTTTATTAAAGCAGAATTTGTTGTACCGAATTGGAGATGGTGAAAGCATTATTATAGGTGCTGATCCTTGGCTTCCAAGAGAACATGACAGTGTGGTCCACTTTACTTTACCTGATCATTTGGCTCAATCCCCTGTGAAGGAGCTTTTTTTAGCAGATAATGTTGGCTGGAATATTCCTATGATTTTTTATCTTTTTGAGGCAGAAGAAGCTCATTTGATATATTGTATTCCTCTCAGTCATAGAAGCCAAAGTGATAGCATGTTCTGGCAGCTTTCAAAAAATGGTGTCTTCTCAGTTAAAACGGCCTATCAAGCCTTGATTAAGGAGCGGTGTCAGGTAGTACTTTCTGGCGGGCACCTTGTTTAGAAGAAGGTTTGGAAACTCCACATCCTTAACAAATATAAATTATTTTTATGGCGTTGCTGCAAAAGTATTTTACCTACTAATAGTGCACTTACTCATCGTGGTTTAAATATTCCAAACTTGTGCCCTCTGTGTCAATCTGCTGAGGAATCTATTGTGCATGCTTTCTTTTTGTGCCCAAACGTTCAAGGGGCTTGGGATGCTATGGATTTGGGGCTTGGTCTAGATAGTCACTCTGTTCCCACTTTTCTAGACTAGTTTGTGCAGGTGTGTACAGCTTGGGATGAGGAGAAGATTGCCAAAATGACTCTTGTATGTTATAGCCTTTGGCATAGGTGTAATGAAATTCAGTTAGGCAAGCCAAGGATTCTTGTGGCGACAGTCTGGTGTAATACAATGAGTCTTTGGGAGGAGATAGGAAACTATCAGTTGCACCAACCTAGAGCTAGTATCAGCAGGTTGGCAAGATGGGAGAAACCAGCAGCTCCCTTTTTCAAGCTGAATGTAGATGCCTTGCTTCACAGCTCTGGCGTAGGTGGAATTGGTGGGATCATTCGTGATAGTGCGGGCCTGTTTGTCTCAGCCTGGGCTAAGCATGTGGAGGGCATAAACTCTGTTGAGACTTTAGAAGCAATGGCGTGTAGAAAAGGTCTCCAAAGAGCACTATCAAATGGTCTGTGTTATCTCCATATTGAAGGTGATGCTCAAACTGTCATGCTGGCTTTGAAGCACAGGACTCGAAACCTTACCTCCCTTGGATTGGTTTTGGATGACTTCCATGACCTCTACACCAGCTTTCAAGGTTTTTCTTTCCACTAGGTCCCTAGATCAGTAAATCACTCTGCTAATACTTTAGCTTCTTTTGCTACTGTTAATGTTTCCTCTTTCATCTCTTGGTGTGTTAGTCCACCGAGTTTCCTTGTAGCTGATTTGGCTGTTGATGCTTAATACAATTCTCTTTTTACATCAAAAAAAAAAAAGGAGTAGAATTTTGATTAATATGCAAAGATTAAATGTCTTTTGCACATTTCAAGTTGCGTAGTTTCATAATGGTCAATTTAGTGCACCACCTTTTGCTTTACTGGTGTTGGAACTTAATTCGGAGTATTTTTATAAAAATGAATGTATTTACTAATACTAAATAGAAATAAAGAGAGACTAAATGGCTTTGATTATTGTTTTATGGCCAACAGCTATGTTCTTTTTATTGGCTGAAAAACGAATGCCGTGATTAAAGGTAGTATTATATATGGCTTTATATCTATATTTAATTTTGGGTTTAAGTGTTCCTTTATGTGCTAATAATAAGTCAATTACTAGTAACTTATGTATTGATTTTATATTTTATTATGCATATATTGTACCTTATGAGGTCTAACGGTTAGTAGCCTAAAGCTCATATGATGTGTGTGTATCTAGACACTAAGATATAAGTAATCTGATTATCTTGTGCTCTTTTTGGGTACGGTTGAAGAGAGTTATTTCCTCCTATGTGATTATTAGATTGTTATATCTTGAAGATCCTATAAATAACGTGTCTAAAACTCACTGCATCTAGTAAAATATACAAAGATCACTTGCAAGAAGCATAAATTGAAACTCTAGAAGGTAAGCGATCATATTATAATATTCATATACACAAAGTCTGTTGCTTCTATTTTTTATCTCTTCGTGAAACCTGCTTTCTATAATTTTGGCATCGGTTTCCATTTCATTTTGGGAATGGATTCAATACTCAAGCCAGTTGTATATATTCTATGTTGTTAGGCCTATTGCTAAATAACATTATTTTAGTATGGCCTTTTGGAATTGAGTTTATTAGTATATTAACTATAGTTACAGTTATTGGAGCAAATTTAAAAATTAGCAGCTTTATGCTCTACTGTGTACTGTCTATCTTAACTCTTGGTACCCTTTTTCATCATAAAAAGAAAAAAAAATTAATTATCGAACTGCTACCTTTTTTTTTTTTTTTATCTTAAAGAAAAATAAGGTTGGTTCTTGAAACTATAAAGTTAATTATGATCCTTTTAAGATCCATGTAATATAAAATTATAATACCATAAATTTAAGAATAAATTTTAAGAATATCAAGCAATATTGTAGAATGATACTTTTTTTACTTTTTCTTTAAGTACATATTACTACTCCATAAAAGTCAAAAAATAAAATAGTCGCTCATCACCCTAACTTTTCATGACTAAAATTTTAATTGCACATATTTGGCTTCAAACTAAAACGTCCTAACTGAACAAAAGTCCAATATAAACTAATCTACATAATCCTTTTTATTCTTTATAGGAAGCTATAAAAGTACGGTATAATGTGTCTGTCCCCATAAATTTCATCTCACCAAGGCCGCTAATTTTCTGGGAGGTTCCCACAATATGTAACTGTTGGGTATGAAAAGTTGATGAACATGCATGTGACTAAGGTTTAAGAAGAGATGTATGTGACATTAGTAAGGATTTCTTCTCAAGGACCTGATTTCCTCGGAGATTCCTATGTCTCTGTAAGGATGATGGTGAAAGGGACAATTATAGGCCCACATAGTACAATTATCTAAAGCTTCTGTGTATGGAGTGTGCTTCATATATTCAATCAATTATTGAAGAATAGGGATACTCTGACTTTTTTTTTTTTTACATCACTTGTACATTTCAGATATAATAAACATTGTACTCTAACAAACTTCAGCTTATTGCTATTAAATCTTTGATTTAATAAACATTGTACATTTCAGAAAGTAAGAAGCATTACCTGAAGTTTCTTGACAAGTTCCAGAAAATGTCGTTGCAGTTTCCCTTTGATTATTGCATGCACTGAACAGCTGGACGTAGGGACATTGAACTGAAGCATGTACTATGGGTTAAAAGATGAGGGGAAAAAAGGGTTTAACCCGTACCCACTATGGGTAGAAGAAAAACGTAAAGAAGTTTTTTTGACGTGTAAAGGTTGCTATATGCTCCTGTTCTATGCCAAGCAAATTCTTTTCTCAGAAGCATAATGTACAATCAAAATTCACCGACTGCAATAGATGAGGAACTTGAGAAGCTAGTCTTCACAGGAAAAAAAAAATGCAAAACATAAAAGATAAGAAAATGTGCCATTGACTATCACTTAACTCTAAATTTTCCTCAAAATAAATCAAGTCGCACTAAAAATAAGATCATTACTTGAAATGATAAAATGAAACATTGAAGCATTCTTGAATCAAATGACATATGTTTGGGTACAAATGCCCAAAACAAAAAGTGCACAAATAATCCAAAGAGACAATGAAGTTGTTGCATTAAACATATGTGTCAAACTNAGATAAGAAAATGTGCCATTGACTATCACTTAACTCTAAATTTTCCTCAAAATAAATCAAGTCGCACTAAAAATAAGATCATTACTTGAAATGATAAAATGAAACATTGAAGCATTCTTGAATCAAATGACATATGTTTGGGTACAAATTCACAAAACAAAAAGTGCACAAATAATCCAAAGAGACAATGAAGTTGTTGCATTAAACATATGTGTCAAACTGAAGATCAAAGCTAGGTTGATACATGAACTGCTGAATAGTTTGTAAAGTTGGTTATAAAACCAAGTCCTACATTAGTTAAATTAAAGAATGTAAAAGGTTTTATAAAGGCAAACTAAAGTTATAAAGTAACTTTAGATAAATGGGCACAAGCTCATAAGACAAACCCAATAGCCTAGCAAATCAAAGATGTTTAATGGTCTTTGATTTGACAAATATTTTAAAGTTTGATTTTAATAACCAGATCAGACCAAACCTGTTTGGGTTGGTTTGACCCGATTCATATGATAGTTAATTAAGTTAAAATGTTTATTAAACAAATAGTTATATTTGTTTGATTTATAAGTAAACCCGAATAGACATTTATTTCTATTTCGAATAAATAGTTGTTTCTATTCTGAATAGACAATTATGTTTGTTAATTATTGACTAGTCATATTTGTTCATTAATGTTTTTTCAAGTCTATAAAAGGGAATCCCTAATGCATTAATATTCACTTTTCCATTGAGAGTTTTTAGGGCTTTATTGTATCTTGGGGTAACTTGTTTTTGATAGAGAAACAATATTACACTTAAGACAATGTAATTATTCACTCCTCAAAGTCATCTATTTATAGTCTTCATTATCATTTTTTTTTATAACATGAACGCTGTAAGAATGAGCAGGAATACACTTTTAATCCATTCAACTCCATTTCTAATTTCACAACCACCGAGCAAATGCTAAGCTTTCTAAAAAAATAGAATCCACATCACGTCACATGCTCCACAACCAACTTCACCAATCAAGAATCCCAAACATGGCCTTGTCAAGCAATAGTATCAGAAAAATCAGCTCTGGAATAAATCTGACTGCGACCTGCTATCTTTCGCACCCCTCTCTCCCTCATCTTATTCCTCACATGAGAAACTATTAGGAAAATGATAATGGAGATTAATTAGGTTGACTTTGAGACGTGAACAATTATACTGTCTTGAGTGTAATATTGTTTCTCTATAAAAGCAAGTTATCCCAGGATACAACAAAGCCTTCAAAAACTCTCAATGGAAAAGTGAATTCTAATGCATTAGAGAGTTCCCTTTTATAGAGTTGAAAAGACACTAATTAACAAATATAATTTGTCAGTAATTAACAGACATAATTTTCTATTTAGAATAGACATAATTGTCTGTTCGGAATAGTCACAATTGTCTGTTTGAAATAGACACAACAGTCTATTCAAAACAGACACAATTGTCTATTCGAGTTTACTCATCCGAACCTGTTAACTTAATTAACCACCATCCGAATCGGGTCAAACCGACGCCGACCTGGTCTAGTCCAGATATTAAAACCAATGTTAAAATATTTGTCAAATCGATTAAGGCCTAAGTGCTCAAGTGTCAATCAAAAATCATTAATGGGCTTTAACTTCCTAGGCTATTTGGGCTTGTGCCCATTTAACTAAAGTTACTCTATAACTTTAGTTTGCTTTTATGAAGGCTTTTAGATACTCTAATTTAACCAATGTAGGACTTGGTTAATTATAAGCATATTTACAAACTATTTCAACAAAAACATCTATCCATCACTCTATTGCTGCATACATGTTGGACAACAACACATAATTAGCAGGATTTTGAGGGTCAAGTTTAAAAAGTCGATTAGGAACAATCTCTCCTATGACCAAATCATTGCATAACTTACAAGCCCCAAGAAGTACACCCCTGCAGGCATCCGCATAAGGCTCCACATGCATTGATTTTAGAAGTTCGTAAGCAGCACTTAATTGCCCTGATCGACTTAGAAGATCAACCATACTAGCAGAATGACTAGACTAGGAAAAATGCTGATTCATGCTTCATGGAATCGAGGTAGTGCCAACCATCTTCAACAAGCCCAGCATCACTACAAGTTGTTAGGATGATTGTTAAGGCTGCCTCATATGGAGTTATTCCATTCATCAACATCTTGTTAAAGAGGATTAGGGCATCAATTCCACGCCCATGAATTGACAAACCTTATATCATTGAACAATATGAGATTAGATTTAGTTCAGGCATCTTTTGAAACAATTTTGATGCCTTCTCTTCGTTTCCACACTTCACATTCATATCCACAAGAGATGTAATAACAAGATCTTGTTGAAGATCAATAGAGCTCTTGCTTACATAATTTTTAGCAATTTATGGCCAGATTTTGTTATTAAAATTGGTGATGCTCTTGTGGATTTTTGTTAAAATTGATTTGGGGCTTTATGGAAGACTTGTAAGTGAGTAATGATTTTTGGGGTTCTAAGGTAGCTAGCAATAAATTATTTTTCTTCGTAGTATATATTTCAATAAAAAATAGTTGTAGAAAACTAATATTAGAAGCTTAATTTGATTAGGATTCCTAGATCAAAAAGTCTTATGCTCTATAATATGTACCTATAAATGCTGAAATAATTACAAAAATAATAAAAACTTAAAAAATACAATTTTTTTTAATAAAAACGAAAAAAAAAAGCAAGAACTGAATTATCTGCTACAGTCCTGACTCCTAAGCGGCAATCCAGCTTTTAGCAAAATGGTACCCACCTTGCCAGTGCCCCTTACAACTTGCAAAAGAAAACAGAAAACCCACAATAAGTAACTAGTGCAACTTGCACAAAACTCCAACTATAAAAGCCTCACAAAACAAAGCAAACTATGGGGAGGGGGGAGCCAAATAGAAAAAAACATACAGAGGGGACACAAAGAGTAAAAGTAGATACAGAGAGATACAGTAAGACAATACAATGCAACAAAGAAAAAAAATTCTTCTCTACATACACAGAATAAAGGGAAGGGGCCAGGTATATTTTCTATTCACTCACCCTCACTTTCTTTCTTTTAGTACTCGCGCACACACAAAGAGCACCAATCATACAAAAAAAATTAGAGTTTCCTTATTTTTATTTCAGTAAAGGAGAAATATTTTCTTTTTAAGCCAAGAGACAAGCAAGGTAGAGGGATGGCACCACTGGTAGCAGTGGCTCCACGCCCAATCCCTAAAGCCATTCCCAAATCCCCAATTTTAAAGAGATAAAACCTAGAAAATATTTTAAAAGGGTTCATGCAAGGAATCAAGTAGATAAAGCCAAAGTAGAAGCAAAGAGGGGGAAGGGTGGTGCCGTTAGTGGCAGTGGTTTCCACCTTGTCCCCAATTTCTTCCATTTTTACAAAGAAAGATCGAGTTTTAGAGAGAGAGAACCAAAAAATTTTGAGAAAAAAAATAGTGAAATAGAGAAAAAGACTCTTACCTTAGCCACCAATGAGAGAGTTATAACTGAATCCATGGTACTCTCCCTCTGCATCCGAGGTATAAGAATGGCTGCATGTTGGTTTTCCCCTTTTGCTCCCTGTTTCTGTCGTTCCTCGTTTGGCCATCACAATGGGTTTTGTTTCATTTATCTTCTTGTATTTTAAGGCATTTTATTCTTTTATTCGTTTGGTTTTATTTGTTGTGGAATGGGTTTAATTGGAGGATTCAAGTACTTTTATAATTCGTTTAGGCTGATTGGGCTCATCTACTTATTTGGCTTCATTTCCTTCCTTATTTAACTGATTTGGTTTGGGCTAATTAGTCAATCATCTTATCTGTTTCATTTATTTGTTGGCCCATTAATTGGAGTTATCCTGTTTTAAAGTCGGGTCTTGGTTTGTTGGGCTGAGCATCATATAGGCTCATTACATTTTGGTTTTTTGTGTCTTTTTATTATTCTTGGTTTGGACCATTTTTTAATATTGGTCCTTCTTCATTTGATGATTGAGCTAGTCCGAATTAGGCCAGTCTATTTGTGTATTTAATTTCTTTTTTTACTTGTTAGAATTAATCATTTGTTTCTCTTAATTAGGCAAGGTTATCTTTTGTTGGGTTTACATTTTATTTAAGAGTTATAATATTTGATATGTTTGGTTACTATTTTTATTTTATTTATTTATTTACTTATTTTATCACATTTATTTATTTATTCTTTGCCTATGGTTATTGTCACTTTTATTTTATCTTAAGGATCTTAGTTTATTTATTTTACATGCCTTATGCATTCCATATTATACCTAATATTTTTTTTGTAAATAAAATCAAACCCCAATGACGAAATAAGTTGGAGAAGAATTGTGTTGACAATTTTTCTTAATTTTTCTAAGATAAGAGATAATTTCTTGATTTTGCCATAAGTATTGGTGTGGCCAATGAAATTCTCATTATTGCTTTGATTCCTTTAATTACTATATTTTTGACATTTTATGTTGTATTTTATCTTAATTTATCATTATTTATGTTCATGCTAGAATAAGATTACCGACAAGGGAATAGTTAAGGATAGTTGTGATGACGATGATTCCTTAACATTCCGGAGGTGAGAAGCATCACTTTATTCTTTTTAGATGTACTGGTGGACTAAAAGAAAGATCTCTGATAAAAATCTTTTGCCACAAATCTCAAACTCATTTGTTGAACACATAATAAATTGCATTTTGTGTATCTAGTTATCAGTAAAATTGCTAAAAATTGCATATGACAAAGGTATGGAATGGGGCGCCTTATTTTAAATATATCAATACTTTCCTTTTTTTTTTTTTGGTTCTGGATACTTTTTCCCTATTGTATTTACTTCAAAGTTCTTTATTGCTTTGAACAAATACTATATTTCCATTTCATTTTGGGGATGGATTCAATAGTAAAGCCAAGCTATATATATTCTGTGTGTAGGCCTATTGTTAAATAAGATTATTTTTAGCTGACCTTTTGGAATTGAGTTTGTTACTATATTGGTTAAAGGTCCAATTATTGGAAAAAATTTAAAATTAATAGCTTTTTGCTTACTTGCGTATTGCAGTTAATTCTACCTCCTACATTTTTTTTTTCAATTAAAAAAATGGAAGATTGCTTCTTAAAAATATAAGGTTAATTATGATCCTTCTAAGATCTTTGTATAATATAAGATCATGATATCATAAATTTAAAAATAGATTTTACGAATAACAAACAATATAGAACGATTGTTTTTTTTTTTCTTTTCTAAATACATACTGCTCTACAAAAGTTAAAACTTACGATTACAATTCTCTCTTATGTGTGACTATAAAAAACTTAGTCAAAATAGACAAAGATAAAACCAAATAACAAAACTAAATAAAAAAAAACTATTTGCGTGGCTTTTTAATTGGACATTGCTCAATAATCTCCATAATCTTCAGTAGAGTGCTTCCTCTTTTCAAATTTTCTCTTGGGAATGGGACACTCAAATTGAATGTCTTCCATGTTTATATCTTGCTTGTACACATAAACTCCACACTCATCCACTTCATAGTCTGGTGACATGGAAAGGCACTTGATCTCCACATGATTCCAATCACGACTATTAAAATTAGTAGGATAGTTATCTGGGCGAACTAATAAGATATGATCTTCGTTACTGTGAGAGGAATTGTAAAAATCCAAGGACCTTGTCAGATGACCATTAGTATGGCCATATATTCCAAGACTGGGTGCTTCAAACTTTGAGGATCTTTTATCCGTTGAATTGCTAAGGGCAACTGCAAAAGCAAAATGAGGGAACTTCCGACGAGCCCAAAATGATAAGTTTCCACCTTTGCAGCAATGGTCAAACCAATTTGGAATAGGTGTTCTGGGCAAGAAAATATAAGAGAAATCCATATCCTGTAGTGCCTGTGGCAGCAAAAGAATGGCAGGCATGATGAATTTAGTTGACTCGAAAAGAAAGAAAAAGGAAAAAAGAAAGTGTCTCATAAAAGCTTTTCTTTATAAAATTAACAAGAAGTTGTATTACATATTATTTACTTTGACATTGCTGAAATTGAAATGCGTTTGGTAATAAAATATTGCACACTTTTTATCCTAAGAAAATGGTTTACACAACACTACTCAAAATGAATAGATAGATGATTTCTTTGCAGCAAAGGAACAAGAGAATAAATTCCCTTCAAATTTGAGAATGAAGATGCTCCATTTATTTGACTAATAAAATTTACATATTATGTATACTTTTGCCGATAAAGGAATTACTATATATTTCCAACGAATAAAGAAATCATTAAAAAAGGTTATCAAACATCAGACTTGGGAAAGAAATAGTCAAACCTGAGACTATATCGCATTTGATGATTGTGAGGTTAAAGATATACAACCAGCTGCAAAAATATATCTCAATTTTGAAGGAATTCCTGAAATTTGTTGAAGCTTCTTGCAATCAGTCACTTGAAGGTCTATCAATCTATCTAATTGGTTAATGCTTTCTGGGAGGGATATCAAATCGTAATTATTTAATAGAATTATTCTTGAGGCCCTGGGAGGTAACAAATAGAATGTGGAATCTGCTTAATACCGGTCCCACTCGCACTAATACCTTCTAGTTCATCCATCTGTTCCAATATATCTGGGAAGTGTTGAAGACTACTACAGTAGTTGAGATTAAGCCATCTAAGATATTTCATCTGAATCCCATGTGGGAATATTTTGAGATTGGTGCAGCCCGCCATGTCTAATACAACAAGCTTTGTAAGAAATCCAACAGAATTATGAACCTCAATCAAATTCTTACAATAACCAAGATTTAACTTTTTAAAATTTGGGGCACCAGATATATCAGGTATCTGAGTTATGAATTGAGACCGAGAAAAATTAAGGTGAGTTAGATTTTCATATTTCTGCAAAACAAAAACCAATTATAATAATTAGCAAGCCTAAAGTCATGAGATACAAATTTTGAAATCCACAAGATATAATTTTTAAAATGAATGATGCAAGTTTTCTACCAAATCATTACCAACAAGAAAACGAAAGCCAATTTTAGCTTTTCTAGTCTGAGGCCAGAGGCCACAAGGACAAAGTTCAAAACGACCGATATATGGTTAAATCATTTAAAAGAGAAAAAAGAAAGTAAATGCACCTGGAATGACTTTTCCAATTTTAGACGATTGCCAAATAACTTGAAGACAACAATTTTTCTAGGATAAAACCCCAAAGGTAAAGACTTTGAAGGGTATTTTTCCCAATCAAGAACCCTTAAATTATTTGGCAAATATTTAGGACCTGTTGAAAACCTTGCCTTCCGAACTATGAGAATTCTTAGATTTTTCATCTTTTCAAAGGCAACACCACTCCATTCTACTTCATCTTCTTGTGGCAAATCAAACATTATTCCTTCAACACTATTGGTTCCCTATAGAAACAAGTATAAAAAAAAAAAAAAGTAGCATTAGTCACAGACTGCCAATTTAACATGCTGACTATAAAATACAAGAAAATATACATACATACATACATGTGTGTGTGTGTGTGTGTGTGTTGAAAAAATGATGATACAATTCTTACTGAATTTTCAGTCAAAACTTTGAGAACATCTTCATGATACCATAATCTGCTTTGTTCACCATGTTTTGAAGGGGCTTCTTGCCTAACAACTTCTCTTCCCATGTCTTGTAGGAGATCATGCATCCACAAGATGCCAAATCGATCAATAGTTATGAGAGATTTATCAACAAGTACTTCAATATTATACTGTGGAGAGAGATCACAAGTATCTAGTATCTTTTCAACATCTTCCAATCTCTCCCCTTTGAAGAAACAAGCAATATCGAGAAAAATGGTTTTCTGATCATCCTCCAAGCTATCATAGCTTACTCTAAGTATGTCATGAATACCTTTGTCCATAATCCTCTTATTTTTATCCAATGCAAACTCCCATGCCTTTAAACTTCTACCAAACAAATTAGAACCTATTACATTTAAAGCCAATGGAAGGCCCTTGGCATATTTTATTATCTTATGGGAGACATCCACAAAGCTTTCTGTAGGTTTGCTCCTTTTGAAGGCCTTTCAACAAAAGAGTTCAACAGCTTTATGATCATCTAGCTTGTTCATTTCATATATTTTTCAACTCCATGAACAATTAGCAGATGTTTATCCCCTGTTGTTATGATGATCCTACTACCAGGACCAAACCAATCACATCTCCCAGCCAATTTTTTTAATTGCTCCCCCTTATCAACATCATCAAGCACAAGAAAAGCTCTCCTATTGCAAAGCCTGTGTTTTATTATATTTGCACCTTCATCAACATTGCCCAAGTTGAAATTTTCCTTCCTACATATCTGGGATAAAAGTTTCTTTTGCAGACTTACAAAGTCCATGAAACATTTTGAACATTCTCTGACAGATTCAAGAAAACATGCACAATCAAATTGATCAACGATCAAGTTATACAAAACTTTGGCAAGTATAGTTTTTCCAATTCCACCAGTTCCATGAATTCCCACCATGCCAATAGTATTATAAGACTCAATATCTAAAATTGACTTCACTTCTTCTAAACGAGACTTCAATCCAACTATATGCTCACCAATATATAATTGATTATCATGTAATAATTTAGTAGAGGCCTCTTCTATAATGTCCGTGATAAATATGTATTTGTACCTGTAAAAGTTTGTGCATTGCTCTTTAAATAAAAAGAAAAAAAAAATGAAAACTGAAACAAAGATTGACAGACAACATTGTTTTCTGTTTCCCACTTCACATAGAACACTCTGGTACTACATCTTATATAAAAATTATTAATAGAATCACGTTTTAATTAAAGCAATAATTAATTAGAAGACTAGAATTGTATTTAACTGTTTTTTATTTGTCATCTTGAAGAACATGGTACGCGCAATGATAATCTTATTAACAACTACTAAACATTTAGAATTGGAACTATAAGTATGTACTAACCCAGTTTTGTATTCCGATCCTGACAAGTTAGCTGCTTCTTTCAAAGCTGACCTCAATTTTGTCACTTTGTCATTGCTGAACCTACTTTTATGTTTTGCCATTGCTACTTCGTAGCTGTTCTTCTGATGTCTTACATCGGCCGGTTCAACCTTGTAGAAAATTGGCCAAACTATTTGGCCCTTTTCCTTCTTGCACTCAAGCATCTTGACAAGTTCATCAAGGCACCATGGGGAAGATGCATAGTTTTCAGAGAACACAACAATGGAAACCCTTGATTCTTCAATTGCATTGAGAAGACCAGGTGAAATTTGTTGCCCTCTCTCCAACCCGTCATCATCTATGAAGATGTTGAGACCCCTTTGGCACAGAGCATCATAGAGATAACCGGTAAATGCGTAGCGGGTATCTTCGCCTCTGGAACTTAGGAAAACATCATAGGTGTATCTGGGTTTGGAGGAGAAACTAGAAGATGCTTTTGCAAAATTTGACATGACAAAAATGGCCACAAAGATGGTGTATTTGATATATTTGTGTGCTGGTTGACAACAGCAGGTACAGACCTTGATATAAATAGGAAAAATTGGATTATTTGTGAGTCATATGGGCAAGAAAAGTAGGAAGCATTACCTCAAGTTTCTTGACAAGTTTCTTGACAAGCATTACCTCAATTGTGCTATCCTGCGCTGCTTCTATGTTCTCAGCGCTGCTCTCATCGTTCTGCTACACAAAATTCGCCGTCGAAGTTCTGGTTGCCAAAGGTTCGTTTTCTTTTATCTGTATTGAATTGGGTGACTTTGTGGCGTTTATAGCTGTTGGGAATATCCTCTTAAAGGCTATTGTGGATTGTTTGGCCCTGAATCTTGCATTGTATGCTTATTGTTATTAAATTACTTTTTTTTTATATATAATANAGATTTATCAACAAGTACTTCAATATTATACTGTGGAGAGAGATCACAAGTATCTAGTATCTTTTCAACATCTTCCAATCTCTCCCCTTTGAAGAAACAAGCAATATCGAGAAAAATGGTTTTCTGATCATCCTCCAAGCTATCATAGCTTACTCTAAGTATGTCATGAATACCTTTGTCCATAATCCTCTTATTTTTATCCAATGCAGACTCCCATGCCTTTAAACTTCTACCAAACAAATTAGAACCTATTACATTTAAAGCCAATGGAAGGCCCTTGGCATATTTTATTATCTTATGGGAGACATCCACAAAGCTTTCTGTAGGTTTGCTCCTTTTGAAGGCCTTCCAACAAAAGAGTTCAACAGCTTTATGATCATCTAGCTTGTTCATTTCATATATTTTTTCAACTCCATGAACAATTAGCAGATGTTTATCCCTTGTTGTTATGATAATCCTACTACCAGGACCAAACCAATCACATCTCCCAGCCAATTTTTTTAATTGCTCCCCCTTATCAACATCATCAAGCACAAGAAAAGCTCTCCTATTTCAAAGCCTGTGTTTTATTATATTTGCACCTTCATCAACATTGCCCAAGTTGAAATTTTCCTTCCTATATATCTGGGATAAAAGTTTCTTTTGCAGACTTGCAAAGTCCATGAAACATTTTGAACATTCTCTGACAGATTCAAGAAAACATGCCCAATCAAATTGATCAACGATCAAGTTATACAAAACTTTGGCAAGTTTAGTTTTTCCAATTCCACCAGTTCCATGAATTCCCACCATGCCAATAGTATTATAAGACTCAATATCTAAAATTGACTTCACTTCTTCTAAACGAGACTTCAATCCAACTATATGCTCACCAATATATAATTGATTATCATGTAATAATTTAGTAGAGGCCTCTTCTATAATGTCTGTGATAAATATGTATTTGTACCTGTAAAAGTTTGTGCATTGCTCTTTAAATAAAAAGAAAAAAAAATTAAAACTGAAACAAAGATTGACAG
Source organism: Cercis canadensis (assembly GCA_003255065.1). NCBI lineage: Eukaryota > Viridiplantae > Streptophyta > Magnoliopsida > Fabales > Fabaceae > Cercis > Cercis canadensis. Next base: position 81,291 of record QAOA01000942.1, on the reverse strand, counting down.
ACAACATTGTTTTCTGTTTCCCACTTCACATAGAACACTCTGGTACTACATCTCATATAAAAATTATTAATAGAATCACGTTTGAATTAAAGCAATAATTAATTAGAAGACTAGAATTGTATTTAACTGTTTTTTTATTTGTCATCTTGAAGAACATGGTATGCGCAATGATAATCTTATTAACAACTACTAAACATTTAGAATTGGAACTATAAGTATGTACTAACCCAGTTTTGTATTCCGATCCTGACAAGTTAGCTGCTTCTTTCAAAGCTGACCTCAATTTTGTCACTTTGTCATTGCTGAACCTACTTTTATGTTTTGCCATTGCTACTTCGTAGCTGTTCTTCTGATGTCTTACATCGGCTGGTTCAACCTTGTAGAAAATTGGCCAAACTATTTGGCCCTTTTCCTTCTTGCACTCAAGGATCTTGACAAGTTCATCAAGGCACCATGGGGAAGATGCATAGTTTTCAGAGAACACAACAATGGAAACCCTTGATTCTTCAATTGCATTGAGAAGACCAGGTGAAATTTGTTGCCCTCTCTCCAACCCGTCATCATCTATGAAGATGTTGAGACCCCTTTGGCACAGAGCATCATAGAGATAACCGGTAAATGCGTAGCGGGTATCTTCGCCTCTGGAACTTAGGAAAACATCATAGGTGTACCTGGGTTTGGAGGAGAAACTAGAAGATGCTTTTGCAAAATTTGACATGAAAAAAATGGCCACAAAGATGGTGTATTTGATATATTTGTGTGCTGGTTGACAACAGCAGGTACAGGCCTTGATATAAATAGGAAAAATTGGATTATTTGTGAGTCATATGGGCAAGGAAAGTAGGAAGCATTACCTCAAGTTTCTTGACAAGTTCCAGGAAATATCGTTGCACTTTCCAGCAATAGGTGTTTGAATAAGGAGATTATAAGCTAAGAAGCTACTGAAATTATTTATTTATTGATGTCGACAGATTCTTGCATATTTTAAANTTGAATAAGGAGATTATAAGCTAAGAAGCTACTGAAATTATTTATTTATTGATGTTGACAGATTCTTGCATATTTTAAAGAGAGAGGTTACCTGCTACCTTTTGTTCCGGTTAGTCATTGACTGAAAAACTTCTTGCAAGGTGGGGCACAAGAGTTTATTATTTCATGTATTGACTTACAGTGTGTTTGGATGAGGTATTTATAGAGTGTAATGTATTTATAAAGTGTATTTAAAATACTAATTTTAAATTATTCTATTTGTGTAATTTTTTAATGTATTTTTAAAATTTCAATATATTTTTATAATGACTTTCAATATTTTAATACAGTGTATTTCAAATTCACCAAATATAGAGTGTATTTCAAATTCTTTTTTTTCTCCCAGAGCCCCCGATTCCCCTCCCCCTCTCTCAAGCCTTCGAAACTCCTATGGGAACGCCTTCTCAACTACTCCACCAATGAGTATGAGCTTGTCAAGCTCCGACAAGAGAGTGTAAACGATATGTGCAAATGCCTCACCAGGTGGGATTGATGTGGCTTAGCTTCGGCTCCGTCGTTGGCTCTTGTTATTTTCGTGATCACTGGCCAAGAAGCCCGTGATCATGCCAGACCTGCAATTGTGCTATCCTGCGCTGCTTCTATGTTCTCAGCGCTGCTCTCATCGTTCTGCTACACAAAATTCGCCGTTGAAGTTCTGGTTGCCAAAGGTTTGTTTTCTTTTATCTGTATTGAATTGGGTGACTTTGTGGCGTTTATAGCTGTTGGGAATATCCTCTTAAAGGCTATTGTGGATTGTTTGGCCCTGAATCTTGCATTGTATTGTATGCTTATTGTTATTAAATTACTTTTTTTTTTATATATATAATAAAGTGTATCCAAACAAAGTATTTTATAAATACATGTATTTGAAATGCTATATTTCAATTACATGTATTTGAAATACACAAAAATTTGTCAAATACCCTATCTAAACACAACCTTAGTATCTTATTCTTGACCGAGAGAGACTAACCAAGCCTGGCCTTGTTGGGCATTTCATAGAGGCCCTATTGAAGCGTTGGTAATGAGACTATGGGGTCCCACCGGCGCCGATTGCAAAGCAACTAGATCTGCAACCGAGAGACAGCAGAGAAAAGCAAAAGAAACAAGAAAATTGAATAGTAAATCTACCATTACATTATCCTCCACTGATCTATGAAGAATTGACTGATGGTGCTTATAGGGATGAAATTATAGCTATAAGTTATAGCAATCCAATTAAACTCTATTTTTTAATGAAATCACACTTATTCCAACCCAATAGACCCAACCAAGTTCTAATTAACCATCAGTACTTTGAAATTCAAAATTAATTAATAAAAACTTGAGGAAAATCTAATTAGCCTCAATTAGTGATGACTTGTAGAAAATCACACTTGTGCCATAAAATTAGACCCAATTGTTTGAGCGAAAGTCAATAACATGAATAATAATAAAAAAAG
>QAOA01000942.1:0-74158 GCA_003255065.1 Cercis canadensis | reverse complement strand
TAATTATTTAATAGAATTATTCTTGAGGCCCTGGGAGGTAACAAATAGAATGTGGAATCTGCTTAATACCGGTCCCACTCGCACTAATACGTTCTAGTTCATCCATCTGTTCCAATATATCTGGGAAGTGTTGAAGACTACTACAGTAGTTGAGATTAAGCCATCTAAGATATTTCATCTGAATCCCATGTGGGAATATTTTGAGATTGGTGCAGCCCGCCATGTCTAATACAACAAGCTTTGTAAGAAATCCAACAGAATTATGAACCTCAATCAAATTCTTACAATAACCAAGATTTAACTTTTTAAATTTGGGGCACCAGATATATCAGGTATTTGAGTTATGAATTGGGACCGAGAAAAATTAAGATGAGTTAGATTTTCATATTTCTGCAAAACAAAAACCAATTATAATAATTAGTAAGCCTAAAGTCATGAGATACAAATTTTGAAATCCACAAGATATAATTTTTAAAATGAATGATGCAAGTTTTCTACCAAATCATTACCAACAAGAAAACGAAAGCCAATTTTAGCTTTTCTAGTCTGAGGCCAGAGGCCATAAGGACAAAGTTCAAAACGACCGATATATGGTTAAATCATTTAAAAGAGAAAAAAGAAAGTAAATGCACCTGGAATGACTTTTCCAATTTTAGACGATTGCCAAATAACTTGAAGACAACAATTTTTCTAGGATAAAACCCCAAAGGTAAAGACTTTGAAGGGTATTTTTCCCAATCAAGAACCCTTAAATTATTTGGCAAATATTTAGGACCTGTTGAAAACCTTGCCTTCCGAACTATGAGAATTCTTAGATTTTTCATCTTTTCAAAGGCAACACCACTCCATTCTACTTCATCTTCTTGTGGCAAATCAAACATTATTCCTTCAACACTATTGGTTCCCTATAGAAACAAGTATTAAAAAAAAAAAAAGTAGCATTAGTCNAAAAAAAAAAAAAAAAAAAAAAAAGTAGCATTAGTCACAGACTGCCAATTTAACATGCTGACTATAAAATACAAGAAAATATACATACATACATACATGTGTGTGTGTGTGTGTGTGTGTTGAAAAAATGATGATACAATTCTTACTGAATTTTCAGTCAAAACTTTGAGAACATCTTCATGATACCATAATCTGCTTTGTTCACCATGTTTTGAAGGGGCTTCTTGCCTAACAACTACTCTTCCCATGTCTTGTAGGAGATCATGCATCCACAAGATGCCAAATCGATCAATAGATATGAAAGATTTATCAACAAGTACTTCAATATTATACTGTGGAGAGAGATCACAAGTATCTAGTATCTTTTCAACATCTTCCAATCTGTCCACTTTGAAGAAACAAGCAATATCGAGAAAAATGGTTTTCTGATCTTCCTCCAAGCTATCATAGCTTACTCTAAGTATGTCATGAATACCTTTGTCCATAATCCTCTTATTTTTATCCAATGCAGACTCCCATGCCTTTAAACTTCTACCAAACAAATTAGAACCTATTACATTTAAAGCCAATGGAAGGCCCTTGGCATATTTTATTATCTTATGGGAGACATCCACAAAGCTTTCTGTAGGTTTGCTCCTTTTGAAGGCCTTCCAACAAAAGAGTTCAACAGCTTTATGATCATCTAGCTTGTTCATTTCATATATTTTTTCAACTCTATGAACAATTAGCAGATGTTTATCCCTTGTTGTTATGATGATCCTACTACCAGGACCAAACCAATCACATCTCCCAGCCAATTTTTTTAATTGCTCCCCCTTATCAACATCATCAAGCACAAGAAAAGCTCTCCTATTGCAAAGCCTGTGTTTTATTATATTTGCACCTTCATCAACATTGCCCAAGTTGAAATTTTCCTTCCTATATATCTGGGATAAAAGTTTCTTTTGCAGACTTACAAAGTCCATGAAACATTTTGAACATTCTCTGACAGATTCAAGAAAACATGCACAATCAAATTGATCAACGATCAAGTTATACAAAACTTTGGCAAGTATAGTTTTTCCAATTCCACCAGTTCCATGAATTCCCACCATGCTAATAGTATTATAAGACTCAATATTTAAAATTGACTTCACTTCTTCAAAACGAGACTTCAATCCAACTATATGCTCACCAATATATAATTGATTATCATGTAATAATTTAGTAGAGGCCTCTTCTATAATGTCCGTGATAAATATGTATTTGTACCTGTAAAAGTTTGTGCATTGCTCTTTAAATAAAAAGAAAAAAAATGAAAACTGAAACAAAGATTGACAGACAACATTGTTTTCTGTTTCCCACTTCACATAGAACACTCTGGTACTACATCTCATATAAAAATTATTAATAGAATCACGTTTGAATTAAAGCAATAATTAATTAGAAGACTAGAATTGTATTTAACTGTTTTTTATTTGTCATCTTGAAGAACATGGTACGCGCAATGATAATCTTATTAACAACTACTAAACATTTAGAATTGGAACTATAAGTATGTACTAGCCCAGTTTTGTATTCCGACCCTGACAAGTTAGCTGCTTCTTTCAAAGCTGACCTCAATTTTGTCACTTTGTCATTGCTGAACCTACTTTTATGTTTTGCCATTGCTACTTCGTAGCTGTTCTTCTGATGTCTTACATCGGCCGGTTCAACCTTGTAGAAAATTGGCCGAACTATTTGGCCCTTTTCCTTCTTGCACTCAAGGATCTTGACAAGTTCATCAAGGCACCATGGGGAAGATGCATAGTTTTCAGAGAACACAACAATGGAAACCCTTGATTCTTCAATTGCATTGAGAAGACCAAGTGAAATTTGTTGCCCTCTCTCCAACCCGTCATCATCTATGAAGATGTTGAGACCCCTTTGGCACAGAGCATCATAGAGATAACCGGTAAATGCGTAGCGGGTATCCTCGCCTCTGGAACTTAGGAAAACATCATAGGTGTACCTGGGTTTGGAGGAGAAACTAGAAGATGCTTTTGCAAAATTTGACATGACAAAAATGGCCACAAAGATGGTGTATTTGATATATTTGTGTGCTGGTTGACAACAGCAGGTACAGGCCTTGATATAAATAGGAAAAATTGGATTATTTGTGAGTCATATGGGCAAGGAAAGTAGGAAGCATTACCTCAAGTTTCTTGACAAGTTCCAGGAAATATCGTTGCACTTTCCAGCAATAGGTGTTTGAATAAGGAGATTATAAGCTAAGAAGCTACTGAAATTATTTATTTATTGACGTTGACAGATTCTTGCATATTTTAAAGAGAGAGGTTACCTGCTACCTTTTGTTCCGGTTAGTCATTGACTGAAAAACTTCTTGCAAGGTGGGGCACAAGAGTTTATTATTTCATGTGTTGACTTACAGTGTGTTTGGATGAGGTATTTATAGAGTGTAATGTATTTATAGAGTGTATTTAAAATACTAATTTTAAATTATTCTATTTATGTAATTTTTTAATGTATTTTTAAAATTTCAATATATTTTTATAATAACTTTCAATATTTTAATACAGTGTATTTCAAATTCACCAAATATAGAGTGTATTTCAAATTCTTTTTTTTCTCCCAGAGCCCCCGATTCCCCTCCCCCTCTCTCAAGCCTTCGAAACTCCTATGGGAACGTCTTCTCAACTACTCCACCGATGAGTATGAGCTTGTCAAGCTCCGACAAGAGAGTGTAAACGATATGTGCAAATGCCTCACCAGGTGGGATTGATGTGGCTTAGCTTCGGCTCCGTCGTTGGCTCTTGTTATTTTCGTGATCACTGGCCAAGAAGCCCGTGATCATGCCAGACCTGCAATTGTGCTATCCTGCGCTGCTTCTATGTTCTCAGCGCTGCTCTCATCGTTCTGCTACACAAAATTCGCCGTTGAAGTTCTGGTTGCCAAAGGTTTGTTTTCTTTTATCTGTATTGAATTGGGTGACTTTGTGGCGTTTATAGCTGTTGGGAATATCCTCTTAAAGGCTATTGTGGATTGTTTGGCCCTGAATCTTGCATTGTATTGTATGCTTATTGTTATTAAATTACTTTTTTTTTTATATATATAATAAAGTGTATCCAAACAAAGTATTTTATAAATACATGTATTTGAAATGCTATATTTCAATTACATGTATTTGAAATACACAAAAATTTGTCAAATACCCTATCTAAACACAACCTTAGTATCTTATTCTTGACCGAGAGAGACTAACCAAGCCTGGCCTTGTTGGGCATTTCATAGAGGCCCTATTGAAGCGTTGGTAATGGGACTATGGGGTCCCACCGGCGCCGATTGCAAAGCAACTAGATCTGCAACCGAGAGACAGCAGAGAAAAGCAAAAGAAACAAGAAAATTGAATAGTAAATCTACCATTACATTATCCTCCACTGATCTATGAAGAATTGACTGATGGTGCTTATTGGGATGAAATTATAGCTATAGGTTATAGCAATCCAATTAAACTCTATTTTTTAATGAAATCACACTTATTCCAATCCAATAGACCCAACCAAGTTCTAATTAACCATGAGTACTTTGAAATTCAAAATTAATTAATAAAAACTTGAGGAAAATCTAATTAGCCTCAATTAGTGATGACTTGTAGAAAATCACACTTGTGCCATAAAATTAGACCCAATTGTTTGAGCGAAAGTCAATAACATGAATAATAATAAAAAAAGGAAAAAAAAAACTAGGAAAGAATGTGTAACTCTTGCAATTTCATTTAAATTAAAACTTAATTATACTAAGTTTAAAAAAGTATCAGTGTATCATGCAATTAGTCTCAAATTAAAAAGGCCCTAATTAAATTTTATGCAGTTTTTTTATGATTGAAATTGATAAGTATCAATTGATAAAAGTAGAGAGTAATTTCTGTTAGCCCCACAAGTTTCTGAACTTGTTTTGATAATAACAATAATGTCTTAATTTCTTATATGTGTTGTTTGTCTTGTTGCTATTAATTTTTGCTATGTTTTCTGAGTTGTATCCAGCTCAATCTTCAAATGAGTCTTGAAGAACTTGTTCTTCAGAACCAGTTCTGGATCACGTGATAGCTCTATGAGATTGCTGATGTGGACAAGGTCACTCGCGGGCTTCGGGCCAAAGTTTCCCTTTTGTATATCTAACAAAGAGTTGTACTCTTAGAAAATAGAAAGTTTCTTTCTAAGTGCTTTTGGAAAAGCTCAAGTACCAAGAAAGTGGTTTCTACTCTCTTACACAAAGAGAAACTTTTTGGACAAAAGGACGAAAGCATTGTGTCTAATGGACAAGGGGTCAGCCGGCTGATGGCTTCTCTTTTCCCTCACCATTTGGTCTTTCACCTGCAAGGGAAGCCAATAAATCAAGAAGACTTCAAGCATTCCAATTATTCATGAAGAATAGAAGAGAAACAACACACGAGAGGAAGAGAGAAGGAAGCCATTGTTGAAGAACTGAGTTCTACATCTTCTTCTTCCTACTCTCGGATACCTTCATGTATCAAGATCTTCATTGTAGTACATCTACTCTTTGAGAGAGTTTCTATTGGGGCTAAACCAAACACTTGGGTTTTGTATATTGGATTTATATGGGAGAAATCCATGGGTGTGATCTCTAGAGTTAGAGAGAAAGAGTTCATGGTGAGCTTGAGAAACAAAAACCATGGTTAAGCTGGGAAAAATAAACTTGCTAAGCTTGGAGAAACTTGTAGAATAAACTTGTTGTAAAACTTGGAGAAGTTTGAGAAATAACCTTGAAGTATAATGGAACCCCATTAACATGGGAGAAGTGGATGTAAGCATTTTAGGCTGAACCACTATAAAATCTCTGTCTAACTCTTTCTCCTTTTATCTCTACTTTTCTGGTTAATCCTCTGTTTCAATTATTGTGTGGTTTGTAAAGCTTCTATTTGAATATTCAAGTCTGAGATTTGTAGAAGAACTAGTTTTCGTCAAATAGTTCTTAAACAAATATGTTATTTGAATCAGCTTTAAGAAGTATTTTTTTTTAATTAATTCCTATTCACCCCTCCTCTAGGAATAGATCTTGCACTATCAATTTCATGCAATTCTATTTTAGACTAAAACTTCATTTTAGTCCCTCACTATATTAGGCGCTGTCAATTTTGTCCCTCACTGCAAAAATAATTTAATCAAATCCCTCACTTTTGAAATTCACTTTAATCAAATTCCTTTGTCTAACTTCCGCTAAGTTGATTGATGGAAATGCTGATGTGGCCGTTAAAGGGTGACGTGTCACTGTTAAGTGCCACCTAGGATGTCTAAGCAAACAAATCACCTAAGTTCAGCACACCCCCCCCCCCCCACAAATAAAAACGACGCCGTTTTGTTTTAATAGAATAAATCTTTCACCCCTTTCTCCTGATCCTTCTCCTCTCTTCCCTCTTGATTTTTCCTTTGAGCCGTCTCTTCTGGACCCTTTTAAAACCAAATCAAGCTTTGCCTGAAGCTTCAATCCACATCCAAATCTTCAACAATTGCATTATTCATCTCTAGATCCATGGCCAAAGTAGTGCACAAGGACGAGTGTGACGATGGCATCCCTCCTGAAGCAAACAACAGCCTCAAATCCCATTTCCTCTCCACAAAGAAATTTAACAAAACCTTTATAGATTGCTCTATAATCCACGCAAACAACCCAGAAATAAATGTTGGGTTCGCAGCTAATGTAGCCACAAATGGACTAATTCGAAGCTTCGCGTTTGTAGAAAGCTACTCCTAGTCCTCCATTCTGCAAATAACACCCATTATTATAGCAGTCTTCAACCTTCTCTATATCGCTACAAGCTATAAAACTTGAANGGACCCTTTTAAAACCAAATCAAGCTTTGCCTGAAGCTTCAATCCACATCCAAATCTTCAACAATTGCATTATTCATCTCTAGATCCATGGCCAAAGTAGTGCACAAGGACGAGTGTGACGATGGCATCCCTCCTGAAGCAAACAACAGCCTCAAATCCCATTTCCTCTCCACAAAGAAATTTAACAAAACCTTTATAGATTGCGCTATAATCCACGCAAACAACCCAGAAATAAATGTTGGGTTCGCAGCTAATGTAGCCACAAATGGACTAATTCGAAGCTTCGCGTTTGTAGAAAGCTACTCCTAGTCCTCCATTCTGCAAATAACACCCATTATTATAGTAGTCTTCAACCTTCTCTATATCGCTACAAGCTATAAAACTTGAAACCCATCATAGGTTCATCACTTATCATTTTCACTTTATTTAAATCTTTCCATTAGGATGCCGCTTTAGCACACTAACAAAAGTGCTTATGTGTCTAGTTAAAAGATAACATGACAGCTTGAAATGCTAACTAAGACCCTAAATAACCCAACCACATCATTGGAGCTTAGTTGATTTAAAATCTTGGAGCTTAGTTTCATAGCTTGCATCTAATAGGGCATTAAATTATATAGACAATTATTTCCAACAAATATATTATGTCATTAAAGGAAATGGAATAGACAAAATACTAGAGTACTGTTTTTATGAACAATGAATTCGAAAAAAGTAAATTGTTTTCATTCTCAAGAAAAAAAAAATATAATAGGTAATAGAGGATCGAAATTTTTACTCCACTACAATAGCTATAGCATAAGCATTTTTTTTAAAAAAATAAAGATATTGTATTGTAGTGGAGTGAATATTTCAATCCTCTGTTAGCACTTTTGTTAGTGTGTTAAGCAGCATCCTGACATAAGGATTTAAATGAAGCGAAAATGATATGTGAGGGACTTTTTTGAAAATGTCTTGTACTCAGGGACTAAACTAAGAACATGCACAAAAGTCAGAGAACAAAATATGCTCTTTTGAGGTCTGAGTTGGCATTTGCTGTCATGTCATTGAACATGTCAGCACTTTTGTTAATGTGCTAAATGACATCCTGACATAATGATTTAATAAGTGAGGGACCTTTTTGAGAACGCCTTGTAGTCAGTGACTAAATTGAGAATGTGCACAAAAGTTAGGGACAAAAATTGTATTTTAGTATGAGAATCTTAAAGGATTAAAAGAAGCAGTAAATTAAAATTTTACTGCATTTGTCAAATGTCCAGTTTGGATAGTTCTTTAGAAATTCATCAGTACATATCTTACAAAACATATTGTGGATTCAAAGCAATTCATAAGAATATTCATTATACTATTCTTATTAAAGGATTATGATCAGATGCAAGTTCTATCGCTTTTCTTTGTTATTTTCGCAGATGCTTCCGTTTCTCTCCATCTAGATATATACGAATTTGGGCGCATATAGACATCTTGACAAGGATTCAGGCCAATCCAATAGATAGCGATTTAGATATCTGTATGAATAATTGCTATCCAGAGAGAAGTTGAACCGTTTAAAATGGCTCCGTGAATCTTCCATGAATCTACGGTGGGGTCCTGTAATATTTTGAAATTTTTGAAGTGACCTTTCTCACCGTGTGGGGTCGTGTAATATTTAATTTTGTCCCAATATTCTCAACTCGCGACTTTCTGATGAACTTCACCAATACGGAAATCAGATAATGTCACTACCACTTGGGGCTAATGTGAGGACTATGGAAGTGTGGACTGTGGAACCCACAATAGTCAGCTAGAGATGAAATACCATGGTTATGTGATTTTTCTTAAAAATTCTTGTAAAACCTTGTGAAAGTTAATTCATATATGACTAATTCTCAGTCTCTGTCTCCTATAAATACCAACTACTTTCTCTCGTCTTCTCAGGTGTAGCTTCCTTTGCATGTGTTTTAGAATCCTCTACGCAAGCATGGGAAGATAGTTAAGTGTTGGTTTTGTCATGGCTTTTACTTTCCTTTTCCTTCTTATCAAACTTGCACAATTCTGCTCATGCGCAAATTTTACCCTCAGCTCTATGGAGCGAGAGAGACAAACTCTTCTCAAGTTCAAAGACAGCCTCCAGACCCAGTCAAAATGCTTATGTTCTTAGGAAGGCAATGACTTCTGCAAATGGAAAGGAATTGAGTGTGATAGCGTCAGTGGACATGTTGTGAAGATTGATCTTAGGAATACATACAGTTCAGTTGCTCACATGCAAGGATTTACTAATCCATGTTTTCGTGTCAATTATTCCAGTTCACCAGGAGCTCAAGCTTTTAGTCCATCTTTGTTGGAATTGGAATATTTGAATTATTTGGACTTAAGTGGAAACAACTTTCTAGGTAGTCCTATCCCAGTGTTCATTGGATCTATGAAACAGCTGAGATATCTTAATCTCTCCAACAGTTTAATTGGTGGCTTGGTTCCCCACCATCTGGGAAACCTTACAAACTTGCAAATTCTTGATATCAAGACGGTGGAAAATGCCTTTTCGTTACATGTTGATGACTTCAGTTGGGTTTCTCAACTTTCTTCTCTGCAACACATTGACATGAGTGGAGTGCACATCGAGAAGGCCATCAATTTGATGCAGGTAATATACAAGCTTCCTTCTTTATTACAAGTGTACTTAATGTACTGTGGAATTGACAGTTTGAAAATTTCTCATGGTTTTTTGGATTCCACATTTCATCATGCCAAGGTTCAAGTTTTGAATGAGTGATAATTCACTTTCTGGTCCTCTTCCTAATGCTTTTCAAAACATGACTTCCATTAGAGTTCTTGACCTTTCTCAAAACATACTTAGTTCTGTTCCATTGTGGTTAGGCGAGTTTAAGAATCTTATCCATCTCAATCTAGCAAGGAATAGATTATATGGTCAATTTCCTTATGCTCTTCAAAACATGCATTCCCTTGGATTCCTTGACCTTTCTTATAACAGCCTTACATATTCAGTCCCACTGTGGTCAATTCAGAGAATTCTCCTAGTCAATCTTACGCACAATAAGTTCACTAGTATTGATTGTTCTCCACCATGGAATATGAGAAACGGTTCATTTGGAAGCTTCAAAGATGATTTACAAGCACTAGATTTGAGTTATAATGAATTTTATGATGATTTAAGTTGTTTGGGGAATCTAAAAAATCTTATGTTTTTGAGTCTAGCTTCAAACTCATTCTCTGGTTCCATCCCGCAATCTTTTGAAAAATTGACAAACTTAAGAGAACTGATTCTTGAAAATAATCAGTTAAATGGGACAATTCCAATATTCTTGGGTCGATTATCAACCTTGAGGGTGTTAGATCTTTCAGGCAATCATCTCACTGGAATGATACCTGATAGTCTTGGGAAACTTTTTAAACTGTATGTCCCTGATCTTTCAAATAACTCATTGGAAGGTACACTAGATGAAATTCATCTTAGTAACTTGTCCAATCTGGAAGATTTGAGGATTGGATTTAACAAGTTAGCGGTAAAGCTTACACCCAATTGGCTGCCTCCTTTTCAACTGGCTAGTCTTGAACTGCAATCATGCAAAATTCAGACACCATTTCCACAATGGCTTCAAACACAGAAGAAGCTCATCAAGTTAGATTTATCTGAGACTGGCATATTTGGAGCTATTCCAAAATGGTTTCAACAAATGGGTCTCATTGAGTTGCATTTGTCCAATAACATGATCAGTGAACCACTACCAAGAAATCTCCATGATATGATGCCCAAATTGAGTGGTTTGTTTCTTGGTAATAACCTTATAAATGGTTCCATTCCAAGTTCATTGTGCAAATTGCAGGGACTATACAATTTGGATATTTCAAAAAATAGATTATCCAATAAAATTCCTGACTGTCTGTTTCTAAGCAAGGAGTTTGGTTCACTTATAGATCTATCATCAAATGTGCTATCAGGCACCATTCCCCAATCAATTTGCAATGGTGATGCATCTTATAGTTTGCTTCAGTCATTGAACTTGAGCAACAATAGTCTCCATGGGGAGATTCCAGAAGGCTTGGGAAATTACGGAGTTTTAGAAATTCTGGATCTTGGAGGCAATCAACTATCTGGTGTAATACCTTCATGAATTGGGGAGACTCTTCCCGTATTGAAAATTCTTAGGCTATGCCAAAACATGGTCAATGGTAGTATTCCTTCGAGCCTATGTCAACTCCTTGACTTGAAAATCTTGGACCTTGCAAATAACAGTTTAATAGGTCCCATTCCTCATTGCATTGGCAATCTTAGAGGAATGATGCTAGATCCATCACCAGACAATGAGAATGAAGCACTGCCTCCTTTTATTGCAACTGTGTCTCCTGCTCCAGCTCCTTCTCCTGCTTCTTGGACAGCATATGCTCCAGAATTCAGTCAATGGGATAAAGAGCATGTCAAAGAAGTCATCAAAGGAATGGTAATGGACTATACCAAAAATCTGAAGTTTGTGGTCAACTTGGACTTGTCAAATAACAAACTGATTGGATTCATCCCTGAAGGTTTGACTTCACTTTCAAAATTGGTTAGCTTAAACTTCTCACACAATAATTTGTCTGGAGCGATCCCAAGCAAGATTGGAAAATTGAAGTCACTAGAATCAATGAACTTCTCCTGTAACCAATTTTCAGGCCCCCTTCCGAGCAGCATGTCCTCTTTGACTTCATTAAGCCACTTGAACTTGTCATATAACAATTTTTCTAGGCCCATTCCAAATGATAATCAGTTTCTAACTCTCAATGATCCTTCCATTTATACTGGTAACCCATATCTTTTTAGAATTCCTCTAGTAAATAAAGGTCATGGTGACGACATACATCAAGCTCCAACTAGTATTGGCTATAAAGAGAACCATGGGAATGGAGATGAGATAGAAAAGATTATGTTTTACTTTGTTATAGCATTAGGATTTATGACAGGCTTCTAGGGAGTTATTGGAGTTCTATTCTTCAAGAAGAGTTGGAGACATGCTTATTTCCGATATGTGGAGAAGGTAGTAGACAAGATTTATGTAGCAATAGCAATATGGGTAGTAAGACTGAAGAAGAAAACGGGGTGAAACAACGTTGGTAGGTGACATCCTCTATGCCTGCTAGTTTAATTGTACTGTTATTCTCAAACTGTTTCACTTTGAATCCAATAATCAATAATGTTTGTTTGTTAACTTCCCATCCATTTGGTCCTTTACGATGTTTTGAGGGCATTTGTTGCTTAATTTGATTGTTGTTTCATCAAGCTGTTTCACTTTGCCCAATAGATGGTCAAGAATGTTACACACACTATTCCATGTCCTTATTATTTCTAGCATAATTAATAAAAATTTTGTATAATCATTTTTTAACATGTAAGATTTTCTAAATTTACTCTAATGCCTTCGATAACATATAGAAAGAATTCATCTAGAAAACCAAGCAAGGTTGGATATTTTGAACAAAATCCAGTATTTAAATATATATGTAGAACTCCAATGTAATTAGACATGGAAAGATTTCATGTACTTCATCTTATTTTACAATAGTTTTTGTTGTACTAGAATTTTCATTTGGTTTTCACTCGAGTCTAACATTAGCTACAAATATAATGTTAAATGAATGCACAATGGAATGCAAGACCTCACAATGTCAAAAATGTACAATACCAAACTGCTTTTGGAAGTTTGTTTTTGGGATTATTAGCAGAGGAAAACAGGGATCTTGCTTTCGGAAGGTAGTGCTGGGTGATATGTGCTTATTAGACCTTTAAGTTCCATGTTGTATCAATGGATTCCTACTTGGATTTGAGCAAATTCGCATTAAACATGGCACTTAACTCATCTATTTGTGTTTTCAGGTGTTTCTTGGGTTGATTGAGTAAAAGGAAGAGTTTTAAGGATTTCTGGAGCAGAAGAGCAGAGAAATTAGAAGAATTCAAAGTCCAGACAGGGAACACGGCCGTGACATGGCTGTGTCCACGCCCGTGTCTAGCATCCAGAGAGCTCTTCTCCAGTTTCCAGAGGAACACGGCCAGGGTCAGTGAAGAACACGCCCGTGTTGTTGCTGTGTCCTCAGTCCATAGACAACCCAGAGGAGGAACATGCCCCCTGTTGTAGAGACACGACCGTGTTTCGGGCCGTGTCCGAGATCCAGAGAAGTATTTCAAGTAACACGCCCAGCCATCTTAAGTGAGCATGGTCGTGTTCGAGCTTCTGCAAGGTGAAATCCTACTTTTAGAGCTGTATATATGGGCATCGAAGAGAGAGAGAAAGGAGCTCCGTCTTTCGGACATTCAAAGACATGATTCAAAGCCAGAGGCGAGAGTCCAACCCTAGAGGCTGGAAGAAGAGCAAGATGGAAGATCAACCTATTGCAAGAACTTCATGAGAATGAGTTTTTACCTGATTCCATCTTGTCTTCTCTGTATTATTTTGATTAGATTTTATCATAACTTACTTGTAAAGATTTAGATAGAATGAACCCTAGAAATATATTTGTATTATGATTCTTTTGATTCAATGGGAATACATCTTTAATTCTTGGAATTGTCTATGATTATTATTTGTGTTGAGTTGATGTTGCTAGTCATTGATTTAGCACCAGATTCCAGTTTATAGATTGAGAGATTGTAGATTTGATAAGATCACTTGTAGACAATGGGATTTGCTTGAGATCACTAGAGATAGGATTCACATAAGTCCTCTGATTTGAGTCAATGTACTAAGGGAATCCATAAAACACAAACTAATGCTTTCTTAAGGGTTTTGATTAGGAAGAGATTTCAGTCAATCAACCTAGGAATAGATGTCTTATTGCTTGAGAAAGATTAAGGCATAAATTAGGGATTCTCATCAGTCTAAGTAAAGTATTGGTGTCCACTGAGCTAAAGATGATAGTGCAATGCTTGCCCTAGGGGGATTCTCATTTAGACCTATCCTCCGATTGATAAATCTATCAAATTCTTTGTTATTGTTTTATTATCTTGTTTATATTATTTTAGATTAGTTAGTCATTTATCAACCCGAATTTCTGAGATTAGATAATAGAAAAAGGATTATTACTAATAGCTATAGTTCCTCGTGGGATCGACATCCGTACTCAATTAAGCTATTCTACAAAACGATAGGTATACTTGCCAAGAATATTTGTAGTATTGTTTCGATTGAATACAAGTTCATAAAATTAAACATCACTGGGCGATAGGCCACTGTTCCCACCTTGCCTGTGATTTGATAAGAACCATAGTAAAGAACCACAAGCTTGTGGAAAGCTCTGTTATTGATGGACCCCTATTTATATGGTTGTTGTTTAAGATAAACCCATTCCCTTTCTGCGAAAGTCCTCTCGGATCTCTTCTTTTCGGCATACCATTTCATCCGCTCTTGTGCCTTCAGAAGGTGTTGTTTCAACATGGTTAAAATTTGGTCTCTTGAATGTAAGGTAGTTTCTACCGCACCTATCATTGATGCCCCTGTGATAAACAGATTGCCCACGTTTGGTGAATACCCATATAGTGCTTCAAAGGGAGTCATCTTAATAGATGCTTGGTAATGAGTGTTATACCAGAGTTCTACTGTAGGTAGCCATCGCAGCCATTTGTTAGGGACATTACTTACAAAACAACGTAAATATCCTTCCACTACCTTATTAACAACCTCTATTTGACCGTCGGTTTGAGGGTGATACGTAGTGGACTTTTGCAATTGCACCCCTTGAAGAGTGAACAACTCCTTCCAGAAGGCACTGAGAAAAATTAAGTCTCTGTTTGACACAATGGCCAGAGGCCACCCATGTAGCCGCACGATATGCTCAATGAAGATTTGAGCAACCTCTCTGGCCGTATATGGATGTTTAAGACCGAAGAAGTGACTATACTTTGTCAACCTATCAACGATCACCAATATAATCGTTTTGCCCGCTGAGTTAGGAAGTTGTACGATGAAATCCATCGAGAGACATTACGACACACCTTCAGGAATTGGGAGAGCTTGTAGGAGCCCCGGGTATTTTGAGAGATCTGATTTGCATCTTTGACATGTATCACAGTGTTGGATAAATTCTTTAATGTCCTATTGCATACATTTCCAATAAAGGACTGCTTTGACGAGTTGATAAGTACCACTCTGCCCCGAGTGACCACCCCACGGAGAAGCATGGAAGAATTGGAGAATTTCCTTATGAAGTGCCCCACTACTAATTTTCCCTTACGTTTAAGGAGCTAGCCCTGCAGCATGTACTTGTTGTTTTTAAATTTCCCATTTTGTAGCTTGGTCATCTTATTATGGAGGACTTCATCTGTGTTCCAGCTCTCCTTTATTCTTTCTAACAAGTTGGTGTCTACCACAGAGATTGATAAAAGCGTTGGGGTTTCTTCCCTTCGAGATAGTGCATCTGCCACTTTGTTGTCCCTTCCCTTCTTGTACTGGATATCATAACTGTAGCCCAATAATTTCTCTAGCCATTTATACTGCATAGGAGTGGATAATGGTTGCTCTAGGAGGTGTTTAAGGGCTTGTTGATCTGTGCGGACTGTGAAGTGGTTGCCAAAGAAATATTGGCTCCATTTCTTGACAACAAAGATAATGGCGAAAAGCTCACGTTCATAGGTGGACATGGAGCCAAACCTTGGTCCCACAGCTTTACTGAAGAAGGCAATGGGCCTGTTGCCTTGTAACAAGACTGTACCAATGTCATCTTTTGAAGCATCCGTCTCTAATATGAAGCCTTTGGAAAAATCAGGAAGTTGCAGCACTGGTGCGGAAGTCATAGCTGCCTTTAGTTTAACAAAAGCATCCTCTGCTTTCCAATCCAGAGAAAATATCCTTTTTTGAGCAGATTAGTGAGAGGTCTAGCTATGCCTCTGTAGCCCTTTACGAAGCGTCTATAATAACCCGTAAGGCCAAGAAACCCGCAAACCTGTTTAGTTGTCTTGGGCAGAGGCCATTCTAGCACTGCTTCCACCTTAGTGCTATCCATTCGGACCCCATCCCTACTGATAATGTGACCCAAGTACTCAATGGTGATCTGAGCAAAAGCACACTTATTCTTTTTCAAGAGGAGCTTCTATTGTTGAAAAGTATCGAAAGCGTAGGTGATATGATTGAGATGCTTTTCACAACTGCTACTGTAGATCAAAATGTCATCGAAGAAGACGATGATGAAGCGTTTTAACAATTTTCGAAAGACATCGTTCATGAGAGCTTGGAAGGTTGCGGGTGCGTTGGAGAGTCCAAAAGGCATGACTAGCCATTCGAAGTGTCCATTGTGTGTTTTGAAGTCCGTCTTATGAACATCAGTGGGATGCATGCGCACTTGGTGGTAGCCTAATCACAAGTCTAGTTTGGAGAAAAACTTAGACCCATGAAGTTCATCAATTAGTTCTTCAACAATAGGAATAGGGAACTTGTTCTTAATGGTAGTTGCATTTAGTTTCCTATAGTCCACATAGAATCTCCATGAGAGATCTTTCTTCTTCACCAACACTACCGGAGCTACGAAAGCTGAAGAGCTTTCTCGGATGATCCCTGACTTGATCATTTCCTCTAGTACATTCTTTTGTAAATACGGGTATCTATATGGCCTTAGGGGAATAGGGGTATTTTCCGTCACCAAGTTGATTTTATGATCATATGGCCGAGAAGGTGGGAGGGTGGTTGGTGCTTGGAAAAGTGAGTCGAAGTGCAGTAATACTACATTCAATTGGTCTTGTTGAGTAGACGTCAAGGATGGGGTGTCCGCACTGAGTTTGGAGGACTAATTGTCTATTGTAGTGCCTACCCTCTACAAAAGTTTCAAAGCAAAACACTCCCCTGTGGGCCTTACTGCATTCACTGCCCTACTGGCTTCCTTCAATTCAAGTGGTTCTTGTCTGCCTTTGAGTGTGATTAACCCATTGGTATGAGGGAAAACCATAGACATGTGGTTAAAGTCCCCTTCTATCTTGCCTAATGATTGTAAGCAACTCATTCCCAAAATGGCTTTGAGACCGGAGACAGGTAATATCAGAAAATCCGCTTGAAATGTGGTGCCTTCTACACTCCATGTCACACCTGAGGCTTGAGAGGTGATGGGCACCAATTGGTCATTGGCTACCTTGACAGTGAGTTTCCCTGCGTAGTGGTGCTTAAGTCCCAATTGCTTAGCCAATTTGTCTGACAAGAAGTTATGTGTACTCCCTGTGTCTATGAGAAATGACACCATCTGCTTCTTAATCATACCCTCTAGAATCATTGTCTGTCCCCTAATGTGTCCCCTAATTGCCTGTAAAGAAATTTGGATACTGTTCAGGTCCCCCTCATCTTTTTTCCCCTTACGGTGCTCCTCTGCACTCTCGATTTCCTCCCCATCTAAGCCCTCATCATCCACCAATAAACTGAACAGCTTGGATCGCTTGCAATCTTGTAGGTGTTGTGGACTCCATTTTCTCCACAAATCCAACAGAGCTCTTTCGACCTTCTCTCTTCAACTACTGACAATCCTCTGGTAATTTTTTTTGGTTGTTTAAGAGGAGGTGTATAAGGATGTTTGGAATGGTTATAAGTAGAGTTGGGAGGAGGAGTGAAGTTTCTACTCTGGAGGTTGTTACTGGTAATGGAGTGATAAGGACCAGGTTTTGGGTTAAGGGTGAAGCTATTGCAGGAATTGAAACTTAGTTTAAAATGTGGTGTAGGGTGTTGGGTGGAATATGATGGCGGGGATGGTTTATGTGGGTATAGTGTTGGCCGGGAATTAGTGTTTAGAGACTAAAAATTCTGATTAGGAAGGGATAGAAAGAGGCTTTCCTGCCATTTGGCAATTTGAATGGTTTCCACCAAGAATTTCGGTCGTTGGATCCTCACTGCCTTGTCTAGAGTTTCGTTCAGACCACCCAAAAAACAACTCATTGCCATTTTCGAATCGAGACCCACTCTAGCAACTAGTTCATCAAACACAGTGAGATACTCATCTAAACACCCTATTTGTTTTAATTGCATCAATTCAGCCACAGGATCTTCAAAAACCCCATCATTAAACCTCATCGCAATGTCATTTAACAGCTCTTTCTAGGAAATTGCATTCTTACCTAGATTACTCAAATGTTGTTTGAGCCACGCATAAGCCTTGCCCTCCATGGCCAACATGAACTGCTCACATTTCTCAAGCCAAGGGCGAAAATCATTCCCATCAAAACCTGGTAGAGTGAATCGAGGGCTGTCGGAGTTGCGATTGGGTCCCGGAGGTGGATCCCCTTCAATCACCCCCCGCATTTGGAAGCACTAGAGTCCTCTAAAGTGGAAGTTTCCTTCCCTTTTTCCCCTCCAGTCTTTAATGCCTCAAATTCCGACCACATAAACAGCATCAGAGATTCAAATTTCTGATCGATCCCTTTGAGCTTCTTGTCGTGATTCACAAATTGGTCATCCATCTTGCTAAAACGTTCATCCATTTTCTTCTCAACCTCCCACATTTGATTATCAACCTCCTGATTCGTCACCATGGAAAAATGACCAAAACAGAGTCGAGTAAGGTGCCTAGAAGGGTGTTCTGATACCAATTGTAACACTTGAAAAATAGAAACCCGCAAGACGCAGCAAAGCAATAACCAGAATCAATCTATATTAGATGAGTTCTCTCCAAGATGGAGAAGAGACTCTTCAAGCAAAATACAAAATAATAGAGTAGTCCCATACACGTCCTTGTCCGGACTATAACCACTTCCCAATGGCTAATTCCATACACTCGGGATCACCCTACACGTGTAATACCTCTCCACCCTTATCTCTTAACTGACTGCTAACAGACTTAAAACCCATACGGCATCGTTCCTAGTTAGTGTTATGGCACCGTTTAGTCATTTTAACTAGCCATTATGATAGTATGTGAGACAGGTCAAGATTTGTCATGTGTTCAGAGAAGCAAACTTCTATGGACATGCTCGCCAAGTATATATTCTGCCTCCAATGAGACCACTCTCTCTTCGGTAGTTAACCTTCCGTATGCTGGATCTTGCTCTCCTCGCTCAATCTTTGTCTATAGCTTTATCTCAACTTTTCCCTATATTGGCATTATCTTTTCCTTTATCTTTGGCCTTATACTCTGTCTTCAGTTTCTTTCTTGGCTTTAATGGAATTCTTGGAAGCTTTTAAGCTTAGGTAGAGGTGTTTTTTTTATTTTTACCCTTTAAAATATCAAAGGAAGCCTAGCATCCCCACTGCTATATTGTGTACTGTTGAACAAACTTTATCAACTTTTACGTGTACATTTTACTTTTATAAGAGTTAGATATATTTTTTGTATTTAAATTATTTTTTAAATATTACCTTAATTCTTGATTTATTTTTGTGTTACTTTAATTCTCGAATAATCACACCACCCACCAAATTAGTCCTTTAATGATCACTTTTAGTATTTACATAAACACCATGTTTAGAGAGGATTTGCTCATAATGCAGGTAAAAATTCAATATTAAAGCATGGATTTTATAGTCTTAAAAGACAAGTATCAATGACCAGATCTACAAATTACAAATTGAGTTTGGTATAATTTTGATGAATTATCGAGCCTTCGTCTTTTACCACATCTCCCTTCCACATAGCATTTGCATCCAATACTCAGAGCATGAGTACCATCAGCTTTGCTGGTGGATGCATCAAGAACAAGGTAAAATGCAAAACGCAACGACTTCAGACCGAAGGGAGAATGCGGACGAAGTGGAACAGTTACAAAAGATCTTAATCCTTGATGGTAAAACCAATTTGGCACTTCACTACCTGGTAAACAAATGGTAACCAAAATATTATCCACCCCAGAAAGTTTGTATGAGGAAGATAAATAAGTCACTCTCAAAATTCTTGACCATGCCTCTTCCAAAATACTCTTCAGTGCACTTTGACTCAAACTGATGCAATTATGAAAGACATATTCTTGTGAATAAGCACCCTGATAGGATCGCAGTATATCTTTCTTATTCAAAAATAAAGGACTTAACACCGATTTCAATGAAACACAGCCACTTGCATTTAACCTTTGTATAGATGATGGAAGCTGTGGTAAATACCGAAGGCTCTTGCAATCTTTTAGCAAAACAATTTTCAGCTGACAAAGATATTTCATGCTTGCTGGTAAAATCTCGATGTTGCTTCCTGATAGAGTCAAAGAGTTCAGTGACGATGAGTGGCTTATGTTGCGTGGGAGTTTTGTTAGACCCAAACAATTATCCATATATGGACTTTTCAAGGACTTTAAGCCATCAAATGCAGGGGATAACTTGTCAACTCCAACTTTTAGGCAGTCAGAGAGGTTGAGGGTTTCAAGACAACTCAAGTTGAAAAAGCTATTTGGCAGATTCTCAAGATGTGGGCACGAAACAAGGATCAACTCAGTAAGCTTTCTATTACAACCAATTGATGGCGGCAATTCCTTGATTGTTGTTCCCCCCAAATTTAAATACTTCATATTCTCTGAAGTTACTGAGAACTTTGTAAGCTTTACAAGTTTATTTTTCCAAGCTTCTCCAAGCTTAACAAGTTTATTTTTCCAAGCTTCTCTAAGCTTAACCATGGTTTTTGTTTCTCAAGCTCACCATGAACTCTCTCTCTCTAACTCTAGAGATCACACCCATGGATTTCTCCCATAGAAATCCAAGATACAAAACCCAAGTGTTTTGGTTTAGCCCCAAGAAGAAACTCTCTCAAAGAGTAGATATTTTACAATGAGAATCTTGAAGTGTGAAGAGGAGACCGAGAGGAGGAAGAAGAAGATGAACAGCCCAGCTCTCAACAATGGCTTCCTTCGCTCTCTAAAATGTGTTCTTCTCACTTCTCTTCTTGCTAAAACCGAAGCCTTGAAAGTCTCCTTGCTTTATTTACTTTTTTGTGCACGTGAGGAGCTATGAAAGAGGCTAAGGAGAAGTCTTGAAATCTTTCTCTTCTCTTAGCAAAGAGAACCCACGTGAAGGACTATCAAAGATTCAAAGGAAAAAGTTCTTCCACTTGTTGACACACTTTCCATCAACCAAAAAGTCTTTTGTCCTTTTGTGAGAAAAGGTCTTACTTTGTGTAAGAGAGTAGATAGACTTTTCTTGAAGAATGGACTTGTCAAAGAGCACTTGAAAAAGGTAACATTCTATTCTCTAAAAGTACAACTCTTAGTCAGCTTGTAAAATGGGAAGTTTGGCTGAAAAGTCCTCGACAAGCCTTGTGCACCTCAATTAAGTTCAGAGCTCATCACACCAGCAAGAACTGGTTCTTAAGAACAAGTTCTGCAAGTCTTCACTTGAAGATTGTGCTAGATAACAACTTAAACAACATAGCAAAGGTTAATAGCAACAAGACAAACAACACATATAAGAAATAACAAGGCACAAGACATTATTGTTATCATCAAAACAAGATCAGAGACTTGTGGGACTAACAAGAGGTTAATAGAAAGTTACTGCTTCATTTAAGGCTTGGAATGTTCTGCCAATTGGCTAGATCTGAACTCCTTTTACAAAAGTCCACCAAGGAGTGTTGTTGTGAATCAATTCGTTTAATTTAACAAGTTCATTATCTGTGAAGGTAGATAGATATTCTTTTCTTGTTGCATTATTGCTTCATTTGACCTGTAGGTTATGATAGAACTTGACTATTTTTTGCAACTTCAAATTGAATTCCATTTAACAATTTCAAGCAGGATTTGAATTCGAAAATCTTAATTTTATTTATTTCAGCTTTTGTTTTAGGTTGGACAAGATTGAGGTGAATAAGTTCTACATAGGTTAATAATTTATTCCAAAAGTCAGAATTAAACCTATCGAAGTTAAGATAATTTGTTGCTTGATATCCTTATCTAAAATGATGTGCTTTTTTCCTAATATGCTTCTTGCCTCTAATTTACTTGTTTATATTTCATCTTATAATTCTTGGTGGCCCTATGGTAGGATATATCTAATCTATATGGAATTGATATCTAACTTATAAGCATATTAATAATAGGTTTAGTTGAGGAATTTACATGCTTTAGAGTTGTCTTTTTCCCTTGCAAGGTTTTTTTATTCAAAACATGTTTTAACTACCTATACTGCTTTTTGAGTGGTTTGAAAAAATCTGTCTTCGTTTGAGGACATTACTTTTAGTTTTCCATTACGAAGGAGTATGATTGAAAATGCGAACAGCTTAGGCACCAGTTCACAAATGATATAAGTACTGAACTAGCTCTATAACTCAAATTTTCTTATAGATGGATCACTTCTTGTCTTCCATTTAGGGTATCTAGAACTAGAGAAAGTATATGGACTCATCTTCAATACATTTTGTTGAATAGTTTGTAATATATAAGAGAGAGAAATAAGATCACTAGCAGCTATGTTTATTATTATAACTGATAACTGATTATCGGGGCAGTTATTTTAAATAGTTATCTTTAAATAATGTGTTCGTGACCATGCCCATGTTGAGGGTGGGGACTAGGAGTGAGGTCGGTCGATCTGATTTTGTGTCTAATTTGCACAAAAGTACATATGAGCTGAAGGCTAGGTTGAGAATACCCAGATTTCAAAGGTCAAGTTAGATCAAGACCAAGTTAAAAGATGCAAATTGAAGGTGAATATAAAAAGTGGTCACACTTATTGAAGGGTTAGAAGTTGGGAGAGTATTTTGGTAATTACGTGTGTTATGAGAAATCCTAACGTAAGTGCACGTTATCGTTTCCAAGTAATAAAATGAGAGTGAGTTATCGTTCCCACGAGAATTAACGTTATCAACTACCGAAATTGAGTTAATCTCAATTTTATCTAATCAATAAGTATTGGAGAATTTTCAAAAAAGAACTTTAAATAAGTTGAAAGTAAGCTAAGACAGTTAAAATGATGATTTAATCAAGAGAGAAATATCTAGAGCTTTTGATTTCATCATAGCTATTCTGATTTGCTATTCCTAATTCATTAACCAAGAACAATCTTTCTAATTGCTAGCCAATAACCCTAAATTATTTATTTGTCTTTCTCAAGGTCAAACAAAAGTATTTCTAAGTTATGAACCCACGATATTCCTATGTGAATTGTAAACAACCTAGAAATTCACTTAATTCTATAGTTCTTTTTAAATAACTACACAGGCCATGGAGGTATATTCATATCCTACATGCAACCTATGTTCTTAATCTCTATGATCTTTAATTACAAATTACCTCTCAGTCTCATTGTAATTATCTAATCAATTAATTGCTGATCAAGCAATTAGAAGCATGAAGACTTGAGAAGAAGAAGACAATTTAATAAAGGAGTTCTTGAATTAAAGAAATAGAAAATAACAAATCATCCTAGCTAGGCTACATTATAGCTCTAGAAGGGAATTTAGTTCATAGCAAAAGAAAAGAACATGATAGAATGAAATCTAAACATAATTGAAAGGGAATAAGAATGAAAACTCTGTTATGGAGTCCGAATCGGCTCCACAAATCTCGTCTTCAATCCTTGTTTTGCCTCCTTCTTGCCCTCCAAGAACGTCTAGAAAAGGTTCCCCAAAAATTCCTAAGAGTTCCATTTTATACTCCCCTCTAAAAGCCCTAAAAAAACTAAGGAAAAAGAGCCACGTATGAAGAAATCCAGTATATATGGGTGCCGCAACCCTAGATTTTGGGCGCCGTGGCTCTATGTCTCTGGCCAAAATCCTTTCTTTCTTTCACACGCAGGGCCGCGGCTCTTGATTTTCAGAGCCGTGGCTCTTGGGTTATGTCCATCTTTTTCATTTTGATGCTCCAAGGGCCGCAGGTCTTGATTTCTGTCCCAAATCTTTCCAATTCTTCATTTCTTCAAGTCAAAACATGAAACCTATTAATTTCTATTTAAACCTACAAATTAACACACACAACCCATTAGATGGTAAAAATTCTCAATAAACAACTAAACAATTAAGTAAAAGAGATCTAAAGAGTGAGTATAAAACCCACTCAACAATGTGGAATTGGGCTTAAGTGAGCCTTAGGGTCTGTTTGGGAATTTAAAGTGAGGGGAAAGGAAAGGAGAAAAGAGGAAAGAGAGGGAAATAGATGAATTTTTCTCTCATTTATTTGGATGATTGAAATGAGCAAAATGAAAGGAAAGAAAATGAAAAGTCCTATTATTAAATATTTTTATTAGTTTACCCTTTATTATTAAAATATATATATTTAATATAAAATTAAATAATATAATAAACATATTTAAAAAAATAAAAGAGTATAATAGTCATTTTAATATATTTCATCTCTAAACCTCCCCAATTTAGAGGAACACAAAAATGGATCAAAAAATGAGTGTAGAGGTTACATCTTACCCACATGTCTCCTCTTATTTTTTAAGATAAATCTTCCAAACAAGGGAGAGGGGAGTTTTATTCCTCTCCTCTTCTATCATTTCCCCTCTAATGTAACTCCCAAACAAACCATTAGGAAAATGGCTCTCCGGTATGGGTACAATTTGTTATAACATACAGTTGTATTTGTTAAAAAACATATAATTATAAGTTTATAACCGTAGTTAGTGCTTTTTCAAAGTTTATAAAAAGATGATTTACCTTTAATTTCAGGTGACTTATAGCTTACCAACGTCCATACGTCGGTAAGTTTGCCTTACTTTCGTGGTGGTGTCTCTTTCAGCAACCTGTAACCGGTTAAACTAGTAAGTAGTAATATATTATTTGAAGCCACGATATTGTTTTTAATTGCACACCCACCCCAGTTTACACATTCCACATCAGACAAATATGGTCAAATTGGTCTAAGTCAGTGGAGATGGACATGAAAATTTCTGTTAAGTGATTAAACGAAAAAAGACTATTGGAAAGTACAGCTTACATGGTTTTAAAAATAAACAAAGCTAATATATAAGAGCCTAAAAACTAGTATTTACTTTTGATAAAGTAAATATTGACCATATAGGTAATGGCTTTAAATTAATGTACCCAACTTTTAATAAAACTTAGCCCAACCTTCATTAACTTCATTCCTCTCCACTTTTTTTTCTTTTTTCTTTTTTATCTTTCTTTTAGTTTTCCTTCATTCATCATTATTTACTAAGAAAGATAGACTTAGTTTATAAAAATTGTATAAACTAAGCACGTCACATGCTTTTATGTAAAGATGTAGGTTACATGATGAATTTAAAGGCGCCAAGAGCGTTGGCTCCCACGTTTCAAATTTTTTTACTAAATTCTTAAGAAAAATATTTGAGAGTCGCCACTTTCGTTTAATTCCATTGAGTTATATCTAAATTTGTAACTAGTAAGTTTCCCTTCAAGAATTTAAATAAAGTGGAGGTTTCAATATCTGACCCAAGAATTTCTCATCCCCTAAACAAGTAGAAATTAAATCACATCTGATACATAGCATGAACAAGAGCATGGTATTACTTTGTAAAATTGGTGGTCTACCATTACCTGTTTAACAAGACTGAAATCACAGTACCAGAAGAACTTTTTGTGAGTTAAATCTTCTATTTCATTCTTGTAGCACAAATTGTCCGTCAACTGATCAATTAGTCAATCTCCTTCCTAAACGCCCTCTCTCAAAAATTAAATAGGTGTTATTATTTTAGTTTGTGGGCCCCACGCTATATAGGGACACATGTAGCATTTTTAAATTTTATTTTGAATAATATTCATAATTATGAAAAATTGCTTCAGCGACCTACAACTTTTTTGTGGGACCAGTTCATTTATTTTGCTTTTCAAGACTTAATTGGTCCAAGTGGCATTGCTTACCGAGTATTATCAATAAGCTATAAAAATCACCTTAATTTCATAATATTGAATTTTTGTTATATTATGAAATAACTTGTTTCAAATAATGAAGTATAATACATTTAGGGAAAAATCTTAAAAAACCCATGAACTATACTCTTGTTGTACTTTATCCCTCATGCTTCAAAAATATAGGAAATACCTCCTTGAATTTTTAAAATGTGCACTTTACCCCTCGACCTTAACGTCCATCCATTAATGTGTACATGATGTGATTAATCTGGGCCATAGTACAATTTTATAGGGGTATAAATGAAAATAAATTTATAAAAATTAAGGTTAAAAAGTAATATTCAAAAAATTTTAGGGTCAAATTATAATATTAAAATTCTTTCTTCCATCTATTAATGGACGGACGTTAGGGTCGTAGGAGTAAGGTGCACATTTTGAAAGTTCAATGAGATCTTTTCTACGTTTTTGAAGTATGAAAGGTAAAGTACAATAAGAGCATAGTTCAGGATAATTTTTAGGACTTTTTCCATACATTTAAGATAGTGTAATTTTACACACCTCAAAATCATTGATTCTTGTCTCCTATTTTTAATTTTCCTAAGTTTAATATTTGAAGATGAAGACAGAAACATAGGCTATTGGTGACCTCATTCTGTTTTTTTGGTGGTTCATGTCCAAATAATAATATACTAAAATTATGAAAACTAAACTTTTAGCGCATCAGAAANGCCTGACAACTTCTCTTCCCATGTCTTGTATTAGATCATGCATCCTTAATTTGCCACATTCAACAGTTATGAGAGATTTATCAACAAGTACTTGAATACCAAATTTTGCTGAGAGATCACAAGCATCTAGTATTTGTTCAACATATAGTAATTCCTCCTCTTTGAAGAAACAAGCAATATCGAGGAAAATGGCTTTCTGATTATACTCCAAGCTATCATAGCTTACTCTAAGAATACCTTGAATATCTTTGTCCGGAATCCTCTCGTATTGATCCAAAGCAGATTCCCATGCCTCTAAATTTCTACCAAACAAATTGGAGGCTATTACATTTAAAGCCAATGGAAGGCCCTTGGCATAATGTATAATCCGATTGCATATTTCCACATAGCTTTCTGTAGGTTGGCTCCTATTGAAGGCCTTCCAACAAAAGAGTTCAAGAGCTTCGTGATCATCTAGTTCCTCCATTTCATATCTCTTTTCAACTCCATGAACGCTTAGCATATGCTTATCCCTTGTTGTTATTATGATCCTACTACCAGGACCAAACCATTCATATCTCCCAGCCAATTTTTTTAATTGCTCCTCCTTATCAACATCATCAAGCACAATAAGAACTCTCTTATTGCAAAGCCTGTGTTTTATTATATTTGCACCTTCATCAATACTGACCAAACAGAAGTTTTCACGCCTAAACATCTGGGATAAAAGTTCCTCTTGGAGATTTACAAGGCCCATGCGACTATTTGATCTTTCTCTAACAAACTCAAGAAAACATGCATAGTCAAATTTATCAACAATTAAGTTATACAAAATTTTGGCAAGTGTTGTTTTACCTATTCCACCTGTTCCATGGATTCCCACCATGCTAACAGTACTATTAGACCCAATATCTAAAAGTGACTTCACTTTTTCTAAGTGAGGCTTGATTCCAACTATGTGCTCATCAATGGATAAAGGTTTACAATGTAATTTAGTGAACGCCTCTTCCGTAATTTTTATAATAAACTCATATTCATACCTGCAAAAGTGCAATACTCTTTAAATAAAAAGTAAATAAAACTTAAACAACATAGTTTGACGCAGCACACTGGCTTTCCCTTTTTTTTTTTTGTTCTTTCTAATTTACCCCTCAACATAGAGCACTCTGTTTGGTACCTAATCACATGAGACAATATTCTTTTTAATAGAATCATGTTTGAAATGGAACAATAATGAATGAGAAGACTAGAATTTGAATTTAACATTTTTCTGGAACATGATATATGCAGTGATACTCTTTTTAACAACTACTAAAATTTTGGAGCTACATCAGCAGGAAGTAATTAGAAAATTATAAGCACATACGTAGAAAGAACATTTTCCTCTTTCTCTCTACTTGTCCCCTCAACATGGAACACTCTAGTACCACATCTTATATAACAATCCTTATTAATAAAATTACCTTTGAACTGGACCATAATTAATTAGAAATCTAGAATTCGTATTGATCATATTGGATCAGTGATCTTCTAAATTATAAACATTTAAAACTTAATTTGTACAGTGGAAAGTAAATTGAAAAATTATAAGTAGGTATGTTTACCCAGTGTTGAAAGTCCATCCTGACAAAGTGGCTGCTTCTTCCAATGCTGATCTCCATTTCTTGACTTTCTCCATCTCATTTTCAAGCCTTTTTTCATGTTCATCCATTGCTTCTCCATAACTATTCCGCTGATGTCGTACATCTGAAGGTTCCACTTTGTAAAATATTGGCCAAACCATTTGTCCCTTTTCCTTCTTGCACTCAAGAATCTTCACAAGTTCATCAAGGCACCATGGGGAAGATGCATAGTTTTCAGAGAATACAACAATGGAAACCCTCGATTCTTCAATTGCTTTGAGAAGAGCAGGTGAAATATGCTCCCCTCTCTCCATCTCTTCATTATCTTTGAAGGGATTGAATCCCCTTTGACGCAAAGCATTGTAGAGATAACCGGTAAATGTGTAGCGGGTATCTTCACCTCTAAAACTGAGGAAAAAATCATAGCTGTATTTTGGTTCACGAATTGAAGTAGAAGATGCTGCTCCATGATTTGCCATGATGAAAATAGCCACTGGAAGAATTAAGGTATTTGAGTTGAGATATGTGCTGGACTTTAAAATGAGGTATGAATAGAAATAATTTCTGGATAAGATTTCAGAAAACGTGGTTGCAAGATTTTAGCATATGGTGGTGAAGGGGACTATTCTGTGCCACGTTGTAGCCTCTTGTTGGAAGCCTTTGTTTTTTACACTTTTGACTACGAAATGGGCTTTTAAATATTCAGCCAATTACTGAAGAGTAGTATTACTCCTTGTCATTGTTCTGACATTATTGAGCAACGAGAGCAAGAATCTGCATACTACGAAATTTGTTGATAATATTCCAGGAAATGTGGTGTACATCTGCACATGGGTTGGTCACGCGTATTTGACTTTAAGGTCTGCAATCAATGTGAAACAATGTCACTTAGTTTTAGCGTAAATTGACCGATTTAGCGCTCAGGAATAACTACTTAGGATGACTAGGACTCAATTTTTTAAATTTTTTGTAATTATATCATAATAAAAAAAATTCACAAAAAAATAGCTTAGGTAGAGGTGTTTTTTTTATTTTTACCCTTTAAAATATCAAAGGAAGCTTAGCATCTCCACTGCTATATTGTGTACTGTTGAACAAACTTTATCAACTTTTACGTGTACATTTTACTTTTATAAGAGTTAGATATATTTTTTGTATTTAAATTATTTTTTAAATATTACCTTAATTCTTGATTTATTTTTGTGTTACTTTAATTCTCGAATAATCACACCACCCACCAAATTAGTCCTTTAATGATCACTTTTAGTATTTACATAAACACCATGTTTAGAGAGGATTTGCTCACAATACAGGTAAAAATTCAATATTAAAGCATGGATTTTATAGTCCTAAAAGACAAGTATCAATAACCAGATCTACAAATTACAGATTGAGTTTGGTATAATTTTGATGAATTATCGAGCCTTCGTCTTTTACCACATCTCCCTTCCAAATAGCATTTGCATCCAATACTCAGAGCATGAGTACCATCAGCTTTGCTGGTGGATGCATCAAGAACAAGGTAAAATGCAAAACGCAACGACTTCAGACCGAAGGGAGAATGCGGACGAAGTGGAACAGTTACAAAAGATCTTAATCCTTGATGGTAAAACCAATTTGGCACTTCACTACCTGGTAAACAAATGGTAACCAAAATATTATCCACCCCAGAAAGTTTGTATGAGGAAGATAAATAAGTCACTCTCAGAATTCTTGACCATGCCTCTTCCAAAATACTCTTCAGTGCACTTTGACTCAAACTGATGCAATTATGAAAGACATATTCTTGTGAATAAGCACCCTGATAGGATCGCAGTATATCTTTCTTATTCAAAAATAAAGGACTTAACACCGATTTCAATGAAACACAGCCACTTGCATTTAACCTTTGTATAGATGATGGAAGCTGTGGTAAATACCGAAGGCTCTTGCAATCTTTTAGCAAAACAATTTTCAGCTGACAAAGATATTTCATGCTTGCTGGTAAAATCTCGATGTTGCTTCCTGATAGAGTCAAAGAGTTCAGTGACGATGAGCGGCTTATGTTGCGTGGGAGTTTTGTTAGACCCAAACAATTATCCATATATGGACTTTTCAAGGACTTTAAGCCATCAAATGCAGGGGATAACTTGTCAACTCCAACTTTTAGGCAGTCAGAGAGGTTGAGGGTTTCAAGACAACTCAAGTTGAAAAAGCTATTTGACAGATTCTCAAGATGTGGGCACGAAACAAGGATCAACTCAGTAAGCTTTCTATTACAACCAATTGATAGCGGCAATTCCTTGATTGTTGTTCCCCCCAAATTTAAGTACTTCATATTCTCTGAAGTTACTGAGAACTTTGTAAGCTTTACAAGTTTATTTTTCCAAGCTTCTCCAAGCTTAACAAGTTTATTTTTCCAAGCTTCTCTAAGCTTAACCATGGTTTTTGTTTCTCAAGCTCACCATGAACTCTCTCTCTCTAACTCTAGAGATCACACCCATGGATTTCTCCCATAGAAATCCAAGATACAAAACCCAAGTGTTTTGGTTTAGCCCCAAGAAGAAACTCTCTCAAAGAGTAGATATTTTACAATGAGAATCTTGAAGCGTGAAGAGGAGACCGAGAGGAGGAAGAAGAAGATGAACAGCCTAGCTCTCAACAATGGCTTCCTTCGCTCTCTAAAATGTGTTCTTCTCACTTCTCTTCTTGCTAAAACCGAAGCCTTGAAAGTCTCCTTGCTTTATTTACTTTTTTTGTGCACGTGAGGAGCTATGAAAGAGGCTAAGGAGAAGTCTTGAAATATTTCTCTTCTCTTAGCAAAGAGAACCCACGTGAAGGACTATCAAAGATTCAAAGGAAAAAGTTCTTCCACTTGTTGACACACTTTCCATCAACCAAAAAGTCTTTTGTCCTTTTGTGAGAAAAGGTCTTACTTTGTGTAAGAGAGTAGATAGACTTTTCTTGAAGAATGGACTTGTCAAAGAGCACTTGAAAAAGGTAACCTTCCATTCTCTAAAAGTACAACTCTTAGTCAGCTTGTAAAATGGGAAGTTTGGCTGAAAAGTCCTCGACAAGCCTTGTCCACCTCAATTAAGTTCGGAGCTCATCACACCAGCAAGAACTAGTTCTTAAGAACAAGTTCTGCAAGTCTTCACTTGAAGATTGTGTTGGATAACAACTTAAACAACATAGCAAAGGTTAATAGCAACAAGACAAACAACACATATAAGAAATAACAATGCACAAGACATTATTGTTATCATCAAAACAGGATCAAAGACTTGTGGGACTAACAAGAGGTTAATAGAAAGTTACTGCTTCATTTAAGGCTTGGAATGTTCTTCCAATTGGCTAGATCTGAACTCCTTTTACAAAAGTCCACCTAGGAGTGTTGTTGTGAATCAATTCGTTTAATTTAACAAGTTCAAAAGGTTAATAGCAACAAGACAAACAACACATATAAGAAATAACAATGCACAAGACATTATTGTTATCATCAAAACAGGATCAAAGACTTGTGGGACTAACAAGAGGTTAATAGAAAGTTACTGCTTCATTTAAGGCTTGGAATGTTCTTCCAATTGGCTAGATCTGAACTCCTTTTACAAAAGTCCACCTAGGAGTGTTGTTGTGAATCAATTCGTTTAATTTAACAAGTTCATTATCTGTGAAGGTAGATAGATATTCTTTTCTTGTTGCATTATTGCTTCATTTGACCTGTAGGTTATGATAGAACTTGACTATTTTTGCAACTTCAAATTGAATTCCATTTAACAATTTCAAGCATTTGGCTGAAAAGTCCTCGACAAGCCTTGTCCACCTCAATTAAGTTTGCAGCTCATCACACCAGCAAGAACTGGTTCTTAAGAACAAGTTCTGCAAGCCTTCACTTGAAGATTGTGCTGGATAACAACTTAAACAACATAGCAAAGGTTAATAGCAACAAGACAAACAACACATATAAGAAATAACAAGGCACAAGACATTATTGTTATCATCAAAACAGGATCAGAGACTTGTGGGACTAACAAGAGGTTAATAGAAAGTTACTGCTTCATTTAAGGCTTGGAATGTTCTTCCAATTGGCTAGATCTGAACTCCTTTTACAAAAGTCCACCTAGGAGTGTTGTTGTGAATCAATTCGTTTAATTTAACAAGTTCATTATCTGTGAAGGTAGATAGATATTCTTTTCTTGTTGCATTATTTCTTCATTTGACCTGTAGGTTATGATAGAACTTTACTATTTTTGCAACTTCAAATTGAATTCCATTTAACAATTTCAAGCAGGATTTGAATTCGAAAATCTTAATTTTATTTATTTCAGCTTTTGTTTTAGGTTGGACAAGATTGAGGTGAATAAGTTCTACATAGGTTAATAATTTATTCCAAAAGTCAGAATTAAACCTATCGAAGTTAAGATAATTTGTTGCTTGATATCCTTATCTAAAATGATGTGCTTTTTTCCTAATATGCTTCTTGCCTCTAATTTACTTGTTTATATTTCACCTTATAATTCTTGGTGGCCCTATGGTAGGGTATATCTAATCTATATGGAATTGATATCTAACTTATAAGCATATTAATAATAGGTTTAGTTGAGGAATTTACATGCTTTAGAGTTGTCTTTTTCCCTTGCAAGGTTTTTTTATTCAAAACATGTTTTAACTACCTATACTGCTTTTTGAGTGGTTTGAAAAAATCTGTCTTCGTTTGAGGACATTACTTTTAGTTTTCCATTACGAAGGAGTATGATTGAAAATGCGAACAGCTTAGGCACCAGTTCACAAATGATATAAGTACTGAACTAGCTCTATAACTCAAATTTTCTTATAGATGGATCACTTCTTGTCTTCCATTTAGGGTATCTAGAACTAGAGAAAGTATATGGACTCATCTTCAATACATTTTGTTGAATAGTTTGTAATATATAAGAGAGAGAAATAAGATCACTAGCAGCTATGTTTATTATTATAACTGATAACTGATTATCGGGGCAGTTATTTTAAATAGTTATCTTTAAATAATGTGTTCGTGACCATGCCCATGTTGAGGGTGGGGACTAGGAGTGAGGTCGGTCGATCTGATTTTGTGTCTAATTTGCACAAAAGTACATATGAGCTGAAGGCTAGGTTGAGAATACCCAGATTTCAAAGGTCAAGTTAGATCAAGACCAAGTTAAAAGATGCAAATTGAAGGTGAATATAAAAAGTGGTCACACTTATTGAAGGGTTAGAAGTTGGGAGAGTATTTTGGTAATTACGTGTGTTATGAGAAATCCTAACGTAAGTGCACGTTATCGTTTCCAAGTAATAAAATGAGAGTGAGTTATCGTTCCCACGAGAATTAACGTTATCAACTACCGAAATTGAGTTAATCTCAATTTTATCTAATCAATAAGTATTGGAGAATTTTCAAAAAAGAACTTTAAATAAGTTGAAAGTAAGCTAAGACAGTTAAAATGATAATTTAATCAAGAGAGAAATATTTAGAGCTTTTGATTTCACCATAGCTATTCTGATTTGCTATTCCTAATTCATTAACCAAGAACAATCTTCCTAATTGCTAGCCAAGAACCCTAAATTATTTATTTGTCTTTCTCAAGGTCAAACAAAAGTATTTCTAAGTTATGAACCCACGATATTCCTATGTGAATTGTGAACAACCTAGAAATTCACTTAATTCTATAGTTCTTTTTAAATAACTACACAGGCCATGGAGGTATATTCATATCCTACATGCAACCTATGTTCTTAATCTCTATGATCTTTAATTACAAATTACCTCTCAGTCTCATTGTAATTATCTAATCAACTAATTGCTGATCAAGCAATTAGAAGCATGAAGACTTGAGAAGAAGAAGACAATTTAATAAAGGAGTTCTTGAATTAAAGAAATAGAAAATAACAAATCATCCTAGCTAGGCTACATTATAGTTCTAGAAGGGAATTTAGTTCATAACAAAAGAAAAGAACATGATAGAATGAAATCTAAACATAATTGAAAGGGAATAATAATGAAAACTCTGTTATGGAGTCCGAATTGGCTCCACAAATCTCGTCTTCAATCCTTGTTTTGCCTCCTTCTTGCCCTCCAAGAACGTCTAGAAAAGGTTCCCCAAAAATTCCTAAGAGTTCCATTTTATACTCCCCTCTAAAAGCCCTAAAAAACTAAGGAAAAAGAGCCACATATGAAGAAATCTAGTATATATGGGTGCCGCGGCCCTAGATTTTGGGCGCCGTGGCTCTATGTCTCTGGCCAAAATCCTTTCTTTCTTTCGCACGCAGGGCCGCGGCTCTTGATTTTTAGAGCCGTGGCTCTTGGGTTATGTCCATCTTTTTCATTTTGATGCTCCAAGGGCCGCAGCTCTTGATTTCTGTCCCAAATCTTTCCAATTCTTCATTTCTTCAAGTCAAAACATGAAACCTATTAATTTCTATTTAAACCTACAAATTAACACACACAACCCATTAGATGGTAAAAATTCTCAATAAACAACTAAACAATTAAGTAAAAGAGATCTAAAGAGTGAGTATAAATCCCACTCAACAACGTGGAATTGGGCTTAAGTGAGCCTTAGGGTCTGTTTGGGAATTTAAAGTGAGGGGAAAGGAAAGGAGAAAAGAGGAAAGAGAGGGAAATGGATGAATTTTTCTCTCATTTATTTGGATGATTGAAATGAGCAAAATGAAAGGAAAGAAAATGAAAAGTCCTATTATTAAATATTTTTATTAGTTTACCCTTTATTATTAAAATATATATATTTAATATAAAATTAAATAATATAATAAACATATTTAATAAAATTTATAGAAATATTTAAAAAAATAAAAGAGTATAATAGTCATTTTAATATATTTCATCTCTAAACCCCCCCAATTTAGAGGAACACAAAAATGGATCAAAAAATGAGTGTAGAGGTTACATCTTACCCACCTGTCTCCTCTTATTTTTTAAGATAAATCTTCCAAACAAGGGAGAGGGGAGTTTTATTCCTCTCCTCTTCTATCATTTCCCCTCCAATGTAACTCCCAAACAAACCATTAGGAAAATGGCTCTCCGGTATGGGTACAATTTGTTATAACATACAGTTGTATTTGTTAAAAAACATATAATTATAAGTTTATAACCGTAGTTAGTGCTTTTTCAAAGTTTATAAAAAGATGATTTACCTTTAATTTCAGGTGACTTATAGCTTACCAACGTCCATACGTCGGTAAGTTTGCCTTACTTTCGTGGTGGTGTCTCTTTCAGCAACCTGTAACCGGTTAAACTAGTAAGTAGTAATATATTATTTGAAGCCACGATATTGTTTTTAATTGCACACCCACCCCAGTTTACACATTCCACATCAGACAAATATGGTCAAATTGGTCTAAGTCAGTGGAGATGGACATGAAAATTTCTGTTAAGTGATTAAACGAAAAAAGACTATTGGAAAGTGCAGCTTACATGGTTTTAAAAATAAACAAAGCTAATATATAAGAGCCTAAAAACTAGTATTTACTTTTGATAAAGTAAATATTGACCATATAGGTAATGGCTTTAAATTAATGTACCCAACTTTTAATAAAACTTAGCCCAACCTTCATTAACTTCATTCCTCTCCACTTTTTTTTTTTCTTTTTTTTTTCTTTCTTTTAGTTTTCCTTCATTCATCATTATTTACTAAGAAAGATAGACTTAGTTTATAAAAATTGTATAAACTAAGCATGTCACATGCTTGTATGCAAAGATGTAGGTTAAATGATGAATTTAAAGGGCCGAGAGCGTTGGCTCCCACGTTTCAAATTTTTTTACTAAATTCTTAAGAAAAATATTTGAGAATTGCCACTTTCGTTTAATTCCATTGAGTTATATCTAAATTTGTAATTAGTAAGTTTCCCTTCAAGAATTTAAATAAAGTGGAGGTTTCAATATCTGACCCAAGAATTTCTCATCCCCTAAACAAGTAGAAATTAAATCACATCTGATACATAGCATGAACAAGAGCATGGTATTACTTTGTAAAATTGGTGGTCTACCATTACCTGTTTAACAAGACTGAAATCACAGTACCAGAAGAACTTTTTGTGAGTTAAATCTTCTATTTCATTCTTGTAGCACAAATTGTCCGTCAACTGATCAATTAGTCAATCTCCTTCCTAAACGCCCTCTCTCAAAAATTAAATAGGTGTTATTATTTTAGTTTGTGGGCCCCACGCTATATAGGGACACATGTAGCATTTTTAAATTTTATTTTGAATAATATTCATAATTATGAAAAATTGCTTCAGCGACCTACAACTTTTTTGTGGGACCAGTTCATTTATTTTGCTTTTCAAGACTTAATTGGTCCAAGTGGCATTGCTTACCGAGTATTATCAATAAGCTATAAAAATCACCTTAATTTCATAATATTGAATTTTTGTTATATTATGAAATAACTTGTTTCAAATAATGAAGTATAATACATTTAGGGAAAAATCTTAAAAAACTCCATGAACTATGATCTTGTTGTACTTTACCCCTCATGCTTCAAAAACGTAGGAAATACCTCCTTGAACTTTTAAAATGTGCACTTTACCTCTTGACCTTGACGTTCATCCATTAATGTGTACATGATGTGATTAATATGGGCCATAGTGCAATTTTATAGGGGTATAAATGAAAATAAATTTATAAAAATTGAGGTTAAAAAGTAATATTCAAAAAATTTTAGAGTCAAATTATAATATTAAAATTCTTTCTTCCATCTATTAATGGACGGACGTTAGGGTCGTAGGAGTAAAGTGCACATTTTGAAAGTTCAATTAGATCTTTTCTACGTTTTTGAAGTATGTGAGGTAAAGTGCAACAAGAGCATAGTTCAGGATAATTTTTAAGACTTTTCCCATACATTTAAGATAGTGTAATTTTACACGCCTCAAAATCATTGATTCTTGTCTCCTATTTTTAATTTTCCTAAGTTTAATATTTGAAGATGAAGACAGAAACATAGGCTATTGGTGACCTCATTCTGTTTTTTTGGTGGTTCATGTCCAAATAATAATATACTAAAATTATGAAAACTAAACTTTTAGCGCATCAGAAAGCTACAAGGAACTCCGATATTTTTATAAATATCAAACTG
Organism: Cercis canadensis; assembly: GCA_003255065.1. NCBI lineage: Eukaryota > Viridiplantae > Streptophyta > Magnoliopsida > Fabales > Fabaceae > Cercis > Cercis canadensis. The sequence continues at coordinate 37,277 of QAOA01000942.1, read as the reverse complement.
TTTTTCCTTTTTTGTTAAAATCAAACTGTGCAATTAACTCCCAAAAACATTACATATTTATATAAGTTCTATGCCTGAATCCCAGACACAAATAATATGGGACTTTATTTAAATATATATTACTTCACTACACTTATGATTATTAATCTCCCCGACGTAGGACCAGAATGAAATAAGTGAAAATAAAACAAGCAATAAAAATACATAATAAAAGTAAAGAAATATTAACCAAGTATGGGAATCTTTTCTTGGACTTTGCTTGATCATTCTTCTCCATAAACTTCTCTGCTTCATTCTTTGACATCTCAAATTGAATATCTTCCATGTTTATATCTTGCTTGTACACATAAACTCCACACTCATCTATTTTATAGTCTGGTGACCCACTTCTGCACTTGATCTCCACATAATTCCAGCCAAGATTGTTAAAATTTGTAACTTCATTATCCAGTTTCGTCAAGAACACAGAACCTTCATTATTGTTAGATATGTAACTCGTGCTCCATATCTTGTGACCATCATTACGGTACTCAATGAATACAATGCCTCCATGTGAGGATTTCACGTTCCTTGATTTGCTCAAGACAACTGCAAAAACAACATGGGGAACTTTCCGACGAGCCCGAAAAGATAAGACTTCACCTTTGCAACGATGGTCAAACCAATCTGGAATTAGTGTTCTGGGCATTTTAACAATTAAATGTTCGATCTCCTTGAGTGCCTGTGCACCAAAAGAATGATAGGCATGATGAGTCTAGTTCAAATTGGAAAAAGAAAACGAAGTCTCAAAAGAATGAAAGGTGTATGGTAAAAGATTTCAGAGTTTTGTAGATGATTGCTCAGAAGCAAAAATCAAAAGAATAAATTCCCTTCAAATTTAGAATGATGATACTCCATGATTTTGACAAATGAACTTACAGTATCATTTGCATTTTAGCCAAGGACTGAATTGCTATATATATCCAAAGAATGAAGAAATCATAAACAAAACTAACAAGCATTAGACTTGAGAAAGAAATAGTGAAACCTGAGACCATATCACATTTGCTGACTGCGAGGTTAAAGATGGGCAATTATCTGCGCCTATTATTTGCAAATTTGGTGGAATGCCTGAAATTTGTCGAAGCTTCTTACAATTCTTCACCAAAAGGTCTTCCAATCCATCTAACTGTTTAATGGATTCTGGGAGCGATACCAAACTGTTATTATCTGCTACATACAATCGTTTGAGCCCTGTGAGATAACCAATGGAATTTGGAAACTGCTTAATAGCAGTCCCATTCACAAAAATTTCACATAGATCATCCATCTTTCCCAATATCTCTGGGAAGTATTGAAGTCTTGTGCAGCCATCGAGATTAAGAAATTTGAGAGATGTCATCTCTATTTCACGTGGGAATATTTTGAGATTGGTGCATCCTTCAAGCTTTAATTCAAGAAGCTTAGTAAGAAATCCAATGGAATTATGAACCTTAATCAGATTCTTACAGTTACAAAGTTTTAATTCTGTTATATATGGGACTCCAGACATATCAGGTATTTGAGTTATGAGTTGAGAGCCTGAGAAATCTATGTGAGTCAGCTTTTCAAATTTCTGCAAAACAGAAACCAATCAAACAACCAATAGGATTTAAGTGAGATAAAAAGTTTAAGATAGACAAGATTTAATTAAAATGATGCATGCAAGTTGGCTACCAAAAAAAGATTTGTTTCCAGCATAATAAGGAAAGATATTTATAGCTTTTCTACTCAGAGGTCCAAGGACAAGTTTAGAACAATTACATGTCTAAATTATCTAAAAGAGGGAAAGAAAAAAAAATTAAAGCAAATTTACCTGAAATGGCTTTGCTAATCTGAGACGATTATCACATAACTTTAAGAAAACAATTTTTCTAGTGTAAAACCCTTGTGGTAAAGACTCTGAAGGGTATTCCTCCCAATCAAGCAACCTTAAATTATTTGGCAGATGTTTAGGGCCCGTTGAAAAGCCTGCATTTCGGACAATGAGAATTCTTAGATTATTCATCTTTTCGAAGGCAGTACCACTCCATTGTACTTCTTCTCGTTGAGGCAAATCTAACATTATTCCTTCAATATTATCAGTTCCCTATAAAACCGATCATCAAGAAGTCACATTACTTACTGACTGCTGATTTCACATGTTGACTATAATGCATAAGGAAAAGAAAAATATGTTGAAAAAATATATACACTGATTCTTACTGAATTTTCAGTCAATACTCTAAGAACATCTTCATGATACCATAATCTACTTCTTTCACCAAGTTTTGAAGGGGCATCATGCCTAACAACTTCTCTTCCCATGTGTTGTATTAGATCATGCATCTGCAAGATCCCAACTCGATCAACAGCTATAAGAGATTTATCAACAAGTACTTGAATACCATATTTTGCAGAAAGATCACAAGCATCTAATATCTTTTCAACATATTCCAATCTCTTCCCTTTGAAGAAACAAGCAATATCAAGGAAAATGGCTTTCTGATTGTACTCCAAGCTATCATAGCTTACTCTAAGAACACCTTGAATGTCTTTGTTTGGAATCCTCTCATATTGATCCAAAGCAGATCTCCAGGCCTCTAAACTTCTACCAAACAAATTTGAGCCTATAACATTTAAAGCCAATGGAAGTCCCTTGGCATAATGTATTATCCGATGGGATATATCCACATAGCTTTCATCAGGTTGGTTCCTTTTGAAGGCCTTCCAACAAAAGAGTTCAAGAGCTTGATCACCGTGTAGCTCCTTCATTTTATATATCTTTTCAACTCTATAAGCATTTAGAAGATGTTTATCCCTAGTTGTTACAATGATCCTACTACCAGGACCAAACCAATCATATGCCCCAGCCAATTTTTCTAATTGCTCCTCCTTATCAACATCATCAAGCACAAGAAGAACTCTCCTATTGCAAAGCCTGTGTTTTATTATATTTGCACCTTCATCAACATTGCCCAAGTTGAAATTTTTCTTCCCAAATATCTGGGATAGAAGTGCCTCTTGCAGATTTAGAAGGCCCATGCAACCATTTGATCTTTCTCTGACAAATTCAAGAAAGCATGCATTGTCAAATTGATCAATGATCAAGTTATATAAAACTTTGGCAAGTGTAGTTTTTCCTATTCCACCAGTTCCATGAATTCCCACCATATTGATAGTATTGTGAGATTCAATATCTAAAACTGACTTCACTTCTTCTAAGCGAGACTTAAGTCCAACTATGTGCTCCCCAATATGTAAACGTTCATGATGTAATTTAGTGAAAGCCTCTTCTATGATGTCTACGATAAATTTATATTCATACCTGCAAAAATTCAATGCTCTTTAAATTAATAAATATCAAACACAAGATCAACACAGTACTGGTTTTCTTTTACCTTCAACATAAAACACTTTGTTTGGAACCACATCTCATATAACAATTTGTAACAGTCCAACTAGACCCATTAAGCCACAATAGGCCCATCCTACTTAGACCCACTCTGGCCCAATTAACTGTGTAAATACCATACATTAGACTCTCCCTATAAATAAGGTAAGTCTCACTATTCCTACCAGATTTTGAAAAATCGCCTCACCCAACTTTGGTCATACTAATTTCGATATCAAAGTCCAGGTAGCACCCCAGTGCCCGGTCTAAGTTCACATGCTTACCTTGTGCAAGTCAACCCGTCTTGGCGAACTGGTGACAACACAATCCTTATTAATTAATAGAATCATGTTTGAGTTGGAACAATAATTAATTAGAAGATTGGAATTTTTATTTGACAGTTTTGGACAGCGATAGTCATAAATGTGTATATGCACTGCAATGATAGTTTTATTAACAATAACAACTACTAAACAATTTGAACTATATTAGCCAAAAGTAATTAGAAAATTGTAATGTAAGTACCCAGTTTTGAAAGTCCATCCTGACAAGTTGGCTGCTTCGTTCAAAGCTGATCTCCATCTTTTTACTTTCTCCATCTCAGTTTCGAACCTATTTTCATGTTTAGCCATTGCTTCTCCATAGCTATTTCTCTGATGTCGTACATCTGACGGTTCCACTTTGTAAAATATTGGCCAAACCATTTGCCCTCTTTTTTTGCATTCAAGGATCTTGACAAGTTCATCAAGGCACCATGTGGAAGATGCATAGTTTTTAGAGAATATAACAATGGAAACCTTGGATTCTTTTATCGCTTTGACAAGAGCACATGAGATTTTCTCCCCTCTCTCCAACCCCTCATCATCTATGAAGGGGTTGAATCCCCTTTGGCACAAAGCATCGTATAGATAACCAGTAAATGTGTGGCGTGTGTCTTCGCCTCTAAAACTTAGGAAAATATCATAGCTGTACCTTAGTTCATTTATGGAACTAGAAGATGTTGCAGCAGGTTCAGCAGGCTTCTCCTCATCTAAAGCTGCCTCTGACTGAGCCTTCTCAATCATCTCCACAATTTCTTCTTTCTTCTCTTCTTCAACCACCATCTCCCTTTCTTCGCCACTTCTTTCTTCTGCTGCAGGTGGTGCTTCTGTTTTTTATTTCTCTTCGGTAACAATGAACCTGTTACCTTCTCAAGGCCCGTGAGAAAACCGAGCCTGAAACCATGGCTTGTAGATGCTTCTCATACTGGCTCTGATCTAAGGAAGAGCCTTGGGTTTCCAGTACCGCATCTTTCTTTTGACATTTCTTTCTCCTTCTTTTTGGTGAGAGGTTGGAACTTGGAAGGGACGAAGCGACAGTCCCTAATTAATTAGTCAAACTATCAAAATCAACTTCATCAAGATAGCAACTGTTGCAGCTACTTGTTTCTCCACATTGAGCCACACAATGCTTTTTAACACTGTAAGTTCGCAAATGACCTAACTACCCTTGTCCGTTGGTTCATGATGCAACTATATTATAAGATACTCATGCATAATCCAAGGCTATATCCGCCAATACAAAATTACTCCATGGGAGCGTTTAGTATACAGATTTTTTTGTTTCTTGGAAATCTTGTTCTTAAAAATGTGATTCCTAAGAATATTACCATTTATGTTTAATTGATCTCAAACATTATTGGCAATGTGAGACTATTTCATATTCCTATGTTTAGTTCAAATACTATTTTCTTAAGAATATTTATTATTTTTACAAAAGTATTCCTAATTTTAGTTTTAAAAAAATAACTTTTGTATTTATGTTTTGGCTAATTATCTGAATTTTACTAGTACATATTATGTTTTGACTGCTTTGATATTCTGTATTAGACATAGCAGAAAAATTTCTTTTATTACTATTATTATCACTAATGTATATGTGGGTTAAATCTTAGAATCAATTTCAAAAAAAAGAAAAACAATTACTTTGTATATTGTTGTGATTTCACCGTTGCCCAATACCTTATGAATTCACTTTATTTTTTTTTAGCTAATGAAAATCTTATACACAGTAAAAAGAAAAATAATTAATGTTGTTCTTTCTTTTTCTTGTTTAGTGGTTCATAGCTCAACATTTTTTTTTCGCATATACTTGGCTCCAAAAATTTTTATGCAAGGTAAAAAGTAAGTATTATTTACTTTTTTTATTTATTTGTTTTCTATTTATTATTTTTATTCACTTTTTTTATTTGCTTGTTTTAATTTTGATATTGTTACGATTATGTCACTAATAAAATATATATATGTCTATTTATGTCTAATAAACTTTCTCATACTATAAAAATCTAGAAATCTTACTTTTCTCATGAGATTTTTTTAAAAAAATTTATCCCAAAACTATTCTCAAGAATTTTATTTATTTAAAAATATTTTTTTTAAATATTGTACCAAATATAAAAATTTTAATTTTTTAAGTTATAATTCCTAAAAAATAAAAAAAATAAAAAATTATATACCAAACAGCCCCACTAGTTGGGTTGGTTCACAACAGTACTTACACTGCAGCGTTTAAAGTGAAATAAAAGTAGGAAACTTGGCTAGCTGTAAGCCATATGAGGAAGGAAAGCATGAAGTGGCATACAAGGCAATTTCTTTATAAGATTCCTGGAAACGCGGTTCAAGATTTTAGCTTATACAAGTCATATCTACTTTTCAAACAATGGGTTCCCAGTCTCTTGTCATAATGACAGTTCTGTTCCTCCTTTAACCACTTGTTAGAACTTTTTGGCTTTTACTTTTGACTATGGAATTAATGCCCATTTATATATTCACTCAATTACTGAAGATTTTTTATACTCTCGTGTAATTGTTTCTACATCACTATTGCGCTTGCACAAGTATACAATTTAGATTTAATAAACTTGTTTTTGTAAAATCCAGATTTAATAGTCTTCAAACAAGTGATGATGCCGTGGTTCTTGAACATGCCATGATAGCCTGGACAGTTTCTAGCTCTTTCACAATGGAGTTCTACCCATGGAGGCTTTATCTCTTTAATGGAGAATGTAAACTATCATTAAGGGTCTTTTTTATCTTTTACACTCATTTTTTTGGTATTGATCATTGACTAATAGGCTTCTATCAATCACTATTTAGTTGAAATTAGATTTATGTGTAGCATATTTCTAAAATATAGGAGTCCCTTGTAAGTTTTGAAAATAAAATTGAGGTTTATACAAAAGTAGAAAAGTAAAATAAAGTTTGAGGTAAAATGTAATATGCTAAATAATCACTTTTTGCCTATTGTTAAATAAGATGATTTTTGGCTAGCCTTTTGGAATTGAGTTTGTTAGTATATTGGTTACAGTTATTGGAGTAAATTTAAATACAATTTGTGCTCCATTCTATTAATTATTTTATTTTTGGAATTGAAAAATATTTATCATGGTCCAAAACCGTGAGAAAATGCACTAAAAAACAAAAAAAAAAATTCTCATGATAGAAAACCCGTGAGAAATTCAACTTCTCATGGTTTTTTACAATCAAAAAAGTTATCACGGTTTTATACTATGAGAAAATCATGAGAATTCACTCTAAAAAATTACAATTTTTCATCTTAAATTACCGCAGTGGTCTAGGTTTTCGCCATACTCATCTCTTCAATAACACTTTGTTGGCAAAACAATATTGCAGAGTTTTAGAGAAAACAAATTAACTTGCTATATGGCAAGGTTCTTTGCAACAAATATGAATCCAATAAACAAAGAATTCCTTCTTTGATAGTACCCTCTACAACCTCTCCTATAGCAAAGAGTGCAAATCTAATCAGAGAGAAACTAGGGGTGGTGAGTTGGTTCAAGTTTGCAAATCCAACTCAGTAGACCTTATTGATGAATATTTTGTCAGTTTTTTGGTTCATAAATCGCTTAGGGAGGAATAAATACAGTTTTAATGGAACCATATCTAGTAGGCTTAGTTGGTGAACAATTGAGGCACCTTAAGGATCTCTATTGGACAGTATAGAGGGCAATGGGCTCGAAGCCAAGGGAGATGTGCCTTGTGGCCCAAAGATCTCTTGTCCTGGCTAAGTCAAACCCAAGTGAGGATTCTTGTAGCACTTTAGCACTTGGTCCAGCAGTTCGAAAGGACTCTATACTAGAATGGTAGTATTTATAAGGGCGTTCATGGGGGTTTGAGATGCGTTAAGGAGAATTAATTGCGCAATCTTGAGGTTCTTAAATGAAAAATGATTGGTAGAGTTATTAAGATGAGTTCATTAATGTAGTAGAAAGATATATAGTATGACTATAGCAGCAGAATAACATTTAAGAGGATATTCTCCAGTGATGAGGATATTAAATGGTTGAAGATGAATGATGATTGAAGAATATTTAATGAAGCATTCTTCAATGGAGTTTTGAAAAAGACAAAGTTTTTTGTCTTTCTTAGCTTTTGATGGAGCTTGGATTGCAATGTTGGGTAAAGGGGTTTATTTATAGTTGGAGAGAGAAACCCCTGGTTTGACTAAATCAAAGAAGTTTTCTAAGGAAGTGGTTTTGGCATTAAATGTTGAAGAAGGCTCTAGCATTAGCCAATACGAGGTTCCTTAGGGGGAGTTCTTATAAGAATTAAATGCTCTGCTATGGAGGTTGTGTGATAGGCATATGTCAAAGGTAGAGTGGGTGATTTAAAATTGTCTTTTGTTTAGAAAGGTAGAAAATGCTAACAATCCTAGGTTTATCAAAGAAGCATGAATGGCATGGGGAAGCACAGTGGTGTTGAGATCCTCTTGTTTTGGGGAATTATGGCTAGCTAGGGTGGCTAGGTCAAAAAAACATGTTGTCTTTTTTTGAAGAGAGAGAGTGATGTTGACATGACTGTGGCAAAAAGGAAAAGTGCTTTAGCACTAGAATTCTTGTCACACATAGGGCCATTGCCTCTCACCAAGGTGCTTAAGGGGGCTTTGGAGAGGTATGAAAGACCTCCTCTTATTGGGCTTTATCTCAGCCAAAATTCATCCAAACCACTTACCATTGTTGAGTTCCCTAGTACATATATAGCCTCTTAAGATGGCCTAGAGCCCCAGCCTAAGTGGGGCTCATTAAGGGTGAGATCCATGGGCCTCAAGGCATGACCAAGAGGTGTCCTAACCTTAATCAATGATAAAGAAGCTACCTTCAAGGAGTGAAAACTACAGTTGGAGGAGCAATGCATCAGCCTCTCTACCTGGGGATGCTCTCAAGGGCGTTACTAGGTACCCATACATTATTTTGTCTCAGGAAGTACTTTGTGAAGGCAGTCTTAATTAGGAGCGGTAGCAACAAAGTGACTTCTTTTAAAAGTGATACCGCTAGGTCAATTGGCAGTTATAGTTAGGCCAACTTTAGACTGGGGACCCACGTCAAAAATCCCTTCGGGGCTCTTTCATATTGGGCCTCTTTTGGGCTATAGATGGACTTTCTTGGGTCTATCTTAATTGATGACCCTTTTTGTTAATCATGTAATAAAAATTCAGTATTTACAGTGGACTCCTACCTCGCCTCTCCCTGCTCATGTTAAGGTCTTACATGACATTAATCTTCTTAACTGTGCCTTATTAAAATTCATTAAGATGATCCTCTTGTTGTTAGGAATATTTTCCAAACATAGCTTTTCGCATTATGGTGCACCTAATTCCCTGCAATGGACATGAATCATAGTGACAATACTTAGTCAAGGATGGGTACTTCCATTTGCTCTAGGAATATAACAACTAGCAAAGAGCACGTCTAATGCGTCGTTAGATATCATTCTTTTACGGTAACATTTTGGTTGTCATATAATAATTTAACATTATAGATTGATAACTTGTACATTAAAGATTTTGTTTATATATGTTTTATAGTAATTCCTTTAAGGTGCTAAATAGTAAAAAATTATCATTAAAACATGAATATTGTACATACAATTATTTATATTTGTGCCTTGATTTATTATCTTTTAATAGCAATTTTACTTTTGTATGATTTAGTAAAGAGTAAAATATCATTTTCTCTTTCAATTATTTATCAAATCTCACTTTAGTTCTTGATTTATTTTTAGTGTCTCTTTAGTCCTCGAATAATCAATCCATCTGCCAAACCAATTTACATTAGTACCAATTAATGATGGTGCATGAAAAATTTCATGTGGCTGTTAAGTGATGACATGGCACCTTAAAAAAAAATTTAAAAAAAACTTCTCTCTACCTTCCTCTCTCTCCTCTGCTCTCATCTTTCTTGTCTTCTATTTTCATTTCTTCTCCTTCCTCAACATAACCCCACCGAGCAAATAGGGTGTTCCCCCTCCATTGAACTTGCTCCTTGTTTCACATTCTTAATTGTTTGACCCAAAAACACCTCTGGAACCTCCTTCATCTTTGTTAACACTAGGGGTGTTCACGGGTTGGTTTGGGCAGTTTAGGGAGTGAATCAGGAATCGAACCACACAGAATCTTGCGGTTTGGTTCAGTTTGAGCTGAAAAAATGGTAGAAACCGAACCAAAACGAACCGGCTCAATTCGGTTTGGAGGGTTTGGTTGGTTTGAATCAGTAGTTCTTAGATGATGAAACAAAATACTAAATTAACAAACAAAAACAGAAATAGTTGTGAAGGATCCTAGCCATTTGAGTTTGCAAGTTTTGGAATTGGCTGTAGCAAAGAAAATATGTACATGTAGAAAGAAAGACTATTAATCTAGTATAATCGTTCTTATTACATTAATTACTCATGGAAGAATCTAGAAATAAAAAGTTAAGGCTCACCCACTTAAACCCCCTATTAACCCTGTAGGAGACAAGCCCGTGTGAATTACTTTAACATCCTTGATTTTCACGTTCAACAAGTCAACATCAGTTATGCAATGTAAGCAAAGCAAACCCAAATGTTTAAAAACACTTTTCATAATCACACTTTTCAAAATGATAATCACAATTCACAAGGACTAGAACACAACAAACAAAAATTTCTTCTCTGACTTGCAAAAAAAATCTAATTAAATTAAAACCAAATAAAAAATAAACCCCCAAAAGCAGCTTTGCCTCTCCCTCATGTGGCATAGATGAATGAAAAAATTGGTGTTTCAGATTGAAAAACTCAATCTTCAAATCAAAACACACACACACATAAAGAAGGGAAAAAAGAAAAATGATAGCAGAGGATATGAGCTTGAGTGAGGAGAAGGAACAGCAGAACCAAGGCCGAAGTTCCTCATCAGTGTGGCCAAAGAAGAAAAATCTTCTGGATTAACTTGTCCCGTCCTTGGAGGCTCTCTGGGTCTCCTTCTCTTTCTCTCTTAGCTTCCCTCTCTTCTCAGCAACGTAGGACGGAGTGATACAATTGCCTTAGTCATTGGGAATGATCTCAACGCGGTCGTTTAGCCACACACCAGCTGTAGGTTATGATCAAGTCTATGCCTATGGCCTTGCCTTATGTGGTCGCTGTAGTGGTCCTAAAATTTGGCCCAACAAAAATAAAGCCCAAACCCCTGAGGTCCAACAATACATGACCCAGAAGGCCCAAGATTGATGGGTCGCTCACCTCCTGACCCGCCAGGTCATGGTTCCTATTCTCTATAAATACCACCACTTGATACAGGAAGAGAGGTACTTCTTCTTCACTTTCTTATTCACAACTATTAACTTCAAGTTTGGACCGAACTAAACTGACTTAATCTTCGGAGCCCAGAAAATCAACCTGGCCCAATAGTTTTGTTTACAGGAAGCTCGGTCGACAGCAGGAAGGGACCTAGGACCGACCTCTGTGACGTCACCCAACCTCAAGCTCAGGCATCGTTAGTCGCCATTACAAAGATTCAAACCTCAAAGTCACACACAGAAAAATTGAGTTCTCAATAGCAGAATTTAGAAAAATTTCAAAACTTTTCTCTTCAATTTACCAAGTGAAAAAACGAGAAGCGAAGAAAGGATTTATATAGTGACAATAAAATAGGAAATCGAGAAATTACAAGGTTAGAAGATGGAAATATCATAACCCTTCTCACCAACCCCGAATCTCATTCTACACCTTCAACCCCATATGAGATTTTAATGCCACTCATGATGAATCTAAGCTTTGAAACTGCACTCCTCCCCACTCTTTGTAATAAAAAATAAAAGAAAACTCTAGCAACATAGAGAAGGTGTAAAAAAGAAATTTCCAGCACTACACTCCTTCAATTTTTTTTCCAGTTTTTTATAAAAAAAAAAAAAAAAAATCAAACATTTGGGTGTCTTTGTTATGGGAACTTCTTCCTAACTCTCTGTTCCTTCAACAGCAGAGAAGGTGTTGAGAAAGAGAGGAAGGTAGAAAGTCAATGGAACAGGAAAGATGCAGAGGAAAGAGAGGTTGCTGAGGATGGAGGAGGCTTCCAAACAAAACGGATTCGACTTTTTGTGTTTGGAGTGAATTTTATTTTTTTTAATTGATTAAAACGACACCATTTTAACCATTCTAATTTAAGAGTCCCACTTATGACACATCACACATGCCACGTATGAAATTATCAATCACATCAATACTTAATATATCACATGTAATTTTTCCTCCTCTATCTTTAATTGGTATTTGTAAAGGACTAATTTGGTAAATAAATTGATTATTTGAAGATTAAAGTGACATTAAAAATAAATTAAAAATTAAAATAATATTTAACAAATAATTCAAAGAAAAAAAATATATTTTACTATTTAATAAAAGTCAAATATGAAATCTAAGATCTAATAGAATTATCCTTGACAAAAGAAATATATTTTCTTGCTTCAAAATTCTTTATAAATGATGAACTAGTTTACACATTCAAAATTTCAATTACAAATTTAAAAACACTTAATGAATAAATTAAGAAGAGCTCTTTTAGTAATACAACTTTCTATGATAAGAAAGAGTTACACTTCAACATAAAATAGCAGTGTTAAAGGGAGAGCAACGAACAAAAGGAGAAGAGAAGCAAAAACATAAATAAAGTGAGAAAATAAGTACAATGTAAGAAAAAAAAAAAAAAAAACTCTCAACTAATATGTTTAGTTAATTCTACTACACTAGGTTGGTGTTTATCTTAACTTTTTTTGATTTTTCAGTCATAATATATATATATATATATATATATATAGTTATTGAGCTCCTACATTTAATTTTTCATAAGATAAATAAAAAATTGTTTCTTGATATTGTAAAGTAAATTATATTACTTCTAAAATGATCCTAATACCATACATTAATTAAAAAAAGAAAAAACTCTAAAATTTTAAGAATATCAAGCAATGTGGAATGATACTCCTTTTTTTTTTTTTTTTTTTNTTTTTTTTTTCCAATGCATGCTGTTCACATAAGTCAAAACTTATATGATTACAAATCTCCCTCATGCAAGACTAAAAAAAATGGTCAAAATAGACAAAGACATACAACCAAATAACAAAACTAAATAAAAGAAAAATAACTAATTGCAAGGCTTTTTCCTTTGGACTTCGCTCAATTTTCTCCTTAACTTTCTGCACAACGCTTGGTCTTTCTACTTTTTCCTTGGACATTACTTGACATCTAGCCTCGGAGCTATTCATTCGCTTGCTGGGGCCTTGGCCCCAGTTTGATTTTCTTTTTTCAATTTTTGCATAAGAAATTTTGGATGATTGAAGTTTGGGATTGGGAATAGGACAATCAAATCGAATATCTTGCATATTCATATCTTGCTTGCACACATAAACTCCACACTCTTGTATTGTATTACCTGGTCCAGATAATTCGCGAGAATCGCGACACTTGATCTCCACATGATTCCAATCAAGACTGTTAAAATTGGAAACAATATCCTTTGTATGTGGAATCTGTAAGAATGTAGCACCTTTGTCATCCTTAGGGTTTGTTTGGGAGTTAAATTTGGGGGGAAAGGAAAGGAGTAAATGTGTCCTTCCCCNTTGAAAAAAACACCGCATCCAGGTGAGGATGTTATTTTTCTCACCACAACTGCAAAAGCAAAACAAGGAAACTTCCCACGAACCCAAAAAGATAAGTCCGGACCTTTACTGCGGTAGTCAAACCAATCTGGAATTACTGTTCTGGGCATGATAACATCTAAGCCTTGGACCTCTTCTAGTACCTGTGGCAGCAGAAGAACAGTAGGCATGTGTATTTTAGCCAAAGACTGAATTACTGCATATTCCCAAAGTATAACGAAATCAGAAAATCAAATTCACAAATAATAGACTTGAGAAAGAAATAGTGAAACCTGAGACCATAACACACTTGTTGACTGCAAGGTTAAAGATGTACAACCATCTGCAGATATTGTAAGCAAATTTGATGGAATTCCTGAAATTTGTCGAAGCTTCTTGCAATTCCACACAAATAGATGTTCCAATCTATCCAATTGTTTAATGCTTTCTGGGAGGGATACCAAATTGTCGTTATCTGATATATATAAACTTTCAAGCCCTGTTAGATTACCAATTGAATGTGGTAACAGTTTAATACCAGTTCTTTGCGCATGAATGTATTGCAGATCATCCATCTTTCCCAATATCTCCGGGAAATGTTGAAGTCCAGTGCAAAAATTGAGATTAAGAAATTTAAGAGATGTCATCTCAATTCTACGTGGGAATATTTTGAGTTTGGTGCATCCCGCAATGTTTAATTTAACAAGATTTGTAAGAAAACCAACAGAATCATGAACCTTAATCAGATTCTCACAATCAAGAAGCATCAATTCTTTTATATTTGGCAAACCAGATATATCAGGTATTTGAGTTATGAGTTGAGAGCGTGAGAAATCCAGGTGGGTTAGATTTTCAAATTTCTGCAAAACAAAAACTAAATAATTAGTAGGCCTAAAGTCATGAAATATAAATTTTGAAATCCACAAGATATAATTTTTAAAATGAATGATGCAAGTTTTCTACCAAATCGTTACCAACAAGAAAAGGAAAGCCATTTTCAACTTTTCAGCTCTGAGGCCACCAGGACAAAGTTCAAGACAACCAATACATGGTTAAATCATTTAAAAGAGAAAAAAGAAAACAAATGTACCTGGAATGGCTTTTCCAATCTTAGACGACTGCCACATAACTTCAGGACAGCAATTTTTCTAGGATAAAACCCCAGTGGTAAAGACTTTGAAGGGTATTCTTCCCAATCAAGCAACCTTAAATTATTTGGTAGATATTTAGGACCTGTTGAAAACCGTGCATTTCGAACAATGAGAATTCTTAGATTATTCATCTTTTCGAAGGCTTCACCACTCCATTCTACTTCATCTTGTTGTGGCAAATCCAGCATTATTCCTTCAACACTATCAGTTCCCTATAAAACAAGCATCAAGAAGAAGCATTAGCTACGGACTGCCCATTTTACATACTGACTATAATATATATGAGAAAAAATATATATGTTGAAAAAAAATAATGATACAATTCTTACTGAATTGTCCATCAATACAGTGAGAACATCTTTATGATCCCATAATCTGCAGTGTCTGCCAAGTTTTGAAGGGGCATCTTGCCTAATGAGTTCTCTTCCCATGTATTGTATGAGATCATGCATTCCCAAGATGCCAGATTGATTAACAGTTATGAGAGATTTATCAACAAGTACTTCAATATTATATTTTGCATAGAGATCACTACCATCTAGTATCTTTTCAACATACTCCAAACTCTCCCCTTTGAAAAAGCAAGCAATATCCAGAAAAATGGCTTTTTGATTGTACTCCAAGCTATCATAGCTTACTCTCAGTACACCTTGAATATCTTTATCTGAAACCCTCATATATTGATCTAATGCAGATTGCCATGCATCTAAACCTCTACCACACAAATTCGAGCCTATTACATTTAAAGCCAATGGAAGGCCCTTGGCATAATGTATTATTTCTTTGGATATAGCAACATAGCTTTCTGCAGGCTGGCTCCTTTTGAAGGCCCTCCAACAAAAGAGCTCAAGATCTTCATGATCATATAGCTCCTTCAGTTCATATCTCCTTTCAACTCCATGTGCAATTAGCAAATGTTTATCTCTAGTTGTTATAATGATCCTACTACCAGGACCAAACCAATCACATCCCCCAGCCAACTTTTTTAATTGCTCCTCTTTATCAACATCATCAAGCACAAGAAGAACTCTCTTATTGCAAAGCCTATGCATTATTATATTTGCACCTTCATCAACATTGCCCAAGTTGAAATTTTTCTTCCTAAATATCTGGGATAGAAGTGCCTCTTGCTGATTTACAAGGCCCATGCAACTATTTGATCTTTCTCTGACAAACTCAAGAAAACATGCATAGTCAAATTGATCAACAATTAAGTTATACAAAACTTTGGCAAGTGTTGTTTTACCTATCCCACCAATTCCATGAATTCCCACCATGCCAACATCATTATTAGATCCAACATCTAAAATTGACTTCATTTCTTCTATGCAAGACTTGAGTCCAACTATATGCTCACCAACATATAAATGCTTATTATGTAATTTAGCAGAGACCTCTTCTATAATGTTTGTGATAAATTTATATTCGTACCTGCAAAAGTGCATTGCCCTTGAAATCAAAAAAGAAAAATTGAAACTCAAACAGAGATTGACACAGAATATTCTTTTCTTTTTTCCCCTTAACATAAAACACTCTGGTACTACATTTCATATAACAAAAGTTACTAATAGAATCATGTTTGAATCGGAGCAATAATTAATTAGAAGACTAGAATTGTATTTAACTTTTTTCATCTGTCATCTTCTTGAACACGGTATGCGCAATGATAGTCTTATTAACAACTACAAAACATTTAGAATTGGAACTACATCAGCAGAAATTAATTAGAAGACTATTAAGTATGTACTTACCCAGTTTCGTATGTGGATCCTGACAAGTCAGCTGCTTCTTTCAAAGCTGACCTCCATTTTCTCACTTTGTCCATATCATTTCTGAACCTATTTTCATGTTTAGCCATTGCATCTCTGTAGCTCTTCTTCTGATGTCTTACATCAGACGGTTCGACTTTGTAGAAAATTGGCCAAACCATTTGGGCTTTTTCCTTCTTGCACTCAAGGATCTTGACAAGTACATCAAGGCACCATGTGGAAAACGGGAAGTTTTCAGAGAACACAACAATGGAAGCCCTAGATTCTTCAATTGCATTGAGAAGAGCAGNCCTCTGCTAAGTGCCAATTAGTCCTAAATACAATGTAATTATAGGTTATAGCAATTCAATTAAACTTTATTTAATACAATTTTTTAATGAATTTAATGAAATCACAAATATTCTGACCAAATAGACCCAAACAAGTTCTAATTGAGTATCATGGAACTCAAAATCAATTAGTAAAGACTTGAAGAAAATAAACTTGCCCTAATCTAGATTGTTACTGGAGAAGATCAGATGAAACATTGAAGCATACTTGAATCAAATAACATGTGTTTTTGAACAAATGTACATAACTAAAATTGCACAAAAGTAATTACAAGAAAATGACAAAAAAATTACAATTTACAAGAATCCAGCGAGACAACGAAGTTGTTGCATTAAACATATGTGTTAAACCAAATATCAAAGCTCGGTTGATACATGAATGTTGTAAGAATGAACAGGAATATATTTTTAATCAATTCAACTCACATTTATAAATTCACAATCACTGAGCAAATGCTAAGCTTCCTCCTCAATAAAATAGAATCCACATCACGCGTCACATGCTCCAGAACCAACTTCACCAATCAAGAATCTCAAACATGGCCGTGTCGATTGGCAACAATCTCTCCTAGGACCGAATCATTGCATAACTTACAAGCCCAAGAAGTGGCACCAGCATGAGGCTCCACAGGCATTGATTTTATAAGTTCATAAGCAGCACTTAATTGCCCTGATCGACTTAGAACTGAAAGCCATTTTCTGTTTCCTGAACACTAAATGCACAAGAATATATACAAAAGATCCAAATGCTGTCCCAAGCAACAGATATATTATGGACGGAAAATTCTAATAGTTTTTGTAACCTGAAGTCGGCAAAATGAACATTTTGATACGGCAGAAGAGCATCTACGACAAAGTACAGGACCACAAGGAACTATTGTAATATCAACTTCAGCGGTCAGACAAACCCGACAAAGCCATGCTGCTTTTGCTGTATCAGCCTCTTTTGCTGCCACATCAGCCTTTTCCTGTACATTCATTAAAATGTAACATGTCATTTGATCCTCAAATAAAGACCAAACCCTACCAGACTGGTATAACTAAGCATTTAGGAAACTAGTTTGTTCTACTGCTCTATATAAAACTGTCCATAATCCATAAGACAAGCGCAAAGCATACACAAAACTGTAGGAATATTGCTGCAAGAAAATCCTACAGAACATGTTAATAAATGTATCATTGAGAATTACCCAGCTTTTTTAAGGAGGATCTACAACAAATATACATAGGCTACAAGGTTTTGATGCACTGCAGTCAAATGAATGAGAAATACTGTGTCTGGTCTACAAAGTTCATTTATCTAGGAATATACCTTTCTTCTCAGACAAAGTTGAGACAAGGCATAGGGCAGAGCGACATTCATTCTATTCAAAGATTACAACAAAATAAATAAGACATGACAATGTCTATAAATAGTATCTAGACCAGAGAATAAGAAATTTTTTATCAATCAACTACTTATCTTCATATCCTCATGAACTTCGGGTAAATTAATTTCAACTAACTAAGAAACAGTGAAACCACACAAATGGTCAACCGGTAACTCATTTTCATTCTCTTTATCCCAAATCAATCCAACCACAAAATCTAAAACAGGGAAAACTAATAAAAGTAAAACCCCTTTTTAGTCCCTGAAAAATGCATCCACTAACAAAGTTGTCCTCCAAAAAATTTTGTGACAAATTGGTCATTGAATTATTATTTTCGCTGACAAATTAGTCCTCCATTAGGGTTTATTAACAGACTTCGCCACGTAGCCGTTAGTTGCTAAAGTGGCATGCTAATATGGTAGATGGACCATGTGCCACGTGGCAAAGTCCGGTAAATTTGACTAACAAACCTTAACGGAGGACTAATTTGTCAGCGAAAATAATAATTCAAGGATCAATTTGTCACCGAAAATTTTTGAAGGATGAATTTGTCAATAGATGCATTTTTCAGGGACTAAAAATGGGTTTTACTCAACTAATAAGTTGCTATAAGACAACACTCCCCGAAACCATCCCAAAGTGTAGACAAATATGACAATTTGTGACATGGTGCATCCTTGTGATCCTTAAAGGTTTTTCCTATTCTCCTATTTATAAATGCTGAATTTCACTGAGAAATCATAGTAGAAACCACCAACCTGCTCCAATAGAAGTGCTGCCTGAGATTCTTTAAGATTTTCCTGCAAAGCTATCGTTCTCTGCAGTACAGCCTGTTTCTCCACCTCCATATTTATCCCACCTGGAAAGCTATCATTTTCTTTTATATTTGGTACACAAGATATATCAAGTATTTGAGTTACAAACTTTGAAGGGTATTCTTCCCAATGAAGAAACCTTAAATTATTTGGCAAATATTTAGGACCTGTTGAAAACCTTGCCTTTTGAACTATGAGAATTCTTAGATTATTCATCTTTTCAAAGGCAGTATCACTCCATTCTACTTCAGCTTCTTGTGGCAAATCAAACATTATTCCTTCGACACTATTAGTTCCCTATAGAAACAAGTATCAAGAAAGTAGCATTAGTTACAAACTACCAATTTAACATGCTGACTATAAAATACAAGAAAATATGCATGCATACATACATACATACATATGTGTGTGTGTGTGTGTGTGTGTGTGTGTGTGTGTGTGTGTGTGCGTGCGTGTTGAAAAAATAATGATACAATTCTTATTGAATTTTAAGTCAAAACCTTGAGAACATCTTCATGATACCATAATCTGCTTCGTTCAACATGTTTTGAAGGGGCTTCTTACCTAACAACTTCTCTTTCCATGTCTTGTGGGAGATCATGCATCCACAATTGTGAAGTCCAATAGTTATGAGAGATTTATCAACAAGTACTTCAATATTATATTGTGGAGAGAGATCACAAGCATCTAGTATCTGTTTAACATCTTCCAATCTCTCCCCTTTAAAGAAACAAGCAATATCGAGAGAAATGGTTTTCAGATCATCCTACAAGCTATCATAGCTTACTCTCAGTATTTCATGAATACCTTTGTCTATTATCCTCTTATATTTATCCAATGCAGACTCCCATGCCTTTAAACTTCTACAAAACAAATTGGAACCTATTACATTTAATTAAAGACAATGGAAGACCCATGGTATATTTTATTATCTTATGGGATATATCCACAAAGTTTTATGCAGGTTTGCTCATTTTGAAGGCCTTCCAACAAAAGAGTTCAACAGCTTTATGATCATCTAGCTTGTTCATTTCATATATTTTTTCAACTCCATGAGCAATTAGTAGATGTTTATCCCTTTTTGTTATGATGATCCTACTACCAGGACCAAACTAATCACATCTCCCAGCAAATTTTTTCAATTGCTCCCGCTTATCAACATCATCAAGCGCAAGAAGAACTCTCCTATTGCAAAGTCTCTATTTTATTATATTTGCACCTTCATCAACATTGCCCAATTTGAAATTTTCCTTCCTAAATATCTGGGATAGAAGTTTCTTTTGCAGACTTACAAAGTCCATGGAACATTTTGAACATTCTCTGACAGGTTCAAAAAAACATGCACAATCAAATTGATAAACGATCATGTTATATAAAACTTTGGCAAGCATAGTTTTTTCAATTCCACTAGTTCCATGAATTTCCACCATGCCAATAGTATTGTAAGACTCAATATCTAAAATTGACAAATCAAGTTGCAGTAAAATTAAAATTAAAATTAAATTTTTGAGAGCTCTTAATCATCATCTACTCTCCCCTCTTGTTAACGTGTACCAGCTGTTACTTCAAGGAAAAAAAAATGCAAAACATTGAAGATAAAAGAATGTGCCATTGATAATCAATTAGCTCTAAATTTTCATCAAACAAATCAAGTTGCAGTAAAATTAAGATTGTTACTGGAAATCATGAGTCACTTTTTTGGTACTGCATTTACTATGTTCTTTTTCATTTGGTGTAATCAGCTCAACTATCATATGTTGGTAGANCTTTTTTGCTACTGCATTTACTATGTTCTTTTTCATTTGGTGTAACCAGCTCAACTATCATATGTTGGTAGATTGCTTGGGTATGAATTGTTAGATAACAAAAATCTAGCAGGTACAAAAGAGAATTTTTCCAGTAGATACTTGAAACTTTTTTAAGAACTCTTAGTCACATGGTTTTACTTAGGTGTATTTATGTATTAGTTTACTGATCTCTTTTCAAAAAGAAGTCCTATGACTAACTCTTATCAATTCTAATGACCTCTAAGCTGATTTCATGTGATAATTTGTCATAGTCTAATGGATGTTTTTAGTGACTTATGCATTCATTTAGACATTTGTGCCAGGAAGCACGGACACGAAAATTTGCTATCGTGTCCCCGTATCCGACACACCGTTAACACAAACACAACCACGACACCTGTTTGATATGTGCACGGACGTGTCCAAATAATAAAAAAAAAAGTTTATTTTTTTGGGCTTGGACACACAGCTAACAAGGCTCGGGCATGACTTCCCATTTTTCCCAATATTTTTAGAATTTTTTTTTTGTTAAGAAAAATATAACTTGAAAGAATTAGGTAATATCCCTTGTAATTGTCTTTATTTTGGAAGGGATATTACTATTTCATACAGGTGGGGTTTATGTCCCTTTTTTTGGTAAGAGAATATGATGTAAATGTTCAATCTTTTGATAAAATATGAATCTACTTAGAATTCTATGTATTGTTTGGTTAATATATATATATATATATATATATGTCATATCTTGCATTTTTTAGAATTTCTCATGTTTCATGTCTTGTGTATGTGTCCGTGCATCCTAGCATTTGTGCAAGGATTAAGATGCAGCAGTAGAATTTTGATTAAGATGCAAAGATTAAATGTCTTTTGCACATTTCAAGTTGCGTAGTTTCATAATGGTTAATTTAGTGCACCACTTTTGCTTTGCTGGTGTTGGGACTTAATTTGGAGTATTTTTATAAAAATGAATGTATTTACTAACACTAAATAGAAATAAAGAGAGACTAAATGGCTTTGATTATTGTTTTATGGCCAACAGCCATATTCTTTTTATTGGCTGAAAAAGGAATGCCGTGATTAAAGGTAGTATTATATATGGCTTTATATCTATATTTAATTTTGGGTTTAAGTGTGCCTTTATGTGCTAATAATATGTCAATCACTAGTAATGGTACAGCCTAAAGGTCATATAATGTGTGTGTATCTAGACATTATGAGATAAGCAATCTGATTATCTTGTGTATATGCTCTTTTTGGGTACTGTTGAAGAGAGTTATTTTCTATGTGATTATTAAATTGTTATATCCTGAATATCCTGTAAACAACGCATCTAAAATTCACTATACCTAGTAAAAGACACAAATATCACTTGCGAGAAGCATAAATTATTTTAAAGAAAATGAGATATTTGTGCCTCATCCTAATGCCACATCTTTATTTTACACTAACATTTTATTATATTTGTATTTTATTTCTATTTTTATAGGCTTGAGAAGCACATCGTGTCTCTCTCACATAGACACATACACATATACACACTCAAGATATGCACCAGTAACTATCATAAACATTTCTCTAACCAAAACATTCATTTCTCTGATTTACGTCCTACTTTGGTACAGCTTAAAGTCTGTTGGAACTCTAGAAGCCAGTAATCAAGGAATTCATCGGAGAAGCCAAGAGACTGAAGACTCTTAACTCACATGCTGAGTTGGAACTCTAGAAGTTAAGTGATCGTATTATAATATGCATATACACAAGTCTGTTGCTTCTATTTTTTATCTCTTCATGAAACCTGCTTTCTATAATCTTGGCATCAGTACTCTTTGAGCTTGTTCCTTCTGCTTTTTCCTTGAACATTCCTTGAAATCTAGTGACGGAGCTATTCATTGGCGGGCTGGAGAGGTCCTACTTTGATTTTCCTTTTTTAATTTTGGATAATTGAAGTTTGGGATTAGGAATGAGACAATTAAATTGAATATCTTTCATATTTGTATCTTCCTTCCCTACATGAACTCCATGCTCCTCTATCGTAAAATTTGCTCTAGAGTATAGTTTACACTTGAACTCAATAGATTCCAATCAAACACTATTCCAATCATTTATACGTGGTGGTTTCAGTAAGAACGTACCACCTGCGCAATCATTAGAGATGGAGTGTAAGGATTGCATATATGACAACATGGGGTTTATTCAATTAGTAAGGATCCAAGCACTTCGATTGTAAGACTTAGGTTCAAATTCCACAACTAACCGTCTCCTTTGATAGAGAACTTATAAGTATCATTATGAGATATAACATGCCATAGCCTTAAAATAAGATAGTAGATACTCACCCTAAACTTTTCATGACTAAAATTTTAATTGCACATATTTTGCTTTAGACTAAAACATCCTAACTGAAAAAAAGTCCAATATAAATCAATCTACCATAGTCCTTTTTATTCTTTATAGGAAGCTACAAGAGTAGGGTATAACGTGTTTGTCCCCATAAATTTCATCTCACCAAGGCCGCTAAATTTCATCACAATTATCCTTAACTATTCCCTCGTCAGTATCTTTTGACCCACAATAAAGTAATTGAAGCCAAAATATTATACTTAAAAAATAATTTTTTGGAAAAATTATGCATCGAATTTTTTTTTTTTTTTTTTCTATCAAGGATTAGCCTCAAGCCCTATCAATATCTCTGGCAAAACTAGAGAAATCCTCTTACCTCCGAAATAACAAAACATCGCCATCATCATGACTAATTTTGATTATTCCTTCGTCAGTAATCTTATTTTAGCATAAGTGAAGATAATGAAAAAATGTAATGAGATGAATTACAGTATAGCAAATAAATGCTAGATAAACAGTAATTAAAAAGATAAAAACGATATTGGAAATTTCATTGGCCACACTAGTATCTTTGGTATAACCAAGAAATTTATCACTCACCTTAAGAACATTAAGAAAAATTATCAACACAATTATTCCCTAACTTAATCCGTCGTCGAGCTTTGATTTTATTTCATTCACAAGGTAAAATGAAAAAGTCATCACAACAGAACACATAGGATAAATAAAAAATAACTAAAAGCATGTCTATATATAATAACAATAATAATAATAATAATAATAATAATTGAACTTAATCACTAAACAATAACTAGTCTACACATTATTAATGGGTCTTTTATCAAAAGAAATCAAAAGACTAACATTAATATTAAGCCCAATCTAAATAACACTAGAACAAAAGCTAAGAAGATAGGAAAAAAAAAAACAAGTTGGGCTGTTAGCCCAATTCGTGGGCCTAGTCTAGCAAAACACATAAGTACAACAAAACAAAACACTCTAACCCAACAAATCCTAACCCATTCGGCCCAATAACTTAATAACTCAAAAAAAGGCCAAATAGCCCATACTAACACTAACAAAACCAATAGCCATAAACCCAAACAAACAAATATACACTTAAAAATGGAATTTGTAAATAAGCTTTAAAAGAAGAAATTAGAGAGCAAAATAGGACCATGCGATAAAGAGAAGAAACAGAGAGGAAAAAGGGGAGACAGAGCAAATGGGAAAACGTAGGGGAGAAAGAGAGCTTCTCTCATGGGTCTAGAGCTCAAAAATTGGTTCTTTCCCACTTAATTAGTTTGATAAGGTAAGGATCTTTCTCTCTATTTCACTCTTTCTTCCAAAATCTCTCTACCTTTCTCTCTGAATCTTTGTTTCTCTCTCTAACTTGGCTTCTCCCTCTAGTTCGATTGTTCTCCTTTTGACTGGACTTCTATTATGCTTCATCCTTGATTTCATACATGAACCCTAGGTTTTGCTCTCTTTAACAATTAGGGATTTGGGGAATTTGATTATAGTTGATAAAGGGAGTTGATTCTCTCTTTCTCTTTCTCTGGTACCTTTGCCTCAATAATCCTTTGCCTATTTGTCTAAGAAAAAAAAAAGGAATGGGAAGGGGTAGAGCCACCACCACCGGCGGCGCCACCCCTCCTTGCTTCAGAAACAAAATGGAGAAGCCGAGTGATTTGATTTTTTTTTTTTATGATATAAAAAAAAAATTGTGGGTTGAATATGTGCTCTGTGTACATTTTAACCAACAAGAAAATAAAAAATTTAGCACACAAGAAAAATACGAGATAGTGTTAGTACCTCATATGACGAAAATTTTGGAGTTTTTTCCTCTGTGTGCTACTGGGTCTTCCTGCTTCTTGTTGTTTCGTGTTTCAAAATTTTTCTATCTTTGTATCCCTTCGTATGTATATCACTCTGTGTCCCTGAAACTTGCTATTTTTGCCTTCTTTTATAGGTGAAGCTTAAGCTCCTTTAGCAAGTCGGGTAAGTTGTGCAAATTGCACTGGCAAGGTGGCGGGGGGTCATCTGGCAGAGGGTGGTGCCGAACTGTATTTGCAGCATTTCGCCGAAAGCTGGATTGCCGCCCCAGAGTCAAGACCACAACTATCACATCACAGAAAGAGGACTTGCCACCCTCTGCAACATCTAATTCTCCTTGCTTTTTTCTATTTTATTGTTATTTCCTTTTCTTCCTATTCTTCCTAATGAGCTTGAACAGACAGAGCACCAGCAGGAATGTAATAGCACAAAACTGCATTACGGAAAGATTGCTTGTTGCCGACAATAGCATTTATTTATTCTTTGCTTTTTATTATTCTTCATTTTTATTAATAATAATAATAATAATAATAATAATAATAATAATATTTTGTATTTTTTTTAGTTATTATTATTTTTTGTGATTTTTGTTAGCATTTCAGCATTTTTAGCTATATATGCTTTATTTTGTAGTATTGAAATGTTTCAATTGAGCACATAAAAATATGGTTCAAAAGACCATGATCCCAAAAATAATCCATGTACAACAATGGTGAAAGGGACATTTATAGGCCCACATAATACAATTATCTAAACCTTCCGTGTATGCAGCGTGCTTCATATATTCAATCAATTACTGAAGAATAGGGATCCTCTCACTTTTTTTATTTTTTTACATCACTTGTACATTTCAGATATAATAAACATTGTACCCTGACAAACTTCAGCTTATTGCCATTAAATCTTTGATTTAATAAACATTGTACATTTCAGAAAGTAAGAAGCATTACCTGAAGTTTCTTGACGAGTTCCAGAAATGTCGTTGCAGTTTCTCTTTGATTATTGCATGCACTGGACAGCTGGACGTAGGGACATTGAACTAAAGCACGTACTATGGGTTAAAAGATGAGGGGAAAAGGGTTTAACACGTACCCATTGTGGGTAGAAGAAAAAGTAAAGAAGTTGTTTTTTTGACGTGTAAAGGTTGTCTATATCCTCTTGTTCTATGCCAAGCAAATTCTTTTCTTAGAAGCGTAATGCTGGAATCAAAATTTGCGGACTGCAATTGGTGAAGAACTTGAGAAACTAGTCTTCACAGGAAAAAAAATGCAAAACATAAAAGATAAGAAAATGTGCCATTGACAATCACTTAACTCTAATTTTTCCTCAAAATAAATCAAGTTGCACTAAAATTAAGATCGTTACTTGAAATGATAAAATGAAACATTGAAGCATTCTTGAATCAAATAACATATGTTTGGGTACAAATGCACAAAACTAAAAGTGCACAAATAATCCAAAGAGACAATGAAGTTGTAGCATTAAACATAGGGAATAGTCCATGAAAACCCCCTAAACTATGCCCTGTGTGCGGTTTACCCCCGAAACTTAAAAACGTAAGAAAGATCTACTTCAACTATTAAAATGTGCGATTAAACCCCAAAAGGCAGACATAGGTTCATTAATGGACGGAAATCATCACGTGCTGTGCACGTGGAGTGATTAAATGCCTAATTCTGGTTTAGAAATAAGATTAAGCAGACACGTGAGAGGCACGTGATCACTTAAACACGGTGTTTCTTCTCTCTCCCCAATTTGGCTTTTTAATTGAGGTTTTTTTTTGGTTGAAATCCCTAGAACTAGATTGGGAACTCCATAACCAGACTGAACTCCATTGCCAGTGAAATTGGGTGTGTTCTCAATTGCGCTCTAGAGGAATTTGTGAGACGTTTGATTTGTCTGTTGAACTCGCGGGTTCCAAAGTTTCTAAACCAGGTAATCCAAAACTCAGAAGAACACAGAAAGCGTCCTTCATTTTCTATTATGTTTACGCCTTTTGTGTGATTGAATATGTTTGTTTATTTCAAATCCCAAGTTGATGATGCTTGCGATTTAGCCTACATTTTGTGAATTTGTTTATTATACTTTGCAAAGTGTTTATTACACATCAGATGCATGTAAAGTGTTGCAGAGGATAGTGTGTCCCATATGGTTGTGTCCCAACTGCTTGTGTTATTTTGGTATTACTAACAGGTTGACTATGTGAGAATATTGTGCCCTATATGGTTTAGTCAAATGTTTTACTTGGATGTTTAGTTTTGTTTATGTTTTTGGCTTTTTTGTTGTTGTCATGTGGTCCCGAAGGTACTGTCATGTGGTCCTAATATGTTTTCATTTTGTATTATAACATGAATTATATTGGGTTTGAGTTGTATTATGGAGGGGCACTTAGGTATTTTCCCTCCATGAGATATGAAGGTGGGGTTAAGGAAATAGTAGATCAATTTGATGTTGATTACATGTCTGTGACACATTTGAGTAAGCATATAATTGAAGAAGGGTATGGAAATGTTGAGTTTGTGTGGTATAAGTTCGAGGATAGGATGTGAGATGCATTTTAAATACCATAAGGAACAAAATGAATAAGGTGTTACAATTATTTGTTGAGCACCATGTGGACGAAGCTGTAGTCAATGAGGAGTCCTTGAAACTAACAGCAGAACCTCATGATTGGACCGCTGATGAGAGGGGAAGTGAAATAGCTGAACCTAATGTTTTGACTACTGGTGAGGGGGGAGTAAAACAATTGAACCTAATGTTTTGACTGCTGATGAAGGGGGATTGAAACAGTTGAACCTCATGTTTTTACTGCTGGTGAAGGGGGAGTGAAATAGTTGAACCTCATGTTTTTACTGTTGGTGAGAAGGGGAGTGAAACTGCTGAACCTATAGGGAATGACCATGATGTTGAGATGGGGGATGAGGACCTATTTGGTGAGGCTGATAATGAGTCTGAGTGTCAAGATGAGGAAGTTAATTTAGATGCATGTGATTTTGTTGATAGTGATATAGAGAATGTTGATTTATTTTGTGAGAATGGTAAGGGTGGCAATAAGGAAGATATAAGTAGGAAGTTTGCGGATAAAGGATATAATGGGCCTTTGAATGAAGCTAGCCCAAGTGGTGAGGCAGAGACAATGGCTGGGGCCCAAGGCCCAAGTGGTGAGGCAGAGCCAGTGGTTGGAGCCCAAGGTCCAAGTGGTGAGAATGTGGGAGAAGTCCGAAGGCCCAGTATTGTGATGGATCATGATGCTGAGACCCACAGTGATTATGATCACACTGATGTCTTATATAGCCCAAATGAGGAAGACAGTGATTAGTCCAAGAGAGATAGATACCCAGAGTTTAACCACCGTAGTGACATGAAAAAAAAAATAAGGCTCCAAGTTGGTATGAAGTTTGACAACTTTAGGGTTTTTAGGGATGCCTTGAAACAGTACTGCATAGATAATGGGATTGACTTTGTATATATGAAGAATTAGGCAACAAGAATAACTGTTCAGTGCAAGAGGAAGTGTGGCTGGAAGATGCATGCTTTAAAGAACCAAGAGGCCAGTACTTTTCAAATCAAGTCATGGGTAAATCAGAAGCATATTGATTGTGCTTGGGAAAACAAAAATAACAAGGCAAATTCTGCTTGGTTGGCCAGAAAATACGAGGAGCATATCCGAGATAACAAGGGGAAATGGGAAAATGAGGCCTTCATAAATCTAGTGGCACGAGATTACTCAACCTTTGTGTCAAGATATAAAGTGTACAAAGCCAAGAAGTCTGCAAAACAGAGGTTGGAAGGCACACACAATGAGCAATATGCTCTATTATAGAGGTAATGTGCAGCAATCTTGCTATATAACCTAGGTTCTACAATGAAGGTTAAGGTGGAAAATAGGCATTTCCAAAGACTGTATGTTTGTTTAGATGCTGCCAAGAGAGGGTTTAAATTTTGTAGGTCTCTCATACATCTAGATGGATGCTTCCTTAAAGCAGGGATGAGAGGCATGTTATTGTCTGCTGTGGGGATGGATGCAAATGACAACATGTTTCCTATTGCATATGTAGCATGTGAGGCAGAGGTGAAGGAGACATGGAAGTGGTTC
Organism: Cercis canadensis; assembly: GCA_003255065.1. Taxonomy (NCBI): domain Eukaryota; kingdom Viridiplantae; phylum Streptophyta; class Magnoliopsida; order Fabales; family Fabaceae; genus Cercis; species Cercis canadensis. The sequence continues at coordinate 8,468 of QAOA01000942.1, read as the reverse complement.
TTAGAGCTATTGATGGCTAATATTGGAGCTGCTAGTGAACATGGCTGGATCTTCATGTCTGACCAACAAAAGGTAATGACTTGTCCTACTTAGCTATGTTTACTGTATATGCTATTTAAACTTGCTTCAAGATCAGATGTCGTATATGTCTATATGTGTTTAACTGTTTCAATATATAGGGCTTAAAAGAGGTGTTGGCTGAGATGGGGGTTGAGCACAAATTCTGTGTTAAGCATTTGTATGCCAATTTTAAGCTCAAGTATAAAAGATGGACACTCAAAACCTGTCTGTGGAATGCTACCAGGTCAACAACAACATCAAACATTAAGTTCCACATGGGAAAGCTTCACCAACTGAATAACCATGCAACAAATTTCCTAGTAGATAGACGTCCAAGAATATGGTCAAAGCATGCATTCAGTGGAAGGGCAAAGTCAGGAGCATTGCAAAACAACCTGTCAGAGACATTTAATAGTTATGTTCTGCTTGCAAGAGATAAGCCCATCATAACAATGATGGAGACTATTAGAAGAATGTTGATGAAAAGGTTTGCAGCAAAGAGAGAAGGGATGTTGAGCTGTACTGGTTTGATTTGTCCAAGGATTGCAGCACAACTTGAAAGATCCAAGTCAGAGGCCATTAACTGTATATGTCATATGAATGGGGATGACAAGTTTGAGGTGGATAGTTGGCCAGGTGAGAGGAGTGTTGTGAATTTGGTGGCCAGATCGTGTTCATGTAGGCTTTGGGACATTACAAGGGTCCCATGTGGACATGCTATTAAGTGTATATATGCACAACTTCACCAACCAGAAATGTACATTGATTCATATTTAACAAAAGAGACATTCTTAAAAACATATGGGGCTATGATTAACCCTGTAATTGGTGAGGATGAATGGCTAAGTGCTGAATATGAGCATGTGTTGCCTCTATTAGGCAGAAATCTTACAAGTAGACCTCGAAAAAATAGAAAGAGAGAAGCTGATAAGCCCCCAAATGCTACAAAGATGAGTAGAGTTGGAGCAAAGATGAAATGTGGAAACTGTGGCCAATTTGACCATAACACCCGCACTTAGAAGGGACCTGTCAATCCTAATAGAAGGATATATAAGAAGAAGTCTGCAATTAGGAATCCTGTGAGTGATCTTATGCTCAAAACTAATTGAATAGGTATCTTGTATTTTTTCTTATATTGAATTTCCTTTTTTTATGCCAGATTGGAAGAAGAAAAAATTCAAGAGCCCAGAATACTGAGAGTGAATCAAGTGTTGCCAATCCCTCAAGGGCAGGTCAACCACAAAGTGGAGCAAGTGTTGCTATTACACAACCAACTGATGCACAAAGTTCAAGAAGACAGACAAGAGCAAGTGGTGAAAGAGTCTTTATGACACAACCACCCATTGGACAAGCATCAATGACAGATGATCATCATGAGAGTGCAGGATCTATTCCTAGAGGGGGTGAATAGGAATTAATTAAAAAATTGCTTATTAAAGCTGATTCAAGTAGCAGATTTGCTTAAGAACTTGTTAACGAAAACTAGTTCTTACAAACAAGTTCTTCTACAAATCCCAGACTTAAATAATCAAACAAAGACTTTATAAACCATGCACCATTAGAAACAGAGGATTAACCAGAGAAGCAAAGATAAAGGAAGAAAGAGCTAGACAAAGATTTTATAGTGGTTCGGCCTAACATGCCTACATCCACTTCTCCCATGTTAATGGGGTTCCACTATACTTTCAAGGTTATTTCTCAAGCTTCTCCAAGCTTTACACCAAGTTTATTTTACAAGCTTCTTCAAGCTTAGCTCCCATGGTTTTTGTTTTCTAAGCTCACCATGAAGTTACTCTCTCTAACTCTAGAGATCACACCCATGGATTTCTCCCATAGAAATCCATGATACAAAACCCAAGTGTTTTTGGTTTAGCCCCAAGAAGAAACTCTCTCAAAGAGTAGATATGAAACAATGAGGATCTTGATACATGAAGATATCCGAGAGAGGGAAGAAGAAGATGCAGAGCTTAGTTCTTTAACAATGGCTTCCTTCTCTCTCTTTTCTCGTGAGTTTCTTTTCCTCTATTCTTCATTTCATCGATTACTGAAGCCTTGGAAGTCTCCTTGCTTTTCTTGATTCCTTGTGTTTTCTTGTGCACGTGAAGAGCTTTGCAAAAAGGCTAAGGAGAAGTCTTGAAACATTTCTCTTCTCTAGGCAAAGAGAACCCACGTGAAGGACTATCAAAGAGGCAAAGAAGAAAGTCAGCTGACACTTTTTCCATCAATCAAAAAGTCTTTTGTCCTTTTGTGCCAAAGAGTCTCTCTTTGTGTAAGAGAGTAGATAACTTTCTTGAAACATGGGCTTTTCCAAAGAGCACTTAAAAGGAAGCTTTCTATGTACTCTTAGTCTGATATAAAAAAAAGGAAACTTTGGCCCGGAGTCCGTGTAGGACTTTGTCCACATCAGCAAGGGTCGAGGCTCTCATTACAAAGAGATGCTTGGGCATAGAAATGAGAACTGGTTCTGAAGAACAAGGTCAGCCGAGCTTTCACTTCAAATCTGCTCTAGATACAACTTATAAACACAACACAGATTAATGGCAACAAGACAAACAACACATATAAGAGATAACAAGGCACAAGACATTATTGTTATCATCAAAATAGGATCAAAGACTTGTGGGGCTAACACATCACATGGGGGAATCTAGAGGGAAGGGTAAAAGAAGAGCAGGACAAACACAGTAGCAAATGTGGTATGCCAGGTGTGATCCACATGCTGTCAGGGAGATGCCTTTATAGAAAAATGGCATTCGTATTGTGCCTTTTGGGATGTTTGGTTGGGCAAGCTATATGGTCCCACAATATGTAATATTCAACAATGTTTTTAGACCTTTGTAAGCCACTTGTGGCCATTCATTTTAGCCAGTTGCAATTCAATATAACATGATGTATTTTCTTTTTGGCCCATATAAATATGGTCAGTAACATTGCCATTATATGGTTGATTCTATATGATTATGCAAGATTTGCAATTAATTATTCTGGTTTTATTGTGGAGTTCTGGTTTGCTCACAGAACTGGTTTTGTTTTCAATTTCTGGATCTTATTGCTCCACTATGCTTTTACCCCATTGATTCTGGTTTGACTACAAATTTTCTAATTTTATTGTATAAATATGGTATGCTCGCAGAACTGGTGCTCTTATGCAACAAATCTGGTTTTATTGTTGATTTCTGGATGTTATTGCAATAAATGTGGTTTTACTGTTGGAATTTTGGTTTGACTGGAAATTTTCTGGTTTTATTGTATAAATCTGGTTTGCTCGTAGAACTGGTGCTCTTATGCAACAAGTCTGGTTTGCTGAAAGAAATATGGTCTTATGTTCAAATTCTGGATCTAATTGAAATGTTGGTTTTACACTTGAAATCAGGTTTTAGTGCAGCAATTTGGTTCTATTGTTCAATTCTGGTTTTATTTTCTGGTCTGGTGGATAGTGCTTGTGTCCACCATGTGCTGCTGCTCAATAAGTGTTTCACTATGTGTTGTCCATAGTCAGGATGCTAGCACCATTACTAACCATTATGCCAAGTTTGGTATGTCAGCTGCTTTTGTGTTAGGCATTTTGTTACATTTAAATTCTGTGGAAAGCAGCAGTTGTTGACAATTATTGGTTGCTCACAACTCATAGTCATACACCAGCAAATATTCAATACTTGGTCATAACTCATAGCCATAACTCATGCCTGCTAAGTGGTTTTTGTGACATGTGTTTTTAAATTGCCTGGGTACATAATAACAGATCAATTCATTTTCATAACCTAGGTACATAATAATTTCATGAATAATAACATTTAAAATAAATAACATGTTACACGAGCAAATGTCAAACACACCAGCAATGCTACATCAACCTTTTTATCACTATTCTAAAGCCTATTATCCATGTTATTACAAGCATCAAACACAACTTCTTTACATTGCGTTTTTCCATTTTTAGCTCCTCTATAAGTTTCCTGTTCTTCTTCACTAAAGAATTCACCAGTTTTTCTTCTCTCTTACTCACACGTGGATCATACCAGCAGAAGTAATTACAAGCATTACCTAACCCATATCTACTACACCCAAAAAATCTCCTGCTTGGGTTCTTCTCAGTCCAAGAAATTCGCATACGGCATTGAATATTACAGTAGCATCTTTGCACGTCTTCACCATTAATTCCAGATGTCTCTCCAATATCAACAGTGTTGAAAGACATTAATCACTTCGAACAAGCTTAAAAATGTTATGACAATGGAAACCCCCAAGATTCGAGCTCCAATTCCTTCGTCTATCACCTTCTTCAGTCTAGCTATGGAATTCCCAATCCAGTTCTAGGGATTTCAACAAAAAAACCCCAATTCAGAAGCCAAATCGGGGAGAGAGAAGGATCACTGTGTTTAAGTGACCACGTGCCTCTCACGTGTCTGCTTAATCTGATTTCTAAACTAGAATTAGGCATTTAATCACTCCACGTGCACAGCACGTGATGATTTCCGTCCATTAATGAACGTCCGTCTACCTTTTGGGGGTTAATCACACATTTTAATAGTTGAAGTAAGTCTTTCCTACATTTTTGAAGTTTTGGGGGTAAACCGCACAGAGGGCATAGTTCAGGGGGTTTTCATGGACTTTTCCTTCAAACATATGTGTCAAACTGAAGATCAAAGGTTGATTGATACATGAACGTTGTAAGAATGAGCAAGAATACACTTTTAATCCATTCAACTCCATTTCTAATTTCACATCCACTAAGCAAATGCTAAGCTTTCTCAAAAAATAGAATCCACATCAAGTCACTTGCTCCACAACCAACTTCACCAATCAAGAATCCCAAACATGGCCTTGTCATGCAATAAAGTGTCAGAAAAATCAGCTCTGGAATAAATCTGACTGCAACCTACTATCTTTCGTACCCCTTTCTCCTCTTCTTATTCCTCACATGAAAAACATGTATCCATCGCTCTGCTGCTGCATACATGTTGGACAATAGCACATAATTAGTGTTGATACCCAATTTTGTCATGGTCAACTTATAAATAACAAATACAAAAACAAAATGCTGAAATACTTACAATAATAATAAAATACAAAAAATACAAAAAAAAAATGTTATTATTATTAAAAATGAAAATGATAAAATAAACAAAAAAGAGAAACATGAAGCAATGTCTACAACACGCATATCTCCGCAAATTTAGTTCAGCGCTCCCTGCTCCGTTGTACTTGCCAGTGCAAGTTGCAAAAAGCAAAAAAACTCACATCAGTGCAATTTGCACAATTCTTCAACTATAAAAAGAGACACAGTATAATACATAGGGGGAGGGGGAGTGATATACTTCCAAAGATACAAAGAGGGAACCAAAAACTCTGAAACGAAAAGGGAAGAGCTGATATATAGAAGGGTGACACAAATTCTTCTATACACACATTGAAAATTTTAAGGAGAAATTCTAGAAAAACAAGAAAAACCTCTGAAGAAAAGGGGAAAGGGGTCTCAAGGAGGTATGTTTTTTTGTTCTCTCATCTCTATTATCTCTACTATAACACATCCATCCCAAAATTCCCAATTTCTAGAGGAGCAAAAACCTAATTTCTTTTTTAAGAGAACCAAACAGAGACACTACCGTAGAGAGGGAGAACCAACCTTTTGGCCAATCAAAAATCAAATCACCCCATACCCATCTTCTTCCTTTTAGAGAGAAAAAATAGGGAGTTAAAGAGAGAGAAACCTTTTTTTTTAGAGAGGGAAACAAAATTTCAAAAAGAGATATAAAGCTATTCAGAGAAATCGAGAAGAGATTCTTGCCTTTAGATACAGTTTGTTGAGAAATAGAACCAAAACCATGGGAGCCCTGCGTTTTCTCCACTTGCATTCCCCTCTGTCTCTTGCCTTTCTTCCCCCATCACATCTCCCTTTCTTTGTACCCGTTTCCCTTTTCCTTTTGTACATTTTATGTTTTATGGTTATTAATCCATTTTCTTGTTTTTAAATTAAATTGGTTTGGGCTTTTATTTGTTTGGGTTTCATTTATTTTTTGTCTTGGGTTTTGTTTGTTATCTCAAATTTCGTTTTGGGCCTTCTTGTTTGGATTTTGTTTTAGTTACATTTTGTTATTTTAGTTTAGTTGTTTTTGATGTGTGGGCTGTTCTTATTTTGGGGCTAGACTATTAGCAAATTTGTTATATTTTCGATTTGGGCTGATGCTGGACCCAACCTCTCATTTAGGCTTGTTGTGTTTTAGTTTTTGTGCTGGCTAGGCTTGGTCCGAATTGGGTCTATTTTTTGGCTATAGTGCTTTATGTATTTAGTTTAGGCTATTTTATTTTGAACTTGCTTATTAAATATTCTTGTTATGTTTATGGGGAATTTTAATTTATTTGTTCATTTCATAATTTTTAATTTATTCTTTACATTTCATCATTTTTGTTTTTAATTTATTTAATCATGTTCATTCTTGTACTTAGTTTTGTTTTGTAAATAAAATAAAAGCCCGACAACGAATTAAGTTGGGAAAGAATTGTGCTGACAATCTCTCTTAATTTTCTTGAGGTGAGAGATAATTTATTGGTTATGTCAGAGGTACTGGAGTGACTAATGAAATTCCCAATATTGCTTTGATTATTTTAATTATTATATTTTGACATTTTACGTTGCATTTTATATCATTTTATCATTATTTCTGTTCATGCTGGAATAAGATTACCGACGAGAGAATAGTTAAGGATAGTTGTGATGACAATAATTCCTTGACATTCCGGAGGTGAGGAGTGTCACTTTAGTCTTTCCAGATATACCGGTGGACTTAAAGAAAGATCTTCGATCAAAATCTTTTGCCACAAATCTCAAATTCGTTTCTTTTAATAAGCATAATAAATTGCATTTTCGTGCATTTTGCAGTTATCATTTTAGTTTTTAAAATGTTAAAACATTGCCTATGACGGAATAAATTGGGAGAGGATTGTAATGACAATCATTGTCTCTACCAATAATCTTTAGGCATCTTTTTAGGTTTTTCCAGAAGGCTGGCGGGGCTTAATAACACATTAATCTATTTTAAAATATAATTTAATGACTGATTTCATTCAACAATTTTTTTAGATGACATAAAATTAAATTGGTAACCGTTTGCTAGAACGGGTGTCGTAGGGTGCTAACATCTTCCCTACACATAATCAACTCTCTTACCAAACTCTGATAACGTAAACCAAACTTTTTTATAGGTATCCAATTATGCCTTAAATTAATTGGTAGCCACGCCATTAATTTTCTTCAATAATTTTTTAAGTAATAAGCTCAAAACCTACACTTTTACACTTCTTCTTTTCGCCCAGTGGCCTCGCATCCTCGCACTCTCGAAAGAGGGTGTTGCAACAATTAGCAGGATTTTGAGGGTCAAGTTCAAAAAGTCGATTAGGAACAATCTCTCCTATGACCAAATCATTGCATAACTTACAAGCCCCAAGAAGTACACCCCTGAAGGCACCTGCATAAGGCTCCACATGCATTGATTTTAGAAGTTCGTAAGTAGCACTTAATTGCCGTGATCGACTTAGAAGATCAACCATACAGGCAGAGTGACTAGGAGTAGGAAAAATGCTGAATTCATGCTTCATGGAATCGAGGTAGTGCCAACCCTCATCAACAAGCCCAGCATGACTACAAGTTGTTAGGATGATTGTGAAGGCTGCCTCGTCTGGAGTTATTCCATTCATCAACATGTTGTTAAAGAGGCTTAGGGCCTCAATTCCACGCCCATGAATTGACAAACCTTATATCATTGAACAATATGAGATTAGATTTAGTTCATGCATCTCTTGAAACAATTTTGATGCCTTCTCTTCGTTTCCACACTTTCACATTCATATCCACAAGAGCTGTAATAATTAACAAGATCTTGTCGAAGATTAACAAAGCTCTTGCTTACATAATTTTTAGGGCTTTATGGCCGGATTTTGTTATCAAAATTGGTGATGCTCTTGTGGATTTTTGTTAAAACTGATTTGGGGCTTTATGGAAGACTTGGCAAGTGAGTAATGGTTTTGGGGGCATTGTTCTAAGGTAGATAGCAGTAAATTATTTTCTTCGTAATATATATTTGAATAAAAAATAGTTGTAGAAAACTAATCTCAGAAGCTTAATTTAATTAGGATTCCTAGATCAAAAAGTCTTATGCTCTATAATATGTACCTATAAATGTAATACTAGAAGATTCAAGACTTTGATTTATCCTGCGCATATCAATTTTGTTTAGGTGATAATAATTCATTAATTTTCTATTGTTTTCATTTTTACACTTTATGGCTATTCTGAATTTTAATATATTGATAAGTATTTACTCTTTGTTACTATATTTACCGGCATGTTTGTGTGTGTCTTAAGCATAATTTTAGTTTGCTACAAGCATATTAGCCTCTATTTTAAGGCA
>QAOA01000937.1:73975-98762 GCA_003255065.1 Cercis canadensis | reverse complement strand
CAAAATTCTCAAAATCCCATGCCCTACAATTTTTGTCTTAAATGGTTCGATAGTTTCAATCAAAGAGACAATACTTTTAATATCTTAATATCTACACAAATTTATATGGTCTGCATCATGAAAGTGAAATTAATTCTCATTTTGTTATCCTATTGGGTTCAAATCTTTTTTTGTTTTATTCATAAGTAGACAGAGCATATTCTAGCTGGTAATATGGGAGAATAGAGATTTAAACCAAGGACTTTAACTTTTTAAAAAAGATCTCTAGATCAATTGTTTATGTCAGTTTTTTTTATCATTTAAAAGGAAAGGGAAGAGCATTTATTTACTATAAGGAACCTGTTGATTAATCAGCTCATACGATTATTAATGATTAACCACTCGAGTAGTTAATAGGTCCTTTATGTATAGTATACACTAGACCGCTGCTATGGCTAAATCCAAAAGAATTAGACAAGGCGGCTGCCAATGGACGTGTGAAGATATTGTTTGCTTCTTTTCACTATCTAAATTCTTAAACCATAATGCAAAGCTTTAGTGCCTCAAGCTATGAAGGAATCTTAATCTTTGCGGTGAACCACTTGACATAAAGTGTCTAGACGAAAAAAACAGCAGTAGGCCAGGGACTACACGTACTTGAAGATGACAACTCAGTTTCTTTGAAGCATTTTATCTGAGCATGGGGCTGGGGGTTTGTCACTGGACTCGGGTTTCTTAGGTTTGAATGGATACTGCTCAAACGTTCATGGAGATATGCCTACTTCAGATTCTTCAATAATTTAACAGACAATATCTATATGTGAAAGTAGCAATGAATGTTGCTAGATACCACAGAAGGCTCAAGGCTAGTAGGCAATAACTTTCTATTCCAGATTCAGGCTATGTGTTCGGTGTACTCAAAACTTTCTGTTTGATCATTAGTTTCTCGTCCTTGGGATCCATAGCATTTGACATGTTCTTAGTTCTGAGCATCTTTAAAAGTGCATGCAGTCAGTAAGGCTTCAAGAGATCATATATACATTCTGCTACGCTAACAATCTCCCTAGAAGCATAAAAAATAAATCAATAAATAAAAAAGAACTCTCTCTCGGTCTTCCATATAATCCTTGGAACAATCAATTTCTCTTGTTTAATTTCTTATGTAGAATTGATCTCCTTGGAGCTTGCATGCGTGACCACACCAATGAGATTTGAGTATAAATATTCAACATTCTTGCAAAAAAAGGACTGGCTTTAACTTAATTGCCATGTGTAATAAACATTTCTTAAGAATAAGGTGGATACTTAGCAATCCTCACTAGTAATATGTTGACAGAATCCAGAATAACATATTAAAATAACATACAAGATCACAGTTGAGAAGGTGTTGTACATTTCTCTAAAAACAAAAGTCAATGCAGCCAAGAAGTAACTCTAGCTTAGGTTACTATATTTAAAAGGTAAAATTCAAAGGGATCATCATGTTTTTCCCTTTTTTTGGTAAATCTGGAATTCATAAATAGGTAGATAAGTTCATAAGTACGTTTACAGAGCATTAAGTCAGAGTACACTTAGAAAACTCTTCCAAATATCTAGAGCTAACCAGCCTTGGTAGCATTCTACCCATGGCAGCAAAATACCCAATAGATCTAACAAAAGGTGGGAGAGAATCAAAACTTTCAAAAGGTACAGTTAAATCCTGAGCCGCCTTTGCCATAGTATCAGCACTCCCACTGGCTTCTCTAAACACATGGTGCATTTCAAACTGGGGAGTCTCTTGCAATAAGGCCCTGTAAGGTTCAACCAGAGGGTTAAAAAGATGGTTAAAACCTCCTACTTCGTTCAGAATATTTACAACAAACATTGAGTCTACTTCAATGGAAAGCTTAGTAATTCTTAGTTACCCTCATTATCCAAGCTTATATAGCAACAAGACTATTGACGTGAACGCCAACTTGTGCTGAATATAGATACATCGTCTTCAAGTTCCTTACACTGCCTGTCCTCACGTCTAAAGCCAAGTATCTTGAATTTAATTCCTGATCAGACACAAAAATAAATATCTGCCGGTCATATAGAAAAGTAGCTAAATGGATAAATTCTTCATGCAACACGCTTCTTCTACGTGCTACTATGTGGTTCATTTTGGTCCAGATATTGTTGTGTAAGTCTTTAAGCATCCATATGTTGATCTCTCTAGCCTTGTAAGTCCAAGAAATAAAACACAAATGATCACCGTTCCTCGCGAACCGCCAACCGCCATCAGCTTCCAGAATATCCTTGATATCCTCTGGTAACATCAAAGAATGACAAGTTTCATCATTAAGGTCAAGTGCAACAGTCTGGCCATCACATTCTTTGCTCCAATAAGTAACCTCACCAACAGAGATTGAGATGGAAGGGCAAAATTCTTCTTTTATCTTTATGGAATCAGGACAATAAACTTTCCTGCATGGCAGACCACTTTCCACAGTGTATATATACCAGTGAATTCTTCCTTCTTCTCTATCTCTTGCAAAAAATATTACCTTAACTTTCCCATTAGTGCGTACAATCTTAGCACTTCTGCTATAGTAGACAATTTTCTCTTCGGAACCAAAAGCAAGTTTCACAACTTGCTTTGTGGCCGGGTTTACGGCATAGAAGGTTCTAGATGAATACGATGAATTCGATTTTCTGATCAATAGAATACCATCATTGCTGTCGTATATAGGTCCTGGTAAAGAAACCCAGAATGACTTTTTGCCCTTTATGCCTTTTAAGTCAATGAACTGAGCAACAAGATCTCTATTTCCTTGGATATACAAACAAAGGTTGCAATGATGCAGGTGCATGTTTATGAATTTTGGGTCTCTCATAATGGTAGACCAACCCTTGCAAACATATTTAAGTGTCTCCTGCCAAGAATTTGCTGGAACCCTGCTAAGAATGTCCTTGACTATCAGTTCTGGAGGAAGTTCATTTTTTATCAGTTTGATCTTGCTTTTGCTCCTTGTCTTGTAATAAGGAGTCTCCGGCTTCGGATTCTCAGTGGTCCACAGTGTAATGCTATCCGTGGTAAGTCAGTTAAAGATCCAATGACCTTCACCTGAACCCTATTTCAAACAGGAAAAAGACAAGGAAGAAAATGAAATAAATATATAGTTATAACATGTAAACGAGATAACAGTCTCAAGTCTGGTTAAAGGATGTAAACTGTCAAAGTTAGTCAATATATAAATCAAAAAGCGATTACAGAAGTAATTTGCAGTTGTCCATTCATACTCTAGCATTGTCAATGTCAAAATAAAGAGGTGAAAAATAGAAGAAGATAGTGAAAATGATGAAAATGGAAATGCTTTAATTTTCATTTGTTGTCCTATATAGGTAGAAGATGTAAAAATTTTGGTGGTAGAGAAGTAGTATCACCCTTCTTATTAGATAAAAAAAGATAAACGATATATTTGAGTAGACTAATAAAGTCTGTGTACCAAAATGACTAATAAAATTTGGCGACATCAAACATAAGAAATTCGTCTAGGTGATCTCTGTAAATTAAATTGAGATCTGAAGTTTTATTCTTCATTCCCCCATCCCCAATAAGAAAATACAGTTTTCTTTATCCTTTTTTTTTTTTGGATGAAAAAATGGTAGTAAGAATAAGTTACTCCAATATTACCGAGCAGAGTGTCAATAGCATACCTGGGATCCCATGAGGGAGCAAGCAGAAGCCCACATAAAGAATTACTTCCAAGACACTTTTTTAGTCTTTAAAAGAAGTTATTTAACTAGCCTCTAGCGCCAGGGATATTCTTGATGAGAGTTGCCCACCAAATGAGATTTTTGGTTACAGGGAGCTCGAACTTGACACCTAAAAGGTACATAGCCTTAAGTCGGATCCTTTTGACCAACTAAACCAACCCGCGTTGGCACAACTTTCTCTATCTAATCATTAAAAAAAAAAAAACTACCTATTGTATACTTTTACTCATTCGCAATCACCAAAACAAAATCTACCTATTTCACTTTCATGAGGAAGAAGAAAAGACAGAACCTGTCCAAAATAAAAAATAAGAAGCTATTATAATTCAGTTGCTCTACAAATGTTATGTATACTAAACTGAAGAGTATGAATGGCATAAGCAGTTACGCTAGCAGATAGGCTAGCAAAAAGTTAGGACCATAGAGATGTATTTCATACAACTCAAAAAAAAACCAAACAGTTTACAACCGAGTGGTATTGAGATTATTCTCAAAACTTAAAGGTNAAGTCATAGCCAAATATATATATATATATATATATATATATATATATATATACAATAAAATGTATCAAATATAATCCTATTTCTTTTATGAGCTTTGCTACGGGACCTGAAGCAAAAGCCCAAACCATATTCAGACTATTCCGTTTTCTGATTGTAATAATAATATTTTTGATAAATTTGTGAATGGGATAGCTAGAGAGAAACTAAGTACAAGGAAAGATAGTGTCAATAGCCAATTTGATGAACGCACTAGCTGGTGCTATTTAGCAAGCATGGTGACTGGATCAACTGCATTTTGCAGTAATCATTAGATGAAATTAATTTAGAGTGATCCAGAAAATTACAGCCAACTTATCTATTTCGAGATCTTTGGTTGTTCTCCCAACTAATATATTAGAATGAGTAGTGTTATATTTACATAATTTATTTTACATTTTTATTATACTTGTACACTTAGCATTATATCTGAGCTTAATTAAACATACTGAAACTTTATAAGACAACTAAAACTTTAATCTACTACCTTAAATTACTGTACACATTTTATACATTTGTAAAATGTGTGAACCTATCATTTTTAAACTGAATAATTACTAAAAGTTTTGTAAACGATAACGACTGCAGTTTAGGGCTCGAGAAGTTCAACAAACCCATGAAAGGAATTAAAGACATACAAGGGATCTAGTTAGGAGATCAACTTGTTAATTGAAAACCTTTAGCTTATATCATGCAATTTGAAGTACATTTGAATATTCTTCAACTTTTACAGAGAAGAATAGGCATGGTAGAATACTCTATTGTTATCTATAAAGAAATAGCCTAATAATTGAGTATTAGATACTTCATCGTAAATATCTTAGATTCAAATTATTTTTAGATAAGATAGATAAATTATGAGATAGGATATGCTAAAAAATAATACTCTATTGCTTCTCTTAAAATACAAAGGAAGCATATGCTCAAATTATTCTTTTATAGAAAGATGCCTGCAATCCTAAGTAATAAAGTTATCTAAAAATATCTAGTTACATCCCCAATTTTGCACCTTTCTTTCAATTTTGTCACAGTATTATTCTTTAATTCAATTGGGTTCTTATCAAAAGCTTTTCAACAGCGTCCAATCTAGACAGTAGGGGTGTTCATAACCCGGTGGACCCATGATCACCCGACCGAACCGATCCATTTTATGGCCAATCCAACGGTTGCAAATAAGGGGCGGGCGGAATCGGATGGCTAGGATTGAATAATTCGGCTTGGACCGGTCGGATCGGTTTTAAGTAAGTAAAACCGAATTAAACCGAACCCGACCGAGTAAGGTAAGTCAGGGATTTTTTTCATTCATGAAACGGTGCGTTCAATGCTCGTATGTATCTTATTTCACAAACTCTCGAAGGAGAGAGTTCATTTCTTCATTTGCTCCAGAAACCCACTGAAAGAGGCGATATATGCGAATTGCGAAGTCGCCAATCGCTATCTGCTGGAGGTCTTTCCTCGAATCAGCCTGCACTTCAAACAGGTAAGGTCATCAAACATTCTACCCTAGATTGTAGTTTGTATTAGACTGTTAGTGAGTTAGGGTTTGTTTCTATCTCAGACCCTAAATTTTTGGGATTTCTGATTTTTGTGGGTTTGTTCGTATGTCTCTGTTCTAGGTTTCAGTAGACGTTGGATTTGGATAGTGAATACATATACGATAACCTATCTGCTTAGATTTAATTATGGTTTCCCCAATTTGAAATTTAGGGTTTTTTTCTTGACCTGTTATGTGTGCCTTTTCTCTGTTGTGTTCTTTTCTGGCTTTAGTTGTGCCATGAATACATATACGATAACCTATCTGCTTAGATTTAATTATGGTTTCCCCAAATTGGAATTTAGGGTTTTTTTCTTGACCTATTATGTGTCTTTGCCTTTTCTCTGTTGTGTTATTTTCTGGCTTTAGTTGTGCCATTTCCATTCATGAATGATGTTATTCACAAGCATATTGCAGAGCTCTTGTTGTTTCTTTATGTTATTATTATTATTTTATGGATACATAGAGCCTCCTCTCAAATTTTGAGCTTATAATTCGGTGTAATTTTCTGCAAACTTCTTTCAATTAGGCCACCTTTTGATTTTCCATTCCTGTCTTTTTTTGGTGAAACCTAGATTACCTGTTGGCATTTAATTGAAGACTACTAAACAAAAAGGATGAAATCTTTTCTGATATTGTTTTATTTGATTATTAATTGCTTATAGATGGCTAGATGCTGATGTGAGGCTTGCTTGTAGAATTAGACGTGATATAGTGGAGAGGGGCAGGGATATAAACTCCATTCTTGAACAGGTAAGCCTGGTAATTTAATTAGTAACCAGGGGTTAATGCCAATTAGTCTAATAATGATGTGTCTTTCATATGGATTTGTATAATGTTGAGAAAATGATTTCTTATTTCTGATGAGATGTAACACATCACATTGTGTATTGGTAACTTGGGGATTAATAGCCAAAGTAAAAGTTTGCAAACAATGGTATTTATAGAAGTCTTTGATCCATGTGTTGTTAAGCTAAGAATTCTTTGTTAAGCTAGAATGTCTCCTCACTGATTTCTGTAATGTAGCTCTGCATCCTTACTTTATATGGTCATTGTTCTGCAGATTAGATAGCGTAGCATGTTTATTTGCTGCTGGCTGTCAATTTGTTACTCGGAGACTAGAGCAATTTCTGGTATGTATTATGTTCATAATAGTTGATTATTTGCTTCAGTGCACATACCTTTCTTTTGTTGTGTCTGTGCATAAGGCCTTTGCTGTAATGTTTTTGATAGAATGTATTCTTTGATACAAATTTATGTTTTTAAAAATGTGTAGATTTATATGGTTTGGCATATAAATGAGCAATCCATTAGCTGGGTTGGCTGGGTGTAGATTTGTATGGTTTGGCATTTATATGGTTTTTAAAAATGAGTAGTCTCCTTTACTCATTCCATAACACTAAATATGGTTTGGCATTAATTGGTTGGGTGTAGTTAATTTGCTGATCCATGTCTCTGATGTGGGATTTTTGAATTGGTAGATATAATTCATTTGCTGATTTAATTTCTGCATCTACTTACTAGCTTCAAGACCACAAACTCTGCTAGTAGCTTATGTGGCTCCAACTCCAAGAAAACAGCTTCAATTTCACCAAGTTTAGTCACTTTCTCATGTCAGCTACAAGGTAATGGCACTAATTCAAATTTGGTAGTATAATCTCAGTGAGTATAGAACATTTACTATCAGAATACCTAGGTTACCACTCTTGTAATGCAAAGTAATATTTTATTCATCTTTTCAAATTGTAGATTTTATATCGGTGTTACTAAATGTTGGTAGTGAAGCTGCTGAGAAGAAATTGATTCATCTTGGAGCAGTTCAAATAATTATAGAGTTGTTGTTTAAGTAAGTTTAGTATGCTCTGTTATCTCATCTCAGTAAGTTTAGTATTTTCTGTTATCTTGCAGTTCTGTTCTAAATGTTACTTGATCTATTTAGTTATAATTATTGCTACACTTTCTGAAGGTTTGCAAACAAAATACTATTCTAATTTTGATTGTCCATGATCTCTAATCTTACAAGTTTTTTGGAAATAGAATGCATTGATGTGCTTAAGTTTGACTATTGGTTGGCAATTGATGTATATATCTCATTCTTATTGTTTTATTAGGCATCAACTTGTGGTCTTGCTTTTGTGTCTGGTAATTTTGGTTATGTGTCTGATAATTCTGACCTGTTTTATTAGGCACACTGACCTGTTTTATGTGTCTGCTAATTCTGGTTATATTTGTGACATCCTTACTTTATATTTTTCTGTGCAATGCGACAAAGTTGCAAATATATAAGGTCTGTTTTATGTGTTTTTTGTGTCTGGTAATTTTGGTTATGTGTCTGCTAATTCTGACCTGTTTTATTAGGCACACTTACCTGTTTTATGTGTCTGCTAATTCTGGTTATATTTGTGACATCCTTACTTTATATTTTTCTGTGAATGCAACAAAGTTGCAAATATATAGGGTCTGTTTTATGTGTTTTATTTCACTGGATTCTTCTATTTGTATTGCTGTTTAATTATGGTTTTGCCTTGTGCATAGTTTAATTCTATTTTGTTTTATGTTTCTGGTATGTAAGGCCAAGGACTACTGTTAATGACTGGTTCATCTGTCCCTCCTCCAGTGAATGCAGCAAAGAAACCACCACATCCAAAAAAGGCAAAAAGGAGGCCTCCTGCAAGTGGCAAGAGGTGAACATCGGCTGCTTGGGACCATTTCACAGTAGTTCCCGACAGTGAGGTAACAAATGCTACTGCTGCCTGTAATTATTGTGGAAAACGGTATTGCTCTGATACTAAAAAAGATGGGACCTCAAATATGAATGCTCACCTGAAGATTTGTACAAAGTATCCTTATGCATTGTTAAATGACCCTAAACAAACAGTCTTAAATTTTTTGCCTAAAAAGGATGGGTCAGGAAGTACTATGATTGCACCTCAACTGTATAGCTTAGAAGAAGTTAGGANAAAAAAAGAGAGAATTTCTTAATGAAACAGAACCACCACCACAGAGGGGGAGAACTAATGTTTCAGCCACCCAAAAATCAATTCCACCAAGCCCACCCCAAAATCCACCATTTTTATAGAATAAAACTTAGAAAAATTTTCATACATGAAATTGGGAGGATAGAGCCAAAATAGAAGCAAAGGGCAAAAGGGTAGCACCCCTAGTGGCAGCGGTTTCCACCCTCGTCTCCAATTTCTTCTCTTTCTAGAGAAGGAGACCCAAATTAGAGAGAGAAATTCCCTTTCAGAGAGAAAAGCAGAATTTCAGAGAGAGAGAGAGAGAGAAGTCTTGAGAGAAATTTGAGGGAGAAAGAGAGGAATTTCTTACCTTTGCCATGGCTTACAAAGATTTATCTCCACATGCGTTCCTTTCTCTTCCCTGCTGTCTCTTGCCTTTCTTCCCCATCGCATATCCCCTCTCTGTAGTCTGTTCCCGTTTTCCTATTCTTTGTTTGTGCATTTCAAGTTTTGGCTTATTAACTCATATTCCTTTTCAGAATTAAGTTTGCTTGGGCTATCTTGTTGTATTTGTTTTAGTCATGGTGGGCTGGTTATTTCAATTATGGAATTGGTGTTTGGGCCTTACTCATTTGAGGTTTTGTTGGCTTTATTGTCAACTGAATTATTTTGTCCTTTGAACATTCAATGCTATGCATCAGGAACCACAGGTAATCATCAATTCTAGGCAATAAATGTTTAAAAGGAACCTCTAGAAGCAGAAATTCTTCATTTGCATTTCAGGCAATATCTGTGTTAGAATAATTGTAATGGTATGAAGCCTTTTTCCCTTCATTTGATCCTTGACCTGGGTCTCAGGAAAACCAACAAGCCAATACAGTAGAATTCAAATAAGCCAATATAACATCTTCAGCTAACATACATGCCACAAGCCAATACAGTAGAATTCAAATGCACCCATGATTAACTTTCTTCTTCCCGTTTTCTATTTTAGAACATCTCTTTTTCCAAGCAACACCCCTTCCTTTGGTAAAACATTTTTTGGGCCATCACTTTGTTAAGGTTTGATGGGACTTTTTCCGGCAAGTATACCGGGTCACACAAGTAATATAGTAGTGAGTAGAGTATCGTTCCCACGAGGATTAAGGCTAACAATTACCAATTTCACCAATAAAGATTCTATTCGGAAAGATTAATGATTTGGATTGAAGGCAGCCCTGGATTGAGCTGCTGCAATTAACTAAGTGACAACTAAATAACAAAACTCCAACAATATCGTAACAAACTGTAAGAAATAATCTAAATGTAAGATTTGTAATAAGAATGAGAAAAGTTAGGGGTTGATTTCATTCACTTGCAATTCGATTTCCTCATAGACAAGGTAATCTTAGAGTCAATATTGGGCTACTTATTTCAGTCACAATTCTTTTGTTGTTGGTTAATTTCCTTAAAGTGATTGAATCCAATTCCTTGGTGATACAATCCTCCCTATACCAATTACTTGTCCAATTCCTTGATACAACTAATTAATCTAGGTGATTTGGTTCTAGGAAATTAATCTGATACCACCTAAACGAAGTTATCTATTCCTAGATTAACTCAATTTAGGACAGAATTTACAGGACACATTCGAATCTTACTATTCCTAGTATTGAAACGAATCTCTTGACCATTCAAATGGTAGCTAAGCATTTAAAGGCATTAAGAATAGCAAATTCCATTCAACAAACGAAGTTGTGCTAAAACAAGTTTATTCAATCTTGAAACTTCATTACAAATGAATTACATCAAACCCCTAACAATAAGAATTTAGCTACTCATACTTGAATTCAATAAAAACAAATCAGTATTCAACATGAGATGAAAAGAAGAGAAGAAGAAGAAACTCTATGACGATCCAGTCCCGATTGCTCTCCCTGGCTCCCTAGTTCTTCTGCTCTTTTCTTCCAAGTACGGCCTCCTTTGCCATGCATCAGATTTCCCTTTTTATACTTGTGCAAGATTAGGTCATTTGGTCAAAAATAGCTCGAACACGGCCGTGTTCCTTTTCTGGTCCTGGGCGTGTCACTTAAGTTGCATTTCTGGTCATCGAACACGGGCTATGACACGCCCGTGTTCCTTTCTGATCACGGCCGTGTCTCTCAGACATGGCCCGTGCTCTTCTTTGGCCTGGGCGTGTCTTGACTTTGTAGCCTCTGCCTGTTCAACACGGCCCCTCACACGGCCGTGTTCTTCTCTTTTCTTGACCGTGTTTGCCCTTAGACTGGGCCTTTGTTCTCTTGGACATTCTGCTTGATCAACACGGCCTTGGACACGGCCGTGTCTGTTCCTGTCTGAGGGCGTGTTTGTCCTTGAGCTTGTGCAGTAGCCTCTGGATGGTAGACACGGGGTACACACGGCCGTGTTACTGCCCGTGTCTAGCAGAAAACTTGGTAGAATGCTGCTGTCATTGCCATTTTCTCCATGAATTGCTGCCAAATTCTTCTCATTTCCAAATTACCCATCTTGGTACCTGTCAAAACCAATTTATGGATTAAACACCATGTTTATAGAGAATTTGCTTGCAATGCAGGTGAAAATTCAGTATTAAAGCATGGATTGTATAGTTCTAAAAGACAAGTATCAAGGTTGATATTGCTATTTTATTTGCAAAAATATTTATTTAATAGACATGTAAATTATATATCAATGGAAATTAGAACATGTGCCTTAGGTGTTCTCCTTGGACAGAAAATTTCATTTCTACAAAAATATATGCTAGGCACCCTACAATGAGCAGCTGCATTATTTATGTCTTTTCTCACTTCATCTCTTCTCCACTATAAGTATCGAATATTTTAGGTAGGTTTTTTTTTTTTTTTTTTTTCGAGGATGAACAGTAACTTAGATGAACAGTGGTTTGTCGAGAGTGAACAGTACTCGGGTGAGGATGAACAGCACTTAGCAAATTTATTTCTTTTTTTGGGCGAGGATGAACAGTACTCTCAACACTCCAAACTAAGTACTCAAGAACTATTCTTTCCTCTCTTTCACTTTTTCTTTCCTTTTCTTTTCTTTTCTTTTCTTGCATAGTTAGGGGTCCTAGGATGTGGTGTCCGGTCATTGCCTGCGACCCACATTCAACTAGTTATGCTTCATTGGCATACTCATATCCTTCTCCAGTTTCAGGCACAGAAGGTAGAGGAGCAGAGCCCCACTATGCTCATCATGGATCACCACTCGAGAACAAATAATGAAGATTTTTTTTTAAATTAAATTAAAGGAAAAACTAGTACTCAGCACAGGGTATTCTAACTACAAACATCAAGTCTAGCTAGCATAAACACATTTCTAGCACTCCCAAGTCCATTTCACTTCAATAGTTACTTCCTAATGCAGCAAGCTTCAAAATAGACTACTCGGCATTAAAAGACTTAAGTAACAATTTAAAAACAAGTCATCCAGGAAATTCCAGAGACACAATGTTCCTGTTCCACATGCCAGAGGATTCACATGCAAATATCTACATCTAGTCTTATTTTATTCTACCCCCCCACACTTAAATCATGCATTGTCCACAATGAATGGCATACAAAAAGAAGGTGGAGGCAGAAATAGAATCAACAGGCATAGAAATATGAAAGAATGAAAAAATGAGAGAATAGTTGGAACTACTCCCTGGAAGGTGCTTCAGAAGGGTGATCGGTGGATGCTGGAGAATCAGGCTGTGGAGGTCGAGATGAGGTGCGCGGCGGCCGAATATGTTCTACCGACGGGGCGATGTCGGCGTCGTCCGCTGGGTCTTGAAAGGTAGGCGGACGAGGTGGTGGTGGTGGATGGAGTCCCAAGGACTGGCACATCATCTGTAGAGTGGATTGCACCCACTGGTGATGTGCCAGCTCATAGGACATCCACTGATGTCTATGATGCCGCTCCCGCCGGTTGTCTAAGATTAGGCCGTTGACTCGGGTTCTTGTGCCATCTACTTCGACTTCAATCCGAGCCAACTGCCTCTCCAGTGCTGTTGGTTTCCTATCTTCCTCGTCAGCTTCAGTGGACGGGATAGTAGGAGGAGATTGTGGCGGGAGAGGTGCGGACGTGCTTGGCTCCTCCGCCGGTTGTTCTTCAGGTGGTGGTGGTGGTGGTGCATCGCTCACCGAGGCCTCCATTTCTGGCGCTGCAAGACTGCCAGGTACAGCTCTTTGTGGAGCACCGGCCAGGGCAAAGTAGGTGCCCTGGCTGTCAGTACGGCGCTCCACCATCCCCATTGCCCTCAGGGTGTCCATGCCCAGCGGCAAAGGTCGACAAGTGACCGTGAGGGTCGACTCGTCACCCAGCACATCCAGGTGGCGAGCGAGGCGGGTGATGACTGAACCTCCGCCTATAGCTCCAAAGTTCCCTCGCTGGAAATAACCCTTGACCAGCTGCAGGAAGGCATACCCCAGATGGCAATGACTCTTCTCCTTAATGCATTGGAGGTAGAAGAGGTCCCTCTTACTCACCACGCCTGTGCTCTCCCTTCTGGCGTTCAGTGATTGCACCAGCAGCTTGTGAATGTATCTAAGTGCTGGCGACCGGAGGGTGGATGCCTTGGACCGCTTGGCCTCATAAGTGGCTTCAGTGCTCACTTCGAGCCAACATTCTGCCGGGTCTTTGCTGGTATAAGACCAGTCCAGCAAGAAGGTGTTCTCTGGCCTTATTGCTGCAGACGGCTGTCCAGCTAACCCCGCCGCCTCAGTGAACTCTTGGAGGTTCATGCTATGCATGAATGAGCCGAGACGGAATCTGATCGAGTCTGGCTCATACCATATCGTGTTGTTGGCTGTGAAGGTGGTGTTGATCTCCACAGTTGCGAGAAACTCCAGGGTGAGTTCTCTATATGCCGGTTCCTGGAGCTCGAAGATGTTGCCCCACTGTCCTGGACTGAGGAGTTGGCGAATCTCCTCGTCGATGCCTAGCTCCTGCAACACTAGCCATACCGGGTATCGGCTAGGTTCAAACGGCTTTGTTGAGAGCTTGGCTAGCCGCTCCTGGTGCTCAGCCCCTTGGAGTCTGAGGAATGGATGAACTGAAGTGTCAGCGGCTCCTGATCTTCTCTTCTTCACAGGTGGAGAAGGTGACTCGGGAGGGTTTGGACGGTTCTTCCTGGTCTTCAGTTTCTCCCGGCGAGGTTGTGTGTCAGCAGTACGCTTTGTCATTTTGGTGTCCTGGAAAATAAATTTAATGAGTAAGTTGCCAAATTTGGACAAATGAGCACACAAGAGTGGTACTACAAAACAGAATATGCATGCAAAATCCAGTTGATGCATAACATTGAGCTATTTCAAAATGGGAAAATGCATGTCTATATGATAAAACCACATGTCTCAAAACAGTAATTCAGCAAGTATTCTCAGAATCTCAGTACATGCACAGATTTATCCAATGGCCATTCCCACATCATTAATGCAATAGAATCAGATTTCAATTTCCACAAGCAGTTAATCAACTGAAATGCTAATTCCCACATGTTTACTAACCCAACACCACTCTAAAAGCAAGAATTCAACAAAGAGTTATACACAAGGCAGCAGGGTAGTAAAATTTAAATTCAGTATACTAGTTCAGTGCCCCACATTATCTCTCGAATCCTATCTCATTTTCCTAATTCCAATTTCTAACATCAGATATTTAACCAAGTCATCATCATCAATTACCCCACTAACAATTAAACAAAATCAGGTTCCTCAACCAGGATTTATTCTCTGGTCATAGTGCAATAGAATTCAACATTAATTCCTACTATGCTAGAAAAGAAACTCAGATAATCCATCCATAGTAATGATCATTACCAGCTAAGAAAACACAATCTATGCACGAATTTTTGAATGAATTAACCAATTCCACAGGACAATATCCATGATAGTGGCTAAATGAGGAATTTGTAAAATGGACAACTGTCCCTAACAACAACTTGTAATAGATTAACAGAAATTCAGCATGAAATTAGAGTGGTGACAGCAATGATAATTTCAGGATAACACCCTCAACCTCAGTAGATTCCCCTAATGAATTATTCTTACAGTCAAATCAGTATACTATGCCATCCTAAATTTCCTCACTAAACACAGATTATTCAGCAGTTAGGTCAGTGATATTATGGTTCCAATTCTTATGCAACCTAGTTAAAATTCCCTCAATCAATTCAGATTATGCAGACAACAATCGTAGAGCACACAAATTATGCAGATAACCACCATATGAACTAAGCTAGGCACATAGAGCAAACACTCATAATCAAAACATAGCAGAAAACAAGAAGAATTAAGAATGTCATACCTGTAGGAAGCAGGGTAATCGAAAATTGCAAAAGAACTGCTGCAATGTGTGTGCTGATGTGGTGAAATGGAGAAATGTGACTAGGGCAAAGAATTTGGTGCTTAACTGGACTGGGATTGGCCGGAAATGGGTGTGGGATGCTCGGAAAAGCTAGGGATTTGAGAGAAAATGAGAAGAAGGGGAATTTCTGAAGTGATGAAATGCCCTGCGAATTCAGCCTTTTAAAGTTTCTGAGTGACACGCCCACAACACGGCCGTGTTCTGTGGGCGTGTCGTGCTGTAAAGTAGGGACACGGGATAAACACGCGGGGTGTTTAAGTGACACGGGGGTGTTTTTTAAGTGACACGGGCGTGACCGCCCCGTGTCTCAGACCGTGTCCAAAGTTAGAATATATGAATTAAGTGACACGGTCACAACACGGCCGTGTTTGTGACCGTGTTCGTGATCTGGCAAAATTATATACTTACCTGAGACAACACATGGGCATGTCTAGGGACAATTAATTCTGGGTAAGTGACACGGGGGTGAACACGGGCGTGTCAGAGACCGTGTCTGCCTGTTGGATTCCTGTGAGAGTTACACGTTCACTGCCACGGCCATGTGTGTGCCCGTGTCTCTCTTCTGAGCTCTCTGTATAGTGAACACGGGGCACGACACGGGCGTGTTCCAGACCGTGTTGTATCTCTGAGCTCTCTGCCCTCTTCACACGGTTCATGACACGGGCGTGTTCCAGACCGTGTTCCATCCTGAGATACCAAAAACAAAACTTAATGAACAAAAATGACAAAAATGAAGATGTAAAACAAAAACAGAATGAAAACAACTAAAAGTAAATAAGGAGAAAGGGGTAAAGACTTGGGTTGCCTCCCAAGAAGCGCTTAATTTTAAAGTCCTCAGCCGGACTATCTCGGAGATTATGCTGATGCAGTGAGGGCCATTGAAGAAATGTGGTGTTTAACCCCATCTCCCCAGTAATGCTTAAGTCGTTGCCCATTAACCTTGAAACTCCTTCCCGTTTCTCTATCAGCCACCTCAATCGCTCCATAGGGGTATACTGTCTTGACCATAAATGGTCCTGACCACCTTGATTTCAGCTTTCCTGGGAAAAGTCTCAGTCTTGAATTGTACAGCAAGACTTGTTGTCCTGGTTCAAAAATCTTTTGGATGATTTTTTTATCATGCCATTTCTTTGTCTTCTCTTTGTAAAGCTTGGAACTCTCATAAGCTTTATATTTGAATTCATCCAGTTCGTGAAGTTGAAGTACCCTTTTTTCCCCTGCTTTTGCCAGGTCAAAATTTAGGATCTTCGTGGCCCACCATGCTTTGTGCTCCAATTCGACAGGCAAATGACAAGCCTTGCCATACACTAACTGATACGGGGACATGCCAAGAGTTGTCTTCAATGCAGTGCGATATGCCCAAAGAGCATCATCGAGTTTCAGGGCCCAATCCTTTCTAGAGGCGTTGACAGTTTTCTCAAGAATTCTCTTCAACTATCTGTTTGACACTTCAACTTGACCACTGGTTTGTGGATGATATGGAGTTGCTATGCGGTGTCTCACTCCATACTTGCTCAATAAAGCGTCTATTCGCTTATTACAGAAATGAGTGCCCTCATCACTGATCAAAGCTCTTGGAACTCTAAATCTTGAAAATATATTCTTCTTGAGGAAACTCATAACTATCTGAGCATCATCGGTTCTTGTGGCGGTTGCTTCAACCCATTTAGACACGTAATCAACTGCGACCAGAATATACTCATTAGAGTATGATGATGGGAAAGGACCCATGAAGTCTATTCCCCAAACATCAAACAATTCAACTTCGAGTACTGAATTCAGAGGCATTTCATGCCTTTTTGAGATGTTGCCGGTCCTTTGGCAGCGGTCACACGTCTTCACATAGTCATAGGCGTCTTTGAAGATTGTTGGCCAGTAGAACCCTGATTGGAGAACTTTGGCAGCTGTCCGATCTCCACTGAAATGGCCACCATAGTTTGAAGCATGGCAATGCCACAAAATATCCTTCACCTCTTCTTGTGAGACACATCTCCTCAAGAGCCCGTCAACACATTTTCGCAGCAAATAAGGCTCGTCCCAGACATAGAACTTAGCCTCATGAAGGAATCTCTTTAACTGTTGAGAGTTTAGATCTACAGGTAGAACCTTAGCAGCTTTAAAGTTTGCAAAATCGGCATACCATGGCAAGCTGTGCACTGCGAAGAGTTGTTCGTCTGGGAACTCCTCATTGATGGGAAGAGGTGTAGCTTGGTTCTTCTCTTGTTGCTCAATCCTAGACAGGTGATCAGACACCACATTGTTCATTCTTTTCTTGTCCTTAATCTCCAAATCAAATTCTTGCAACAGTAAGATCCAGCGGATGAGCCTAGGCTTGGAATCCTGTTTAGCAAAGAGATACCTAAGAGTTGCATGATCAGTATATACAATAACCTTGACACCTACTAAATAGGAGCGGAATTTATCAAATGCAAAAACAATGGCTAACAACTCTTTTTCAGTAGTGGCATAGTTAAGTTGAGCAGAATCTAACACATGACTTGCATAGTATATGGCATGCAATAATTTATTTTTTCTCTACCCCAAGACAGCACCTACAGCTGTGTCACTAGCATCACACATAAGTTCAAAAGGTAAATCCCAATCAGGTGGGATCACCACAGGGGCAGTAATCAACTTTTGTTTCAATGTATTAAAAGCTAACAAGCATTCCTTATTGAAATCAAAAGTTTCATCTTTCATAAGCAGGTTACATAGGGGTTTAGCAATTTTAGAAAAATCCTGAATAAACCTTCTATAAAAGCCTGCGTGTCCCAAAAAACTACGCACCCCTTTGACAGTAGTAGGAGGGGGTAATTTTTCAAATACCTCTACTTTAGCCCTATCGATCTCTATCCCCTTGGCAGAAATTTTATGCCCTAAAACAATCCCCTCTCTGACTATAAAATGACACTTTTCCCAATTCAAAACCAAATTGGTTTCGTGGCATCTTTTTAACACTAACGACAGATTATGCAAGCAATTATCATAAGAAAAGCCAAAAACAGAAAAGTCATCCATAAATATTTCTATAAATTTCTCATTCATGTCAGAGAATATGGAAAGCATACACCTTTGAAAAGTGGCCGGGGCATTGCACAATCCGAATGGCATCCTCCGATAAGCATACACTCCATAGGGGCAAGTGAAGGCGGTCTTTTCCTGATCCTCCGGAGCTATGGCAATTTGGTTGTAACCCGAATACCCGTCCAGAAAACAGTAATGCTCATGACCGGCTAGGCGCTCCAGCATCTGATCTATAAAAGGAAGAGGGAAATGGTCCTTCCTCGTGGCATCATTTAGTTTTCTGTAATCGATGCATACGCGCCATCCAGTGATTGTTCTAGTGGGAATTAGTTCATTCTTTTCATTCATCACCACTGTTGTCCCTCCTTTCTTGGGCACTACCTGAACTGGGCTTACCCATGAACTGTCCGAGATAGGGTAAATAACTCCAGCATCTAGGAGTTTTACCACTTCCTTTCGCACTACTTCCTTCATGATTGGATTTAGTCTCCTTTGGGGTTGTACCACAGCTTTATGGTTTTCTTCCATGAGGATCTTGTGCATACAAAAAGATGGACTGATGCCTTTTAAATCAGCAATCGACCATCCAATGGCGCTCTTATACCTCCTCAATACCCGTAACAGTTTCTCCTCCTCTAACTTAGTTAATCCGGAATTAATGATAACGGGAGAGGAATTATTCTCACCAAGGAAGACATACTTCAAGGTCAATGGCAGTGGCTTGAGCTCAACTTTTGGAGATTGCTCTTGATTCACCTCCCTTTTTAATTCTTCTAGCTTAGGTGGTGCGGATGTCGAATATGATGGTAGAGCATCCAATAATGCTACATGTTCTGCGCATGCTGGATCTCCTGCTAAATCTATTATGGTCACTGCATCCACCAAAACTCTTTCAAGAGGACAAGAGGTTAGATTCTCCCTGAATGTGCTAGCAATGATAGAGTCCATAATATCCAGGCGGAAGCATTTCTCTTTCTCCATAGGATGTTGCATCGCACTAAACACATTGAAGATCACTTTCTCATCTTGAACTTTCAAGGTCAGAGTCTCATCAGCTACATCTATCAATGCTCTCCCAGTAGCTAGAAATGGCCGTCCCAAGATCAGCGGAATCTCTCCATCCTCCTCCATGTCTAGGACAACAAAATCCACCGGAAAGATGAACTTGTCAACCTTAACCAAGACGTCCTCTACTAAACCGTAGGGATGTTTGATAGACCGGTCGGCAAGCTGCAGTGTAATCATGGTGGGTTTTGCTTGACCAATTCCCAACCTCTTGAAGATAGATAGAGGCATAAGGCTCACACTCGCTCCCAGATCACATAATGCCTTCCCAAAAGTGATGTCTCCAATAGTGCATGGAATAGAGAAACTCCCTGGATCTTTGAGCTTTGGAGGCAATTTCCTCTGTAGAATAGCGCTACACTCCTTAGTCAACATGACTGTCTCATCATCTCCGATTCTTCTTTTCTTGGTTAGAAGATCCTTCATAAATTTCACATAGGATGACATTTGTTCCAGTGCTTCAGCAAAAGGTATATTTATCTGTAATTTCTTGAAAACCTCTAAGAACTTGCTGAATTGCTTTTCATCCTGGTGTTTCTTGAGCCTTTGAGGAAAAGGCACCTTGACTGGAGGTATTGTAGTACAAGGTCTGGTCAATTTCTCCCCCTCTTCTCCACTTTCTGCCTCAGTGGGGCGACTAGATACTGTGTTCCCATTTGTCCTATTTACCTTATCATCTTTCTCTTCTAGTGTTTCTTGTCTTGGACTGGGCTCCAGCACTTTTCCCCTCCTTGTAGTTATTGCCTTGATATGCTCCTTAAGATTTGGAATAGTATCACTGGGTAAGGATCCTTGAGGTCTGTCTGCCAATTGTTTCGCTATCTGCCCCACTTGAGTTTCCAACTTCCGAATTGATGCATCTTGATTTCTGAACCCGCTCCTGGTTTCCTCCATAAATGTTGCAGTTTTCTGAATGAAAGCTGAGGTTTGAGTGGTCAATTTCTCTAGTGCACTCTCTAAAGAAGGACTCTTCTCATTGGTTTGAGGTTGTGAAGCATGACCTTGAGTTGTCTGATGTGGGGACTGATATGAGTAGTTGGGTCTGTGGGAACCCCCTTGATTTCCTTGATTACCCCATGAGAAATTTGGGTGATTCCTCCACCCCGGATTATACGTAGGAGCATAAGGATTATTCTGAGGTCTGGAAGGATTTCCCATGTAGTTCACTTGCTCTTGAGACACTGGAGGTCCAAACATGTTGCCCGGACACTCTCCATTTGCATGGCTCCCTGCACAAAAGTCACAAACTGGTGGAGAGAAATTGACTGCATTCACGTTGACAGTCTCAAACTTCTTGGACAGCTCAGCCACCTGTTGTGTCAATAGCTTGTTCTGGGCTAACAGTGCATCTAGTGTCCCGACTTCCATGACGCCTCTCTTGACTATGGATCTCTCTCCTTGACTCTGGTAGTCATTACAAGCCATCTTCTCAAACAAATCCCAGGCTTGCTCCGGAGTTTTATAATTCACAGCTCCTCCTGCTGCAGCATCCACATTTGCTTTTGTGTGAGGAAGCATACCGTTGTAAAAACTCTGGACCTGGATCCAAAATTCGAACGAGTGATGTGGGCATCTCCTCAGTATATCATTGTACCGCTCCCAAGCTTCACTCAATGATTCTCCATCTTGTTGGCAAAATGAAGTAATTTCTGTCCTCAACCTTGCTGATTTGGAAGGAGGGAAATATCGAGCTAGAAACTTATTTACCAAATCTGACCAAGTGGTGATGCTGCCCCTTGGTTGAGAATCCAACCAGCTTCTGGCCTTATCTCGCACAGAAAAAGGGAAAAGCCTGAGTCGAATTGCATCATCACTCACCCCGTTCAACTTCACCGTGTCACAAATCTGCAGAAAGTTGGCTATGTGCCCATTTGGATCTTCTAGCACACTTCCACTGAACTGATTGTGCTGTACTAACTGAAGAAGAGCCGGTTTAAGTTCAAAGTGATTGGCCTGAACCGGTGGTCCTGTTATACTCGCTCCACATCCTGCAGCTGTTGGGATAGAATATTCCATGAGTGTTCGCGGTGGAGGGTTTTGTCCAACTCCATTGCCATTATTGTGTAATGGAGGATTCTGGTTTTGTTCTGCCATAACTGTCTGATGTGCTTGTCTTGCTCCTCTAGTCTGCTTGCGAAGTCTTCTAGCTGTTCTCTCAATCTCAGGATCAAAAGCTAATGAGCTGGAATCGAGAGTACCTCGCATACACCAAGATTAAAGGAGGATAAGCAATTGAGAGAAACAAGTTAACAACAGATAAACTATTTGAAACAGATTTACTAACAAGAATTTCAAAATCCAAATTAGGACCTAGTTGGTTACTATTAATATTGCTAATATACCGTTAATCCCCGGCAACGGCGCCAAAAACTTGATGCGACTTTTTCCGGCAAGTGTACCGGGTCACACAAGTAATATAATAGTGAGTAGAGTATCGTTCCCAGGAGGATTAAGGTTAACAACTACCAATTTCACCAATAAAGATTCTATTTGGAAAGATAAATGGTTTGGATTGAAGGCAGCCCTGGAATGAGCTGCTGCAATTAACTAAGTGGCAACTAAGTAACAAAATTCCAACAATATCGTAACAATCTTTAAGAGACAATCTAAATGTGAGATTTGTAATAAGAATGAGAAAGGTTAGGGGTTGATTTCATTCACTTGCAATTCGATTTCCTCATAGACAAGGTAATCTCAGAATCAATACTGGACTACTTATTTCAGTTACAATTCCTTTGTTGTTGGTTCATTTCCTTAAAGTGATTGAACCCAATTCCTTGGTGATACAATTCTCCCTATACTAATTACTTGTCCAATTCCTTGATACAACCAATTAATTTAGGTGATTTGGTTCTAGGAAATTAATCAGATACCACCTAAACGAAGTTATCCATTCCTAGATTAACTCAATTTAGGACAGAATTTACAGAGCACATTCGGATCTTACTATTCCTAGTGTTGAAACGAATCTCTTAACCATTCAAATGGTAGCTAAGCATTTAAAGGCATTAAGAACAGCAAATTCTATTCAACAAAAGAAGTTGTACTAAAACAAGTTTATTCAATCTTGAAACTTCATTACAAATGAATTACATCAAACCCCTAACAATAAGAATTTAGCTACTCATACTTGAATTCAATAAAAACAAATAAGTATTCAACATGAGATGAAAGAAGAGAAGAAGAAGAAACTCTATGACGATCCAGTTCCAATTGCTCCCCCTTGCTCTCTAGTTCTTCTGCTCCTTTCTTCCCAAGTACGGCCTCCTCATCCCATGCATTAGATTTCCTTTTTATACTTGTGCAGAATTAGGTCATTTGGTCAAAAATAGCTCGAACACGGCCCTGACACGGCCGTGTTCCCTTCTGGTCCTGGGCGTGTCATTTAAGTTGCATTTCTGGTCATCGAACACGGGCTCTGACACGGCCGTGTTCCTTTTTGATCACGGCCGTGTCACTTAGACATGGCCCGTGCTCTTCTTTGGTCTGGGCGTGTCCTGACTTTGTAGCCTCTGCCTGTTCAACACGGCCCCTCACACGGCCGTGTTCTTCTCTTTCCTTGACCGTGTTTGCCCTTAGACTGGGCCTTTGTTCTCTTGGACATTCTGCTTGATCAACACGGCCTTGGACACGGCCGTGTCTATTCCTGTCTGAGGCCGTGTTTGTCCATGAGCTTGAGCAGTAGCCTCTGGATGGTAGACACGGGGTACACACGGCCGTGTTACTGCCCGTGTCTAGCAGAAAACTTGGTAGATGGCTGCTTTCCTTGCCATTTTCTCCATGAATTGCTGCCAGATTCTTCTCATTTCCAAATTACCCATCTTAGTACCTGTCAATAGCCAATTTATGGATTAAACACCATGTTTAGAGAGAATTTGCTTGCAATGCAGGTAAAAATTCAGTATAAAGCATGGATTGTATAGTTCTAAAAGACAAGTATCACAAACCTTAAACAATAAAGGTCGTTCTCTCCCTCTTACTCATTTTTATAAGTGATTGTTCTTTGTTTACAATTTTGCATTCAGTTATCATCAAAATTCATCTATCAATTGTCTAGATAAAATTAGAATACACATAATTTGGTACTTAGTAGCCATAGTCTCCGTGGGACGATAATTAATCTCACTTCTATATTACTTGATTACGGCACTGCACTTGCGTTCACCTTTTTCGTAACAAGTTTTTGGCGCCGTTGCTGGGGACTGTGCGTCTATTAATATCAATACCAACGTATTCTAGTCTTAGTCTAGATTTTATTTTTCCTTGTAATCAAGTGGTGTTGTGTGTTTTTCAGGAAATTCTCTCTAGTGTATGAGAAGTGCAGGGCAATCTGATTTGATCCCTTTAGATTCTGAAATTGAGAAGACTTGTAGAAGAAACCGAAGGGAAAGAAGAAACGCCTCACACCCATCTCAGATCAATATGGAGAATGCCGGAGAAAACCCACCACCACCACTAGTTGCTAAAAGACCTTTAAAGCACTATGGAGTTCCAACCGGACCTGTCCAAATCTCAGGAATCTCTAGGCCAACCGTTGTGGCAAATTCCTTTGAAATCAAGCCCAGTGTCATCCAAATGATGCAAGCCAATCAGTTTGGTGGCTTTGCAACCGAAGATGCAAATGTGCACTTGGCTGGATTTCTGGAAATCTGTGACACATTCAAGTTCAATGGCGTTACTGACAACGCCCTCAGATTGAAGATGTGTACATGTATGAACTTCTAGGCAACACTGACTCAACCAATCCCTCCTTTGTATGCAAGTTAAACAAAGCCATATACGGCTTGAAACAACCATCTCATTCATGGTATAAAGAATTGGCTCGGTATCTCCTCTCTTATGAATTTGTCGACTCTCTCTCAGATGGCTCCTTGTTCATATATAACAAATTTGGTATAATTGCATATTTTCTTGTTTATGTGGACGACTTGCTACTTATTGGTAATCATGCTGGATTTTTGTCTACCCTTTGTACACATCTTGCATCACATTTTTCTCTAAAGGATCTAGGCATTCCATCTTACTTTCTTCGGGTTGAGTTTCTCCCCCAAGCAGATGGCATATTTTTTATCTCAACAAAAGTACATATAGGGGTGTAATCGGTCCGGTTCGGTCCGGTTTTCACCCCAAACCGAAACCGAACCAGCCAGAGAAACTCGGTTCGGTTCGGTTCGGTTTTTTGAATTTTTGAAAATAAAACCGAACCGAACCGAACCGGTCTAAATCGGTTCGGTTCGATCGGTTTGGTCGGTTTAACCATGAAATGCCTGCTGAAGTCAAATTTTCAAATTTTAACAGAAAGAAAGGCAAAAAACCTCCACATACAAGCAAATCAACCAAAAAAAAATGAGAATTTAGTATCCTAATGCACAGAAAATCAATAATTAAATATCAAATGTAACAATGTATTATAAATTGAGATAAATTGAGACTCATATTAAATAAAACGACGTCGCATTGAAGCTATCGGTTCGGTTCGGTTTTTTTTCGGTTTTTATTCAGGCAAACCGAAAACCGAACCGGGGTTCTCGGTTTTTCAAAAATACAAACCAAAAACCGGACCATTTCTCTCGGTTTGACTCGGTTTC
>QAOA01000937.1:21087-63629 GCA_003255065.1 Cercis canadensis | reverse complement strand
CATTGTTGATAAAAATAATAACAAGTCAGTCAGCTTGGTAATTGCTACAGAATCTATCATGATCAAACTTGAAAGAAAGCTTCCTCGCAAGTAGCAACTTTTTTTTTTTTTTTTTTTTATGAGTGTTTTTCGTCCTTCCTCATCCCTAGCTTCCAATCCCTCTTGTTAAAAGACACTTCTGTACAACATAAAAATGACTTAAACAGACAGAAGAAAATAAAGCAAAGCAACTTCTGCTCTAAAATTACCTTCTAAACAATAGACACTCGGCTGCAATTATGGGGAACTTTAGCAGCACTATAGTCCTCATTAATATCAGTAACCCACCAATGATCAGCCTCTCTCTCCTGATATTGTTATTCCTCCAACATCTCTTAACTATTGGCGTAACCTGCTACGATCCTGTAGAAAATTTTGCAGTCAACTGCGGCTCCGCCGGTGACTCACCCACTACTTTACATCCTCGAAACTGGACCGGAGACAATGGCTCAAAACTATTTTCACCTATTGAATCACAAAACCACCACTCATTATCCGCCAAAGCACTTCATTGCCCTCCTTCGGTCGACCCAATCCCCTACAGCACTGCGCGCCTATCTCGCTCTGAATTCACATACTCCTTTTTGGTCACTGACGGCCAAAAATTCATTCGCCTACATTTTTTCCCTGCTTTATACGCCAACTTCGACCGTTCCAACTCCCTCTTCTCCGTGAAAGCCAACCGTTATACCCTTCTCAAGGACTTCAATGCTTCAGTCACTGCAGACAGTGATGACAACAGCGAGTATACAGTCTCAAGAGAATACTGCATCAACGTTGAACCAGGTCAGAGGCTAAACATAACCTTCATGCCCAGCCCTACTCACCCAGATGCCTATGCTTTCATCAACGGCATTGAGATAGTGTCCATGCCCACCGATCTGTATTACACAAATCCTAACGACCAATTGCTGCTTGTTGATCAACACATCCTGTACCAGATCGACAACAACAGTGCTCTGGAGACATTATACAGAATTAACGTTGGTGGGAGGCAGATTCCGTCAGAAGAAGACACCGGCATGTTCCGGAACTGGGACGAAGATGTTCCCTACGTGGATAAGCAGCGTGAAAGAAGTATCTCTGCTGGGTTTGCTTTAAAACTTAAAAACAATGGTCAAAATTACATTGCGCCGGACGACGTATACTTGACTGCCAGGACCTACGGCATGAATGAGACCTCCAAATATAATTTGACGTGGGAGTTTGAAGTGGACTCAGGGTTTACTTATATGGTAAGGTTACACTTTTGTGAGTTTGACCAAGATATCCAAAATTCCGAGGACAGAGTTTTTCAGATTTTCATTGCTGACAATTTGGCTACGGATCTTGCTGATGTGATTTTGTGGAGTGGAGGAAATCTGATTCCCGTTCATAAGAACTACGCTGTGTATATATCGAGTAGAAGAAACTTGAAGAAACTGAATCTTTCAATTAAGTTGCAACCATACCCAAACAAGTTTAGCTCCTACAGGGATGTGATATTGAACGGGATTGAGATTTTCAAAGTAAACGACAGTAGCGGCAATCTCGGCAGTCGCAACCCCGATCCAAGTCCTTCTCCTCCGCCATCAGTGATGCCGTCCAGCAAACCAGAGAAAAAGCCGAAGAAAACGACGCTAGTTCTCATTGTCATCAGTGCCGCTTCAGTTATAATTTCACTATCTGTTATTGTTTTGTTAATTTTTCGGCGAAGTTCACGGCGGAGACATGTTTCCTTGGTGACCTCCAAATCAAGCAAGGGACAGGGTTCTTCATTGCCATCCGACTTGTGTCGTTACTTCACAATTGCTGAAATCAGATTGGCCACAAATAACTTCGATGACGTTTTGGTTATTGGGGATGGAGGGTTTGGTAATGTGTATAAAGGGTACATTGATGACGGTATGACACCCGTTGCAATCAAACGGCTCAAACCGGGTTCACAACAAGGGTCCCACGAATTTGAAACCGAGATCGAGATGCTCTCTCAGCTTCGCCACCTCCATTTGGTGTCCCTCATTGGTTACTGTAACGATGGCAACGAGATGATCCTCGTATACGAATTCATGGCTCGTGGGACCCTTCGTGACCATCTGTATGACTCGAATAACCCTCCAATTCCGTGGAAGCAACGGCTGGAGATCTGCCTAGGTGCAGCGCGAGGACTACACTATCTTCATACAGGTGCAAAGCACAATATCATACATCGTGATGTGAAGAGCAGCAATATTTTATTAGATGAGAAATGGGTGGCAAAGGTTTCAGATTTCGGCTTGTCCAAGATTGGACCCACAGGGATGTCCAAGTCTTACATTAGCACGGAAGTTAAGGGAACCTTTGGGTATTTGGATCCAGAATACTGCATGAATCAAAGGTTAACTCTGAAGTCTGATGTGTACTCTTTTGGTGTGGTATTGCTTGAGGTATTGTGTGGGAGACGACCTTTGCTTCGTGCAGTGGACAAGCAGGAAGCAAACTTAGTGGACTGGGTCCTTGAATGCAATAAGAATAAGGAGATTAATCGGATGATTGATCCAGTCTCGAGGGGAACTATCACGCCCAAGTGTCTAAATAAATTCATTGAGATTGCATTATGCTGTTTGCTTGACGATGGAAATCAACGGCCATCAATGAATGATGTAGTGTGGGGCCTAGAGTTTGCACTGCAGCTTCATGAAGAGAGTATGGAGGGCACTGGACTTGATGGAACTGTGGTTGAGAGAAAGGGCGAGGAGAGAGCCCTCTTAACAAATATTGTGAATGATGATGAAGAAACTGATGTGCTGTTCACCAATACTGATGAATCGTCAACTAAGTCTAAGACGAGCAAGATGACCACAAGCAGTAGTGAGGATCAAGCTTTGGTTTCTGGGAAGGTGTTCTCTGAGCTTAGAGACCCAAGAGCGCGATAAATGTAGCATAATGATATTACCCTTTTCTTCTCTTAATTAATTAGCCTCTTCTTTTGTAAGTGTAGGACCTTATTTGTAACAAGCTATATATAATATACTTTAAGAAGGANAAAAAAATAAAAAAATAAAAATAAAAATTCATTTTGAATCATTGCGAACTACGCGGACTTTGATCCCTAATTAGGGTACGTAGGCATTCGAGGGTGACGAATCAAGTCTTGTTTTAAATAATCACCTATTTTTCTTTTAGGGATAAAATAAATACAATTAGGCCATGATTTAATTTGCACAATTAATTTTAGGTAACCGTCGTTTAGACGGGTGTTATAGGGTGCCTAATACCTTCCCTATACACAATTAGACTCCCGAACCCTCTCTGGTTCGCAGACATATTTTTTTAGAAATTAAAGGGTTTTCCAATTGTTCCCCAGATTTTTAATACAATTGGTGGCGACTCCAGAGTTTTCATTTCGAAAACCAAATCTCTTTTATTTAAGCCATCCTCGTTATAGGGACCTCCGGGTATGTTATGACACCTATGATCATTGTCTCGTGACAATGTCTTAAGGCAGTTAACAACACTGTTCCTTTTGTAAAATTGTTGCTAGAAGTTAATAAGAACATTTATTTGAGAATAAGCTAAAAAATCATGAAATTTTATCTG
The DNA here is from genome assembly GCA_003255065.1 of Cercis canadensis. Classification (NCBI taxonomy): domain Eukaryota; kingdom Viridiplantae; phylum Streptophyta; class Magnoliopsida; order Fabales; family Fabaceae; genus Cercis; species Cercis canadensis. The sequence goes on along the minus strand of QAOA01000937.1, from coordinate 60,032 downwards.
GCACATTTTTTTATAAAAAAAGTTTGATAGACAACTCCCAAGAGGTTAAATGCAAAACAAAATGAAATACAGCAGGTGTAATTTTGATTAATTCCAATGAGGAATAGTCTCATTTTCATCTGAAAACAAATACTTATTTCCTTACACGACACTGAAGATTTTCATACACTAATATACAATTAATTGATAAAAAAAAATACATATAAAAATCCATTAAAAAAATATATTGCTTTTATTTGATCACATAGTTTCCTAATATGAGATGTATAAAATTCGAGGGATATGATTGTCAAGTTGAGTATTATTGTTAAAAGTAGTCCTAAATTTAAATAATGAAACGCCTTAGGGAGAGATTGTGAATAATACAAATAATATAGCTAGTAACAATATGCTCAAATTCAAAGAAAATAAATATTGCCATGGAAATTATATATCTGAATCATTGAGTGCAATTTTTCCTAAAATAATTTTACAATTTTTATGCAACTTTTGCCCTCTAGATTCAACAACGGTCTAAGAAATCTAAGACAGAAGATCCTTATGAGGAGATTGCATAGCACAATTCTAAAGCCCATAAGAAAAACCAATCCTTATCATTTCGTTTGAGGTTGGCCTAGGTCTTATAGAATTAGGCCCCAAGACTTCACCAAGTCTTTGACTGGGTAATGAAGTGCTTTGGCGGATAATGAGTGGTGGTTTTGTGATTAAATAGGTGAAAATAGTTTTGAGCCATTGTCTCCGGCCCAGTTTCGAGTATGTAAAGTAGTGGGTGAGTTACCGGCGGAGCCGCAGTTGACTGCAAAATTTTCTACAGGATCGTAGCAGGTTACGCCAATAGTTAAGAGATGTTGGAGGAATAACAATATCAGGAGAGAGAGGCTGATCATTGGTGGGTTACTGATATTAATGAGGACTATAGTGCTGCTAAAGTTCACCATAATTGCAGCCGAGTGTCTATTGTTTAGAAGGTAATATTAGAGCAGAAGTTGCTGTGCTTTATTTTCTTCTGTTTGTTTAAGTCATTTTTATGTTGTACAGAAGTGTCTTTTAACAAGAGGGATTGGAAGCTAGGGATGAGGAAGGACGAAAAACACTCATAAAAGAAAAAAAAAAAAAAAAAAAAAAAAAAAAAAAAAAAAAAAAAAAAAAACAAGTTGCTACTTGCGAGGAAGCTTTCTTTCAAGTTTGATCATGATAGATTCTGTAGCAATTACCAAGCTGACTGACTTGTTATTATTTTTATCAACAATGCCAACACAGCAACACGGCTATGACAAAAAGAAGAAGAAAAAGCCTACTCTATGACAACTAGTCAACTTCAAAACCTAGTGAAATTATGCGAACAATAACCAGTTTTGTATTCTTGGGCAATTTTGGTATTTTCCCCATGATATAATACAGTCCCACGGCCCCAAGCAAAAATAAGGTATCGTATGTGGCACCAACTAACAGATATTTTATTTTGAGGCACTTATAAATAAATAATTTACTAAAATTTGAGTGGTCCATTGCCTCCCAGTACAAGTCTACAACAACTAGAGTTTTGGACTGTGTTTCCATTATTTCCAATCGAAAAAAGTTTTAGCAATTACCTTAAACTTTTTCACTTACATTATACCTAGTATCATATAATTACTTATGCATTATATATTTTCCTCTAAATATTCGGGTAAATAGTTGTACTATTATCAACAAGATATTGACTCAATGAAAATAAGTTGAGCTCTAAAGAGTTCTAGGCCAAAAATTTAAAATTCGTCATTTGAGTCACACTTTTTGAAAGTGATTTATTGATTATTATTTTTGTCATAAACAAAAATTAGTCTCATATCTAAAAAATATAAAATATATATATATATATATATATTTGTACTGTTCCTAACACTTAGTACACAGATTTGAGTTCTCTGAATATAAATTACGTATACATCCAATTTCAAGAAAATAATAGAATCAACACAATTTAAAAAGAAAAGTGAAAACATATGTAATTATAGCTAGAGTAGACATGCAAGAAGTCAAAGACTTGGCTTAAATGGGCCTAATTCTAGAAGACCTAGGCCGCCTTCATACAAAATGAAAAGGATTTGATTTTGAAAGTAGTATGGGTTTAAGAATTGGGCTATGCCATCTCCTGATATAAGGATCTTCTTCTGTGTTATTATTTTTTCCACCGTCTATGAATCTAATGGGCAAAAGTTGTATAAACATTGTCAATTCATTTTAGGAAAAATTGCAGTCAATGATCCAGTAATAACAAGTCAGTAGGCTTGCTACAGAATCTGTGATGATCAAAACCTGAGCGCAAGCTTCCTCGCAAGTAGCAACTTGTTTATTTACGAGTCTTTTGCCCTCCCTCATCCCTCTCTTCCAATTTCCCTCATATTAAAAAGCAGCTTCCGAACAACACGAATTTGAGACCGAGATCAAGATGCTCTCTCAGTTTCGCCACCTCCATTTGGTGTCCCTCATTGGTTACTGTAACGATGGCAACGGGATGATCCTCGTATACGATTTCATGGCTCGTGGGACCCTTCGTGACCATCTGTATGACTCGAATAACCCTCCACTTGGGTGGAAGCAACGGCTGGAGATCTGCCTCTAGGTGAAGGACAAAATAGAAGAAGAGAAAGAATAACTACTCACACATATACAAGGGAAAGGAGGAAAAATGATTTCAAAATGTGCTTCACTCCAAAAATATTGATGCATGTGGTGCATGGTTTACAAGCCTCTTTATAGCCTAATATTACAATCCTAAAAGAAACTAGAATATTAGCTTCCTTGTCAAACTTGAATTTCGGCTTTATCTTTTAGCTTATCTTCTAGAGCTTGTAAAACTTCAAAGTTTATTCTTTTATGGTCAACTTTGTGTGTTGCATGACTATCTCTTTCTAACAATAAAAAATCGTGACTTCTCAATACTCCCGCTCAACGTTTTTTTTTTTTTTATTTCAGACTTATTTTGGATCTTGTAGTCTGCTCTTCATCAATGGAGAATTCCTTGATTCCGTTTCAGGTTCTTATATACTTTCCTCCCTACCTCTCTTTCTATCCACCTTGCTTTTTCTTCTTCTTGATATATTTTTTACATTAGATTGAAATATCTATATATGACAGAGGGAAGCTTAACATCAATGCAAAAATATATAGATTAGGCTTCATAGATACATATATTACGGTAGGATTTGAAGTCCGAATCCTGGGGCTAATAATAAGGAAAATTTCCCTTTATCAGTGTAAGATGCGCTGAGGGAATTACTTAGTCTTAATATGAAAAAGTTATAGAGAAGAAACAATCTTGTATCAGTGCGGTAAACCGTAAACCCAAGGTGGTGCATTGGACTTGTGTTGAGTAAAATTTAGAGTAAGCAACTCTAAATTTACTAATGTTGGACCCAAACAAGTAAACAAATTACTTGTATTATACCCACAATAAAAGACACTACAACACTTTGCAAGGACCACTCACAATTGAAGAGAAGTACAAACACTCAAAAGAAAGCTCACAACTCAAGACTATTTGAAGAGAAATACAAACACTCAAAAGAAAGCTCACAACTCACACTCAAGACACCACACTCAATACTTCCACTTACATGTAAAGAGACGCTTCATTTTCTCTTACACACAAACAAGCTTAGTTACTCCTACTTATAGGTGATGGAGGTGGTGGGAACTACTAGCCTAGACACATGTAGAATAAGCTACAAAGTTCTAGAATAAAGTTGAAGTTATTGAGTTCCTTCCTTCAAGTTGCTGGAAATTTCTAGAATACTCAAGCTCCAAAAGAAGTTGCTGAAAATCTCATGGCTCATCTTGAAGTTAGCAATGTAGTGAAGAAATTTCTAGAGAAGGATTTCTCTAGAATGGAGAAGGCAGTGCTGCATGCCTTCTTTAACACACAATTGGTCTGTATTCCTTGCAAACTCATCAACATTTGAATTAAAGGAGACAAAGGATTAACAAGAAGTATGGAGATAGAGGATTACCCATACCACTAAATCTGAAATTTGAATTCCTCTTTCTCGCTCGGCTCCCTTCCTCCCTACTTAGGTTTCTCTGTTTCTATTCCTCTTGCTCTAGCTCTGTCTCCATCTTTATTTGATACTTTATCATTCTCTTTCTCTACACCCACCGTTCTATTGAAAATTTTTGTGCACTTTACCCTCTCTGCTTTCTCTCCCGCCCTCACTTCTCTTTGCTTTTTTGTTTTTATTATTTAATTCTGATTTTTTTATTAATTGAATGGGTAAAGGAGATTGGAGAAGTGGAAAGAAAATTCAACAAAAGGGGAATCCCCATGGATTGAGTAGGAGGAGTTGGGCTCATGGGCTGATTAATTTGTTGTTTTGGGTTAGATTAACTAAAGCAGTTTTATAAAGGAATGAGGTTGCAGATCTTATGTTAAATTTTATTTGCTCTACTCTACGAAGTGGTAAGAGTTCAAAGAATGTTGTTTTATTCAATTGTTTGTATTTTTTAGATATTTTGGTTTGTCCAGCTGTAGTCCTATTATTTGTATTATTCAATTGTTTGTATTTTTTAGGTATTTTGTTTCATCCTTTCAATAAATTGTTTTAATTTGTTAATTGTGTTTTACACATTTTCCTTGTTCAAAAAAAAATATGGTGTTCTATGGACTTAATTCGTCAGATTGAACCTCTATTTATGGTAGATCTCAAAATTTTCATATTATATTTCATTATTAAATCGAGCATTTAACCTTGCTGCAACACATTTGGTATTTTTCTCCATTATTAAAGATGTTTTGTCGTCGATTGTCATTGGTATCTGTTTTGCCAAGATCTAGAGTCATGTCTTTATTTGTCTTTTAGTACAGGGAGCAAAATGTAAAAGTTTACTTTGGGGTATTAGCTTTTTGAATTTTAGAAAATATTATATTGAGAGTTTCATATGATATTATTTATTATTGTGTAAGTGCCGATTGACTTAATGCAATGAAGTTACATTTTTAATAATAAAAAAAAGAGTTCAAAGAATGAGTAGAAGTTAGCATTCTTTATATTATATATAAATATATTAATTAGACACACTTAAGTCGCATTTGCAATGATAAATTTTTATGAATTGACACTTTGTTGTCCTAGCACTCAAATTCGCACTCACATACGCATGTTAATTATGTGATCCAAGGTATGACAATTGGAAGTAATCTTATATTTATAAAAGAGTATAAAGTCTTGCAACAACAATTATTTGGGTCTCTGAATTTTTTTTTTTTAGTGAAACAAAGTGGTAGGGGCCAAATATTTATCCAATGTTGATTTTAAATACACCTTAATTTGACAAGTTTGTCACCTAAAAAATAAGCCTAGCTATCTAACATTTTCCAAATTAAAAAGATAACAAACATAAAAATTAATATTAAAAGTTATTCTTAACCTAGGTTAGAAATTTAAAATAAATTAAGAGTAATGCTATTTATTAATAAAAAAGAGTAAAATATCATTTTGGTCATTGAAAAATTGTCACGTTGACACTTTAGCCCCTAATTTATTCCTAGTGTCACTTTAGTCCTATAATTTATGTTTTGTCGGCCAATTTAGTCTTCCGTCTAGGTCAGTTAGTGTGATTGAATAAAAAAGTCAACGTAGCATGTTAAGTTATGACGTTGCCATTATACGGTGACGTGACACATTTAAAAAAAAAATCGCCATGGAATCTTCCACCTTTTGTTGAACAACCTAAGAAATGGCTCATTGACCTAAATATTACACTTTAGCAATAAAATTATACATCTATCATACTTTATAATTTAATTACTTAAATATTACAATTTTTAAAAAAATAAAAAATAAAAGTTTTTTTAACATGTGAGGAACACCGGACGTGCTAGTGGCTATGCGGTGTGTCCACGTGGAACACACCAATAGCCAATTGGTGTGTCCCTTCTTGTGCAGTTTTTCTTTTTTTTTCTTTTTTATTCAAAAAAAGGTAGCAAGAAATGACACGTCATGGGGCTACAAACGTATCTCACGTGAACACATTGCGTTGCCACTATCACGTTTGATGGTCCTCACATGTAATTTATATTTTATTTTTATTTTTTTAATTTTTAAAAATTATAATATTTAAATAATTAAGTTAAAAACTCTTATAGATTGATAAATTTATTTGTAAAGTGTAATATTTGTCAAATAGCTCTAAGAAAAATAATAACTTGAGCTTCTACCAAACAACAATCACAGTGTGAAATAGAAGCCAAGTAACCTTCACATCAAAAAACCAACTACCACCAATGGGTTATCTTCTCGTCTCCGAGATCTTTTAATTTTTAGCACTCAATCAAAATCCTTCACTACCCATTACTTTCTTCCCGAGAAAGCAAAAACTCAGAATTTCTTCACCTTCAAACTGTTCTCTTTCTGCCCCATCCTCCCCACAGCACCTATAACCCATTCCTCTCTCTTCAGCACCCATACTCCTCCATTTTCTCACTGACCAAACAGAAAGTCAAGGGGGAAACACAGTCATGCACTATTGCCTACTTTACTGTTGCAATCCCATTCCCATAGATAACAACCGTCTCTCTCATACAGTGTTGAGCAATAAAATAGCGCTCAGCTATGCAAAAACAGAACCAAAGAGAAGAAAGAAAAGCAAAGGCTAGAACCACAAGTTCTGGTGGCTAGAGAGGTGTAGCACTAATCAGTAATCACACAACACGTTCAATCTCCGACGTTCTCCTCATCACCCTGTAATCTACAATTTAGCCATGGCTGATCTACCCCTTGCAAAACTTACTCCCACCGCTCTCATTTTCTTTTTGCCTGTCATCATTTTTCTTCTCCTCAGTTCTCACTTGCACTTCTACCTCCATGAAATTCTCACGGGATCAAACCCAACGGTCACCATAGTGGGCGAGTCACCGATGACTAAAACGTCGTCCACCGCTTTTATGATGGATGCTCCCTTGACAGAAGGGCCAGAGCAGACTTCCAAACTAGTGGGAAGAGCACAGGCATTTACGCCTCAGCTTCCCAAGAATGCTGTTGTAGAGTACAATGTCTATGTGTTCCATTAACGAGATAGGGAGTTGCAGAGAAATGAGAGAGAGGAAGAGTCCGGACGATGGGGAAGAGAGAGAGAGAAATGAGAGAGGTGATTTTTTTTTTTAATTTTTTTTAATGTGTCACGTAACCATATTACTGTCAGGTCAACACTTAATATGTCACGTAAAGTTTTTTATCCAATCACACTAACTGACATAGACAGATGACTAAATTGTTTGATAGAACATAAATTGAAGAATTAAAGTGAAACCATAAATAAATTAATGACTAAAGTGACAGCGTGATAATTTTTTAATGACTAAAATAATATTTTATTCATAAAAAAATTTACCTGAATTATATTTGTTAGAATTCAAATATGATTATTAAATAAAAAATAGTGATACAAACCACACATTTATTTAATAGTGATTATAAATTCATTTCATTATAACAATAAAATTATAACTGCCTAATATCGAATGGCACGACCTGACAATTCTACCACAACAATATAGTTAAAACTTGGTAACTATTGCGCTAGACTACTTGCCAAAGTGTTATCCAACCTATTGGAAATTACAATTTGGGTAAATTGACTAATAAAATATAGTTTTGCAAACTATTTACGCAAATGAGATAATTTAAAAATTATTTACTGATTTGGAATAGTTTGATTAAATTATTGATAGACACAAAAAAAGATGTCACGTTACTTATAAAATAACATTATTCATCGTGTCTATATCCCATGATTAAAATAATTAAAAGTGCACCATTTTAATAAATAATGAGTAAAACCTATTTTTGGTCCCTGAAAAATAGGAGCGGTGACACTTTAGTCCCTGAAAGATAGTTCCATCAGCCATTTTAGTCCGCCACTTGTGTCTGTTTGTGGGGTTTAACGGAAAACACCACGTGGCACGTTAAGTGCTGACATGGCCGTTAAGTGATGACGTGGCACCTTAAAAAAAATTCTCTCTCTCTTCCCCGTATCTCTCATTTCTTCTCTCTCATGGAAACAAACTTGCAAAGGATGTGTATCCGCAAAAACACAGAGCACAAAGCCACCATTTGATATTGGACCATATAAGGAGTAACTTTCTATCTAGAAGTTCATGACCTTTACCATGCAGCTGCATATCTTGAAAAAATAAACACCAACATATTAACAAACCAACAAAGAAATGGAGAGCTCTTCTTGAGAAAGCCACTTCAAACACTAGAATATGTGACTCGGGGCACACATAACTCAGACTGAGTCATGCAACTCGGACTGGGTCAAGCCAAAAAGCAACAACAGATTACCCACAGTTTAGGTACAAGCCAAAAAGCAAAGTTCTTTAGCAATAATAGCCAAGAAAGCTGCCCGTAGCAGGGCCAAGATTGCAGCTTTTTCTTGTGATATGGTCAAGTGGGGTATAAGATGGTGGCTTTCTGATGCTTCAGAAAAATCATTTCCTTAGAGATGATTGAAATCGGCGTCAGACTTGGCTATGGTGAGCATGACGGCGTCGCCGAGGACATATGAGATGATGGGTTTATGAGAGCCATGGGGCCATGTGAGGTTGCCAGCGAGAAGGAGGAAGTATTGAATGGAAAGAGAAAGACAGTGCTTTAGTTTTGGCAGAAGAGAATCATTGCATGCATGGGAGAGCTGGTACGTGAAGGGGATGAGCTGGTATGTGGAAAACTATTGCACGCATGGGGTATATGTAAACTCGGTGGGTCAACTCAGTAAGGAGTATATGTAACTCGGTGGGTCAATCTAAGCTTGTGTAGGTCCACAGAAAATAAGGAGAGAGAAGTGGAGTTGGAGAAGATTGTCAAGGGTAGCTTTGGAAAATTGAAGGTTTCGAACGTGAAAGCAGCGACGAGGACATCGACGAGGTCGCAAACGAGGAACTGGAGAATGGACCAAGACACAGAATGTATGCAGCGATTTTCGACGTGGTTTTGTACGGTAACGCGATGAGTATTGAAGTGGCGACGTGGAAGGCGGCGAACCAAAGCGGTGATGAGCTGGTTCATGGTTTGAGGAGGAGATACGCAGGAGCAAATAGACCGTTTACGAAAACCGGCCGGGGGAGTGGTGCTTGGTGGAGATGAATATGGAGAGGAAGTAGAGTGGAGGGTGAGCAAGGAGATGGAAGGAAGCGTGTTAAAGTGGAGGATAGATGGGGAAGTTTGGGTGAGTTATTGGCCAAACGAGACTAAGAGTTCATATTTTGAGACAAGCTATGTGGAGTGGTGTGACGAGGTTGATTTGCCTCTTATTCCAGCCAAGTTAAGCATATAAACATAACGCAGCAAAATACTATGTAAATATTCCATTTCCACCAAGTAGAGTGAGCTAGCTAGTAAGGANTTTTTTAAAAAAAAAAAAAAACTTATGGTGCTCTATGTTACTGTTAACTATATATGGAGCACAATTTTGGTCGCATGGACGAAGAGGTGAAGAACTGGACCCAGATTAACAACCAGAGCGCCACATGTAGACGTGAGCTTCAAACTCCCCACTGGCTTTGGGTCCTGGCAGTTGATAAATAAAGAGAGAGAGAGATGAGAGAGACAGGGAAGAGCGAGAGAGAGAAATGAGAGAGGAGGGGAAAAGAGAGAGAGAGAGAGAGAGAGAGAGAAATGAGAGAGACGAGAAAAAGAGAGAGAGAAATGAGAGAGGAGGGGAAGAGAGAGAGAGAATTTTTTTGAAGGTGTCACGTCATCACTTAACGTGCCACGTGGCATTTTCGCCCCACTAACAGACACAAGCGGTGGACTAAAATGGCTGACGGAACTATCTTTCAAGGACTAAAGTATCGGTAAAAATCTTTCATGGACTAAAGTGTCACCGCCCCAATCTTTCAGAAACTAAAAAGGGGTTTTACTCATAAATAATTTGTACTATGCTCAATTTTGGTAAATAGTTTTCCAAATTATATTTTGTTAGTTAAATTTGCCACAATTTCAGTTATATAACCTTTCCAAAAGTGAGTCTAAAACTAATAATAGAACACATGTCAAACGTGAGTAAATTTGAATTGTGTTACTACAAAAACAAAAACAAAACAATATTTATGGATGTCTTTGACACATCTGCAATTACTTTGTTTTTTATTTCTATAAAACTTCACAGCCATTTCTCTATCTTCCCCCATCCACCACAGCCTTGATAAAACCCCCACCCTCCCCCTCTCTCTATTTGCAACCTGTGATCATATGTGGGATCTATTTTCAAGTATCTATAAGAATATCCAGTGTACTTAAGAATATCTCCAAATTAAGCGAGAGTATAAGAGAGAAGAAATGAGTTTATAGTCCAACCCAGCAGCAAAACCATTAGCTACACTTTCGTTGATGGAGAGGAGTCAAATGGTGAACATGTATTGTTCATCACATATGCTGGAAAAGACATGTTGAATTTAATACAGGAATTTGCAAAATAAACTATGGGCACAGGGAAAATACAAAAGACCAATATCAATAAAATTCTAAAATTCTGATAATATATGACTAATTGCTATGTTCATATCCCACAGTGATCTACAAATCTTATTTAGATTCAAACCCTTGCCATGTCTGGAGAGCAGTGAGAACAAGTGCTAGTAGTGCTGCCAGGAAAGCAAGGATAGTCCATGGTGATTTAAAATAGGTATAATATGCATCGGCCATCCAAATACTGAGTTTATTCTTATAATGCTTCTCCACCTCATCCCTAATTCCGGAATATAGAGTTGGATTATGCACCAAGCCAGAGCTTATAGTATTAAAGAGTTCAACCACTTGTTCATCACATCCAAGGGAGTTATGGAGTATACCAGATGATCTGAGCTCCTTCACATCCTCTAGATTATCAATGAGCAAATCTAGTAACTTTATATACGAGCTGATCTCGAACTTATTTATGAAATCTGGGCACATCTCATATGCTACCAAGTTCAACAGAGTAGGAACCGTTGAGTCATCCAGGATTAGTGGAGTAAGGTGCAATTTTCCACCAAAGAAGGAAGAGCTGAAAGAGATGTTTTTCAAGCTAATATTCTTCTGTCTCTTAACTCGGATGGCAGCTGCTTTAAGCTCTTGTATGTTCCTATATGTTGTGTGCTTCTGTACAAACAAACCACGCAAGGTAAGCCTAAATTTTTTTTCTTTTTGAGGGATGGATTAGCTGACAAGTCTAAGTGAATTTAGGAAAGTCTAAAATATAATTGAAGAGATGTCTTTTGGGAAAGTCTAAGTAAATGCATGCCATTCGTGTGGATTTTTGTGAAAATTTTCCTTTTATATTGAAATGAAATAGTTCCTTGATGAAAATGATGCAAAAATTCGAGAAGATTAATGCTTTTTTTTTAAGTGTTTGACACACCTATAAAATTATCCAAATATTCTTTAAGCTATGTTTTTATCATGAGTAAAATATGTGATTATTGTGTTTAAGCTTTTGGGGATGAATTAATTCCTTGACATAGTATCATAGCATCTTTAACTATAATTAGCAAGAAGTTCTATCCTTGCTCCTCTAATTTCTCATAAATTAAATAAAGTTTCAACACAAAATAAAGTAGGTTCGAGTTTTGTTCATACTTTAAGTCTTAAGAGTTGGTCTTGATAAATTAACCACATAATTTAAGAGATATTTTAGTCATTCTACAAATATATAATCCAAATAATCTTTTTAGCGAAAAATCCAAAACTCTTCATTTTCCTTATATATCTATTATTTTAGAAATAGAGAGATTTCACAAAGACATGGGTGCTAGAGGAGCCTTGGCCCCTTACACTTCGAAAAGTACTATTTTTTGTACTTTGACCCTCTATTTCAAATTATGTATTTTATTGATTCATATCTTATTAAGTGTTGATTTTATATATATATGATGGTTATAAATTTTTTATTATCTTATAATCGTCAGTCTTGACCCCGCAGATTAATTTCACCCAATTTTTTTCCTGAAGATTTTATCCAAATTGCGTACCTCTTTCTTGTTCCTATCTGCATAGGCATAGGCAACATCCAACAAGTATGCAGCCTTGATAGGCTCTTTACAGGCCTCTCTGAAGAGGTGTGCCGCTCTTATTGCTTGGGCATGGAGCCTAATTTTTCGAAGGGTTTGTTCCTTTTCTGCAAGCTCGCGGTCTTTGTCGATCGACTCCATCCCACTGCTCAAGATTGATGTGCGAAGGCAATCGAGGAGATGAGTTGGTGGTGAACTCTGCTCCAGTATTTCTATCTGATGCTCTGGTTCTCTGAACAGCAGGCTATGTGGGGCTTCTAATACTGTAAACATATTCTGCAATTCACAAAAGCCATGCATGGATACCTTCAACTTCACCTCATCTTCGCTCAACAACTTGAGCAATTGGTACGGAAGTTGATTCTCCAGCAAGAAGAGATCACGTTGCACAAGAACTAGTATGTCAACCTTAACTTTCAAATCCTCTGGTTTGGAAAGGTTTGCATTTTCCAAGATTTGTAGCACAGAACATCCATCCACGAACAACATCCATGCCAGATCCTCATCGTTATAGTGGTCATGCGCAAGCCCAATCTCATCCCATGAGAACAATCCCCTTCAAAAGTGCATGCATGGATAATTAGGAACAAGTTTCATAGAGAAATTTGTAATTTCAAAATTTTTAATAATTTGGAACACTACCTTAGTTCTGCAATATTATCGGCGATCCTTTTGTGCAGAAGTTGAGGGGTTTGTGGGCTGGCTTTAGCATACATCAACGCCCACATAAGCTTGTACTGCTCTCCTCTCTTGAGTTTCGGATCACCATGATGGATGGGACCGATTGATATTAGCTTGGGCGAGTAGTACTTGCCATACTTCTCTCGTTCTCGCATGTAAAACGGAACAGTTTGTATCTTGGACCTTGAAGTTTTATAATTTCTCTCCATATCCTGCCCTGTCTCTTCTAAAACCTTAAATCTGTTTTCTAAGGCCATACTTGGTTATGCCTGAGGGCTTATGTTAATGTAAGGCCGACGGCAGCTGTTCCACCCCAGTTCCTGACCAACTTGAGAATACGCTGAAGCTTCTTGATGTGATCAATGGCACAAATCTAACTAGATGAAGGAGATTATGGTGCCTTAAAGAGAAGGGGAGATGAAGAGAGAGGTGGGGAGTCAACGTAACAAGTGTAGGGGGAGAGAGACTAAGCTAAATAGTAGAGGATCTTCAGGTGGGAAGAAAATAACAAGCCACTAGGCTATATTCGAATCTTCAAGCTGTCATGTAAAAAAAAATTCAGAAAAAAAACAAACTGAAAAGGTAACCATATCAATTGCGACGTCTTTGTTAACATTATCTATTATCGCTTTAGAAGTTTAAAACAAATTAAAAATTGTAATCATGAGACTCACTTAAATAAAATGAAAAACTCTCAAAAAAAAAAATAGAAAATTTAACTATTAGCCAAACCCCACCATATAATGTCATTCACTTTCCAGTAGGGTTGTCATATAACAAAGACCCCACTCGTTAGTTGTCGCTATTCATGAGTTCCATCACAAATAACAAGAAATGGATAATTCAGTGTATCATCACAAACATGAAGTTATTTTTAACTTGAATTAAAACATGTTTCTTGTAAAGTATTCATTTGAAGATATGACGAGTTTAGAGTAGTTAGCCAAATTAACACGCAAGATTTAAAAATTCAAATTTAACAATACAAACGTTATAATTCAAATGAATATTAATTATATTAGAGAACATATGAAGAATTCATGTAACAACAATTTCATGGTTGTCAAGCAATGGGGTATGTGCCTTTATCCCTATTTAGAAGGCCCAGTAGAGCTGTCATGCACTTCCGAATGCATATAACATCAATTATTCTGATATGGTAAAATATCAATTAAGGGTTGACATGTACTCCCTTTCATACAGATTCAGATCCAAAGCAAATGAATTCTTGACACTTAGGACAGACCACTTCAATCCAACTTTACATGTATAAGTAAAGACTTGACTAGATATATTCCAACCAAATTGCTTCCAAATGCATGCACTAAACCAAAGCAGAAGAACCCATTTAAGGTTCAAACTATGATAACTCAAACACCATAATGAAACTTCCAAAACATGAACTGAGTATTACCTCAATCAACTAATTTCAAAAAACAGTTTAAACCAGAATCTAAACCTCAAGAGACATTACTATGAAGTAGCACACACCAACATTTTGGACTTAAATTTCCAGCATAAAAATGCTTGAGTTTACCACACCAGAAACTCCAAGGAAACCTCATCACATTTTTCAAAATAAACTCCAATGTCAAAGAGCAGCCACATTCTTTTGCCAAATTCTGCCCTTATGTCATTTAGATCATGCCAAAAGACCCCTAAAGCATATAAGAGCAAACATACCCACAAGCTAAAAACTTCAACTGTAGCCATTTAAAACATACCACGCAGCCAAAGACAGTGAAAGGAAAATACTTAAAACTGGAATAACTACAAAAAGGTAATATGTCGAGCCATACATTTGAAAATTTAAGATATTCAAACTTAAAATGAAACATATACTGCAATATTTCAGATTACTCCAAAGAGATGTAAATTGACTTTAGATTAGATAAGTACAAGTTCAAAAGCTTAATAAGACCTAATAGACAATCATTGCAAAGCCATCTCTTTGAAGACTTTAAGCAAACATTCTTCAAAATCAAAATAGGTTATGGGCGTATAATAAAACAGAACAAAAACTCATTGATTAGATTGCTAAAAATAGTAAATTTAATCAAAAAAATTATAATGCCTACAGAATGTAATTACTTCAACAGTTAAAGAAGTAAACTTCTCTATCAAACAGGATCAATCAGATAACAACAAAGAAATCATGGAGGGCAAGCCACAGCAATGCTTTTTATTGTGTATATTTACAATGTCATTTTTTATTTTAATGTAGGCAGACAGCTTACAGGTTAAAATTAGGGACAGCAACAAGAATTTCAAGAAGTCATGCAACATACTTCAAAGATAATATGAAAGTAGTGCAACTAGTATTTGTATAATATGAAAGTACAGCCTACCAATGATTTCTTGTAATCTCTTTAGCCTATGCTTGATCATTCTAATCTTTATATCATATTAAAGAATGGTTCAAGGAAAGTGCAAAAACTCCCCAGAAACATTTTTTGTTTCTTTCAAAGCACCAAAGAGATGAAGGATTCCACATGATGTATGCAATGTATGCTTATCCATTCTTAGTTGCTCAATGCAATTCAAATCATCTTTAAGAATTTTCACTTATTTTTTAAGTCTTCCTGCAACATGCATTTTGTACTTGATCCTAGTTCTTTCAAGCATTCAAGTATCAGTATCATAAAGAAACACATATTTCATCATGATCATTGTCCATAATCCAAGAAACCAAACAAGAATTTGTGTTTTTCCCATTGTGAAACTAGTCTATACAAGCCATAGCTGCATATATGACAAAAGTGAACAATAACTATAAAGCTCTAATAAACCCTGTAATTTTTTGTGTGTGTGGAAATAAACACTGTAATTCTACATTTGTTGTCCTAATGTAACTTCTATCAAAAAGTTTAATAAAAGATAATATGATGATATGTGAAAAGCTTCATAACATTCCATCAACTGAACTTAAATATCCACTATGATATAAGACATCAGCAAAAACACATGGGACAAATGTTTTTCCTTCCACAAAAATATTAATTTCTCCGAAGACAATATAGTCTCCCTAAGGTAGCCTTCTCAATGTTATAATATAATTCAGTCCAAAAATCAAAAACCAAATTATTAAAAGGTTTCTATTCATGAATGGTATACAAAAACAAGCCTAGGTAGTATTCCTTTTAACAAGTAAGAGGAAGTCCTGCAAAGAGTATCACATCCACATTTAAAAGTATATACAGTGAACAAATAATGCACAGATGTCCAACATTTCATTACAAAGTACAGTCCTCATCGTAAATTTTGAAGGGAAGAGCCCTTAAACTTAAAGAAACATTAACAGATACTATTAAAGATATTTTAAAAAATTTAACAACACATTAAATGGGAATAAGTAGCTTTACCTGGCAGAGATAATATTCACAGAATTTGGTTTACTTTGTCAGAGGCAAAAGCAATGTCCGCCACACCCCCCCGCCGTTTTACTGTAATAGAACCTTATATAAGAGAAACACCAAAGTACTCAGCCTCTATAAAATGGTTACAAATAAATAAAAAGAAAAATTAAAGTATCTACTTTCTCTCTCAACCTCGATTGCCTCATCTCCAAGCAGCTCATCATCTGCTTCGATACCTTAAGGGTAAACCTGGCCAAGGCCTCTTGTTTTCCTCATCTTCCTCTCTTCAATTGAGAGCCTATTCAGATGTTTCTACCAAGGTTCAGCTTAAAGTTTTCTCTAATGCAGATTGGGGTGCTTGTCCTGACACTAGGAGGTCTGTCACTGGGTTTTGCATCTTCATTGGTGATTCCCTTGTCTCCTGGAAGGCCAAGAAACAAACCACAGTTTCCAGATCTTCTGCTGAGGCTAAGTATTGTGCCTTATCCACCACTGCCAGTGAACTCACTTGGCTCCATCAACTTCTCAAGGATTTCCAAGTTGTTGTCACTGCACTTGCACTTCTATTTTGTGATAACCAGGTTTCCATTCATATTGCTTCCAATCCCATTTTCCATGAGAGGACTAAACATATTGAGATCGATTGTCACTTTGTTAGGGACAAGGTCACTTCTGGTTTTATCAAGCTTATGCCAATTAGATCTCAATACCAACTTGCTGACATGTTCACCAAGCCCCTTCCTTCCACCTTGCTATTTCCTTTATTGTCCAAGATGGCTGTCAAAGATCTTTTCCTGTCACCTTGGGGGGAGTATTAGAGTATACAGTTAGCTAGCTTGACAACACGGCCCTAACATGGCCGTGTTCCTTTTCAATAGCTGCCTGTGTTCTTCTTCAGTGACTGTGTTGCTCTCGGTCTGCATAACACGGTCATGCATATGCCATGACACGGACGTGTCCATCCTCAGCTGTGGTTAACTGGTTTAGTTCTAATTAATTAGTTGTTAATAATTAGTTATTAACTATAGTTAACTTTCCCTATTTAGTTAGTTAGTTACATTAGTTCAACTTTCTGATTATTCTATATAAAGTTGTAGACTCAGTTTATATAGTAACTGATTCATTCAATGAGAATTGATTTTCTCTCACTTGCTTCTCTGCTTTCTTGCTTTCCCTTCCGCTTTGCTCAATATGGTATCAAAGCTACATCTCTGATTCTTTTTTCTCATTTGATCTCTTTTTGATTCTCGATCACCTTCCTCATCCTGATCGATGTTCGTTTGATATTTCTTCACCATGGTTGAAGCTTCTTCTTCATCTGTGAATGTCTCTGGTTCTCGACCCTCAACAAGTAGATCCGTTATTGATGAACCATCACATCCTTTCTTCTTGAATCATTTAGACAATCCTAGCTTAGTTCTTGTTTCACAACAACTCACTGGAGAGAATTATGCCTCCTGGAGTCGAGCTATGCTGATAGCTCTCTCGGTCAAGAACAAGTTAGGTTTCATTGATGGTACGATCACTAAGCCAAAAGGTACAGATGCTAATTTGCTTAACTCCTGGTACAGAAACAACAATATCGTCATTTCTTGGATCCTTAATTCAGTTTCCAAAGACATTTCTGCCAGTGTGATTTTTTCTGAGACTGCATATGAGATTTGGATTGATCTCAGAGATAGGTTTCAACAATGCAATGGCCCTAGGATTTTCCAGCTGAGACGAGAATTGATGAATTTAAGTCAAGAACAAAGTTTTGTTAGTGTTTACTTCACCAGATTGAAAACTATTTGGGAAGAATTGAGCAATTATAGGCCTCTTTGTACTTGTGGAAAGTGTACTTATGGAGGTGTTAAAGAACTTCACTACCACTACCAAATGGAGTACATCATGTCCTTTCTCATGGGATTGCATGACTCTTTTTCCCAAATTCGAGGTCAATTGCTCTTGATGGACCCTATGCCTCCCATCAACAAAGTTTTTGCTCTGGTTTCTCAAGAAGAAAATCAAAGGAAAGTTGCTATTCATTCATCCTCCAGTCTTGATTCTAGTAGCACTATGGCTTTTGCTACTAAAGTAGACAATTCCAAAGTTGGACATTAGTTTCCTGCTTCAGTAGGAAATAGAGCTCCCAAGAAGGATCGTCCATACTGCACTTATTGCAAGTTTCACGGCGACACTATGGATAGCTGCTACAAGCTCCATGGCTATCCACCTGGCTACAAACATAAACAAAGTGCTATTGTGAACCAACTTTTAGCTTCTACATCTATTGAAGATCATAATGCTCCTATTGTTGGCAATTTCCTTCACAACCTCAATTCCAGTCAGTATCAACAACTCATGGCCATGTTGTCTACTCATTTGTCTACATCTGTCAAGACTCCTACTGATGGAGATAATCCTTCTACTTCCTATCCTATAGGTATTTGCTTGTCTGTTACTTTGAATCCTATCTACTCCTCAAGTAAATATTGGATAGTTGATTCTGGAGCTGCTAGACATATTTGTTCAGTTGCCACTGCTTTCACCTCTTTGCGAGTTATCCACAATGCTACTGTCACGTTACCTAACCACTGTCAGATACTTGTACACCTTTGTGGTGATGTGAAACTGAGCTCTATGCTCACTCTCAAGGATGTCCTCTTTGTTCTACAGTTCAAATTCAATCTCCTTTCCATTAGTGCTCTTGTTTCTACCAGTGACTTTATAGTGAGTTTTTTTCCTGCTCATTTTGTTATTTAAGAAGCCAACACTCAGAAGATGATTGGCAGGGGTGACAAACACGAGGGCCTCTACATTCTCAATACCAGTTGCATGAATCATGTTTCTACTTCATTTGTTAATCATGTTTCCTTTCACACTTGGCACAATAGACTTGGCCATATTTCTTTTAAACGATTAGATAGCTTAAAGAGACATTTACACTGTGATTTTTCTGGTTTGAATAAAACTCAACCATGCTATGTTTGTCCCTTTGCTAAGCAAAGACGTTTGTCCTTTGAATCTCATAATAACATGTCTCAATTTCCTTTTGATTTGATACATTGTGATATATGGGGTCCTTACAAGGAATTCTCTTATAATGGACATAAATTTTTCCTCACATTGGTGGATGATTGTACTCGGTTTACTTGGATCTTTTTGCTTAAACATAAGAGTTAGGTGGCCTCTATGATTCCTAAATTCTTCAGGATGATTTCTACCCAGTTCAATGCCAAGATTAAACAGTTTCGGTCTGATAATGCTCCTGAATTGTTGTTTAAGGATTTTTTTTCAGTGAACATGGAGTATTACATCAATTCTTTTGTGTTGAAAGACCTGAACAGAACTCTGTGGTAGAACGCAAACATCAACATCTCTTAAATGTGGCCAGGGCTCTTTTCTATCAGTCAAGAGTTCCAGTACAATTCTGGAGTGAATGTGTCCTCACAGCCACCTTCTTGATCAACAGAACCCTCACACCTTTACTCCAGCATCGCACTCCCTTTGAGGTACTCTACAAGACTACTCCTGACTATTCCAAATTTAGGGTCTTTGGCTGTCTCGCTTTTGCTTCTACCTTGCTTGCTCATATGTCAAAATTCCAGCCTCGAGCTCGCATTTGTGTTTTCCTTCGCTACCCTCCAAGCACGAAAGGATATAAACTATATGATGTTCTCACCAAGTAGGTTTTCATTTCTATGGATGTGGTTTTTCATGAGGATATTTTTCCTTATCATACTGTTAATCCTTCAGCTAACCTCATTGACCCTTTTTCTAGATTTGGTGTTGCCTCATGCTACTTTTGAGCTCCCCTTTCATAATTGTTATGATATTCCTGCTTCTGGTCCTTTCCCTCACATGCCTCTAGATGTTCCTCCAATTGAACCCTTATTTGCAGAGTTTCCAGTCTCCACTTCTATGCCTCCTACCAAGACCATTTCTGTTTCTCCTACAATTCCTCTTAGAAAATCCACTCGCATTCATAAACCTCCTTCATATCTCCAACAGTTTCACTCTAACCTTTTACAAGGTTCACGTTTCCCTCCATGTCCTACTCCTTATCCTATTGCCAAATATGTTTCTTAAGATGCCTTATATCCTGCTCACAGGTTTTTTACTCTTTAAGTGTTTAGTAATCTTGAACCTCAGTTTTACCATGAAGTTGTTAAGAGCCCTCAATGGCGTGCAACTATGCTTGATGAGTTAAATGCCATGGAATCTAACCACACATGGTATGTGGTCCCTTTGCCACGTGGTAAATACACCATTGGTTATAAATGGGTTTACAAACTCAAGCACAAGGTAGATGGCACTATTGACAGGCATAAAGCCCGCTTGGTGGCCAAAGGCTATACACAACAAGAAGGCTTGGACTATATGGAAACCTTTTCTCCAGTTGCCAAACTGGTCACTGTCAAAGTTCTTCTTGCTCTTGCTACCTCTCATAAATGGCATTTGACTTAGCTTGATGTCAATAATGCCTTCCTCAATGGTGATCTCTTTGAAGAAGTTTACATGGATCTACCTCTTGGTTATCTCCCTAACCAGCACTACTCTATTCAGGGGGAGAAACTGGTATGCAAACTTCAGAAGTCCATCTATGGCCTCAAGCAAGCTTCTCGGCAATGGTACTCCAAGTTTTCTGTTGCCTTACTGAAATTTGGCTTTGCACAATCTAAATCTAATTACTCTTTGTTTACTAAAGGTTCTTGATGGGACTTTTTCCGGCAAGTATACCGGGTCACACAAGTAATATAGTAGTGAGTAGAGTATCGTTCCCACGAGGATTAAGGCTAACAATTACCAATTTCACCAATAAAGATTCTATTCGGAGGGATAAATGATTTGGATTGAAGGCAGCCCTGGAATGAGCTGCTGCAATTAACTAAATGACACTAAGTAACAAAATTTCAACAATATCGTAACAATCTTTAAGAGACAATCTAAATATGAGATTTGTAATAAGAATGAGAAAGGTTAGGGGTTGATTTCATTCACTTGCAATTCGATTTCCTCATAGACAAGGTAATCTCAGAATCAATACTGGACTACTTATTTCAGTTACAATTCCTTTGTTGTTAGTTCATTTCCTTAAAGTGATTGAACCCAATTCCTTGGTAATACAATCCTCCCTATACTAATTACTTGTCCAATTCCTTGATACAACCAATTAATTTAGGTGATTTGGTTCTAGGAAATTAATCTAATACCACCTAAACGAAGTTATCTATCCCTAGATTAACTCAATTTAGGACAGAATTTAGGGGTTGATTTCATTCACTTGCAATTCGATTTCCTCATAGACAAGGTAATCTCAGAATCAATACTGGACTACTTATTTCAGTTACAATTCCTTTGTTGTTGGTTCATTTCCTTAAAGTGATTGAACCCAATTCCTTGGTGATACAATCCTCCCTATACTAATTACTTGTCCAATTCCTTGATACAACCAATTAATTTAGGTGATTTGGTTCTAGGAAATTAATCTAATACCACCTAAACGAAGTTATCTATCCCTAGATTAACTCAATTTAGGACAGAATTTATAGAGCACATTCGGATCTTACTATTCCTAGTGTTGAAACGAATCTCTTAACCATTCAAATGGTAGCTAAGCATTTAAAGGCATTAAGGACAGCAAATTCTATTCAACAAAAGAAGTTGTACTAAAACAAGTTTATTCAATCTTGAAACTTCATTACAAATGAATTACATCAAACCCCTAACAATAAGAATTTAGCTACTCATACTTGAATTCAATAAAAACAAATAAGTATTCAACATGAGATGAAAGAAGAGAAGAAGAAGAAACTCTATGACGATCCAGTCCCAATTGCTCCCCCTTGCTCTCTAATTCTTCTCCTCTTTTCTTCCCAAGTACGGCCCCCTTTTTCCATGCATTCTTTTCTTCCCAAGTACGGCCTCCTTTGCCATGCATCAGATTTCCCTTTTTATACTTATGCAGAATTAGGTCATTTGGTCAAAAATAGCTCGAACACGGCCCTGACACGGCCGTGTTCCTTTCTGGTTCTGGGCGTGTCACTTAAGTTGCATTTCTGGTCATCGAACACGGGCTATGACACGGCCGTGTTCCTTTCTGATCACGGCCGTGTCTCTTAGACATGGCCCGTGCTCTTCTTTGGCCTGGGCGTGTCTTGACTTTGTAGCCTCTGCCTGTTCAACACGGCCCCTCACACGGCCGTGTTCTTCTCTTTCCTTGACCGTGTTTGCCCTTAGACTGGGCCTTTGTTCTCTTGGACATTCTGCTTGATCAACACGGCCTTGGACACGGCCGTGTTTGTTCCTGTCTGAGGCCGTGTTTGTCCATGAGCTTGAGCAGTAGCCTCTGGATGGTAGACACGGGGTACACACGGCCGTGTTACTGCCCGTGTCTAGCAGAAAACTTGGTAGATGGCTGCTTTCATTGCCATTTTCTCCATGAATTGCTGCCAGATTCTTCTCATTTCCAAATTACCCATCTTGGTACCTGTCAAAGCCAATTTATGGATTAAACACCATGTTTAGAGAGAATTTGCTTGCAATGCAGGTAAAAATTCAATATTAAAGCATGGATTGTATAGTTCTAAAAGAAAAGTATCAAAGGTGGAGCTTGTGTTCAGCTGCCACAACTATTCCGAAGACAAGAANACTAGCAGGAATGTAGGAAGTCATAACCTTGTAGAGTCCTTGCTTAAGAGTTCCTTGCAGCAGTACCTCTTTGGTTTTCTGATCCTTCACAAGAAACTAATCAGGATAAAACTCAACATAGATGCTATTATCTTGACATAATTTCTGAACACTAACCAAATTTGCACTTATCTTAGGCACATGTAAGACTTGATTAAGTAATAAAGGTCTCCTAGCAGTAGGAATGGAAGTACTACCAGTATGCATAACAGGAAGTTGCTTACCATTGCCAACTGTGACTTTCTCATCCCCAGCAAATGGATTATGAAGAGACAAATTGCCCAAGTCTGCAGTGACATGGTGCGTAGCCCCAGTATCAAGAAACCAAGGAGTGTCTTCCATCTGACCAGTGGTAGCCATCAATGCCTGAGAAGCTTGTTGTTGAGAAGGATTCCCAGTTGAAGCTTTGGGTTGAAAGTCATTATCAAATCAATGCCAACAAGCAGATGCAGAATGTCCCATCTTATGACAAATTTGACACTGTGGTTTTTGACCAGCTCCACCAAAATTACCAAATCTTGACTTACCAGATTGATTGTTAGACTGATTACGATGACCAGTACCAGAGAAAGAATTTGGTGCAGTATTGGTGTTACCATGATAGAAATTATTTTGAGAATTAGCATTAAACTTCTTCTTACCTTTAAAGGGACCAAACTGAGCTGCATTTGCTTGAATCAAGATTTGCTCATCAACTGACTTCTATCTGTCAAGCCTGCTCTCAAACGCAAGCAGATGACTTTGCAAGATTTCCACTGCTATGCACTCAAAACTGACATATGCTACAACTAGATTGTATTCAGGCCCTAGTCCAGCCAAGATTGCCATTATTTGATCATTTTGACTAACATTTTCACCTACTGCTCGTAGATTGTCACAAATGCCTCTGATCTTGACCATATAGTCCCACACACCAAGATTTCCTTTGCGAATAGTCTGCAACTGGAGTCTTAACTCCATGATGCGTGCACGAGATGAACAGGCAAAGCTGTCTCCCAGAGATTTCCATATCTCATATGCCGTATTGTAGCCCATAATTTGAGCCATAAGTTGCTCAGTAAGAGAAGCATAAATCCAACTCATTACTAACCTGTTTTGCCTCTGCCAAAGGACAAAGTCTGGGTTCAGAATGAGACTTCCAGTGGTTGAATCTTGATGAAGTTTCTCCGGACATACCTGAGATCCATTCAAGATATCTTCATATCCATTTGCAATTACTATGTTAAGTAATTGATTCCACCATATCAGATAGTTACTCCGATCTAACTTGATAGTGAGGGTTTGACCAAATGTAGGTAAAGAAATATTTCTGGAATTCAGAGTTTCCATTGATGGAGACACAGAGGATGAAGTGTGTTCTGCCATTTTCAAAGCTTTGATACCATATTAGAGTTTGTAAGCTGCGGAAGCAAGAATCATGAAGATATGGATTCTGCAGAGTGATTATGCAGCAGAAACCATATCAGAAAGCAGAGAGCTTAAGCAAGAAAATGAGATACGAGATAGAGAAGAGGAAGGGAAAGCTTCAGTGGAAGAAAGAGTAAAAAATGTATTCACGTGTATCACACATATATAGCAACTGCCAGCTCAGCAAGGCCGTTGAATTAACAAACTAATCTTTCTAAAATAATCTACTTAGCTGGCTAACCAAGCTTAGCTGGATAACCACCTGAGTTACATTAACTATAGTCAACTAACTGCCTAACCATAGTTAACTAATAATGCCTAACTACCATCAAAGACCTCAACCTTCTTACTTCTAACATCCCCCCTCAAACTCAGGGGGCAGGGAAGCACAGTGAGTTTGTGACGATTAGCTTGAAAAGCCAAGGTTGAGAGTGGTTTAGTAAGGACATCAGCAAGTTGATCAGCAGCCGGTATATGACAAAGAGTCAGCTCCTTATTGAGCACCTTGTCACGAATGAAGTGACAATCTATTTCAATATGTTTGGTCCTAGCATGCAACACAGGATTGGAAGCCAGAAAAGTAGCACTTAAGTTATCACACAGCAGCATTGGAGGGCGAGGCAAGCCAACATGCAATTCCTTAAGCAAAGACTGAATCCATTGAAGTTCTGCAGTGGCATTGGCTAAGGCACGATACTCAGCCTCTGTACTGGACCTGGCAACAACTTTCTGCTTGCCAGAACACCAGGAAACAAGACTAGACCCAAGAAAGACAGCATGTCCACTGGTACTCTTCCTATCATCTGGACACCCTGCCCAATCTGAATCTGAGAAGGCAAGCAAGGTGGGTTGAGCAGTTCTGGAAAGAGTAATACCATAGGAGATAGTGCCTTTGAGATAACGCAGCAGTCTTTTGGCAGCTTACAAGTGAACATCAGTAGGCACACTCATAAACTGACAAAGTTTATTGACAGTGTAAGCTATATCTGGTCTAGTAAGAGTGTAGTATTGTAAAGCACCAACAATGCTCCTGTAAGTGGTAGGATCCTTGAGTGAGATACCTTCACTTTTAGAGAGGATATGTGAGCTGACCATAGGAGTGGCTACAGGCTTGGCATCATGAAGACCTGTCTTCTGCAGCAAGTCTAGAATGTACTTAGACTGAGACAGATGAAGATGCTGAGGAGACCAAGTTGTTTCAATCCCCAGAAAATAGTGTAACTGACCTAAATCTTTTAAAGCAATCATGTGATTAAGTTCTCTAATCAATTTGCGAATAAAGAGGACATTGGAGCCAGTGATGATGATATCATCAACATAGACTAACAGAAATACCACATGACCTGCAAAACGAAGCACAAAGAGGGAATTATCTGAGTAAGTGCAGAGAAAACCCCAAGCCAGGAGAGTTGTTTTCAACTTGGTGAACCAAGCTCGAGGAGCCTGCTTTAAACCATACAAGGCCATTTTTAATTTGCAGACATGCTGAGGATATTGAGCATCTTCAAAGCCAGGAGGCTGCCTCATGTAGACTTCCTCATGTAAGTCACCATTAAGGAAAGCATTATTGACATTTAACTGTTGAATATGCCAATTATAAGCCAAGGCTAGGGTAAGAATAATACGAATGGTTGCAGGTTTAACCATAGGACTGAAGGTGTCAAAATAATCCACCCCATAGGACTGTGTAAACCCTTGAGCAACTAACCTGGCCTTGTATCTTTCAATACTGCCATCTGCCTTATACTTGACCTTGTAAATCCATCTACAGCCCACAATATTCTTATGAGTAGGCCAAGGCACCAAAACCCAAGTGTGATTGAGATGTAAGGCCTTGATTTCAGCTGTCATGGCATCCACCCAGCAAGGAAACTGAAGTGCCTGCTTATAAGTAGAGGGTTCTGCAGAGAGAAGTGAATGCTCAGTGGTATAAGCCTTTGGCTTAAAAATGCCATTCTGACTCCTAGTAACCATGCGTGAAGGAAGAGGCACATCTGGAATATCCTGAGGGACCTCAGACACAGAATCATGTGACTCAAGAGAAGCAGGAGATGCAGAACCAAAAGAGACAGGTGACTGTGAAGCTGAAGTACACTGAGTAGAGACAGTTGGCCTATCAGAAGTAACAGATGGAGAATGCCAAGCAGGAGTAGGAGGCAAGGAGATAGGAATGGAGCAATCTGAAACCATGGACTGAGAGGGTTGAGAGACTGGAGCTTTGAAAGGAAACACAGTCTCTACAAACACTACATGACGAGAAATATAAATCCTCTTAGTGCTAGTGTCCATACACAGAAAACCCTTGTGTTTATTACTGTGTCCTAGAAAACAACAAGTAGCTGATCTGTTCTCAAGCTTATGAGCTCGATAGGGTCGAAGATATGGGAAGCAGAGACAACCAAAGGTCTTGACTTGAGTGAGGTCAGGAGATTTATGATATAGTAGTTCATAGGGAGATTGAAATTGAAGGACTGCTGTAGGCATCCTGTTAATAAGCTGAACTGCTGTTTGAAAAGCAAAAGTCCAGTACTTAGCAGGCATTCCTGCAGTAATCAATAAGGATAATCCTGTCTCCACGATGTGGCGATTTTTTCTTTCAACTCGACCATTCTACTGTGGAGTATGGGGGCAGGAGAACCTATGATGGATACCTGATGCCTTAACCATCTGGTCAAAAGCTGCAAATTCCCCCCCAAAATCTGACTGAATGACTTTAATATTGGCTTCAAATTGAGTTTTAACCATAGCTTGAAACCTCAGAAACATGTCAAGAGTATCACTCTTGGACTGCAGTAAATAAATCCAAGAATATCGAGTACAGTCATCAATCAATAATAAGAAATAGCAGGCACCATTAACTGAACTACAAGAGGGAGAACCCCAGAGATCAGCATGCACTAAGTCAAAAGGCTTTATTGCTTTAGAATGTGACTGTACAAAAGGCAATTTATGGCTTTTAGCCAACTGACAAGAACTACAAATGGTAAGTTTATTGACAGTAAAACGAGCTAAACCATGTGCAGACATGATTTTGTTTAGTACATCAATGGAAGGATGACCTAATCTATTGTGCCAAAGTTGTAGCACAGAATTGGAGTTCTGTGGAGAGGAAACAAACGTTTGATAGGCTGCTATAGAAGGAGCAAATGAAGCACTAGCAGGAATGTAGGAAGTCATAACCTTGTAGAGTCCTTGCTTAAGAGTTCCTTGCAGCAGTACCTCTTTGGTTTTCTGATCCTTCACAAGAAAATAATCAGGATAAAACTCAACATAGATGCTATTATCTCGACATAATTTCTGAACACTAACCAAATTTGCACTTATCTTAGGCACATGTAAGACTTGATTAAGTAATAAAGGTCTTCTAGCAGTTGGAATGGAAGTACTACCAGTATGCATAACAGGAAGTTGCTTACCATTGCCAACTGTTACTTTCTCATCCCCAGCAAATGGATTATGCAGAGACAAATTGCCCAAGTCAGCAGTGACATGGTGAGTAGCCCCAGTATCAAGGAACCAAGGAGTGTCTTCCATCTGACCAGTGGTAGCCATCAATGCCTGAGAAGCTTGTTGTTGAGAAGGATTCCCAGTTGAAGCTTTGGGTTGAAAGTCATTATCAAATCGATGCCAACAAGTAGAGGCAGAATGTCCCATCTTATGACAAATTTGACACTGTAGTTTTTGACCAGTTCCACCAAAATTACCAAATCTTGACTTACCAGATTGATTGTTAGACTAATTACGATGACCAGTACCAGAGAAAGAATTTGATGCAGTATTGGTGTTACCATGATAGAAACTATTCTGAGAATTAGCATTAAACTTCTTCTTACCTCTAAAGGGACCAAACTGAGCTGCATTTGCTTGAATCAAGATTTGATCATCAACTGACTTCTGTCTATCAAGCCTGCTCTCAAACGCAAGTAGATGACTTTGCAAGATTTCCACTGATATGCACTCAAAACTGACATATGCTACAACTGGATTGTATTCAGGCCCTAGTCCAGCCAAGATTGCCATTATTTGATCATTTTGACTAACATTTTCACCTACTGCTCGTAGATTGTCACAAATGCCTCTGATCTTGACCATATAATCCCACACACCAAGATTTCCTTTGCGAATAGTCTGCAACTGGAGTCTTAACTCCATGATGCGTGCACGAGATAAACAGGCAAAGCTGTCTCCCAGAGATTTCCATATCTCATATGCCGTATTGTAGCCCATAATTTGAGCCATAAGTTACTCAGTAAGAGAAGCATAAATCCAACTCATTACTAACCTGTTTTGCCTCTGCCAAAGGACAAAGTCTGGGTTCAGAATGAGACTTCTAGTGGTTGAATCTTGAAGAAGTTTCTCCGGACATACCTGAGATCCATTCAAGATATCTTCATATCCATTTGCAATTACTATGTTAAGTAATTGATTCCTCCATATCAGATAGTTACTACGATCTAACTTAATAGTGAGGGTTTGACCAAATGTAGGTAAAGAAATATTTCTGGAATTCAGAGTTTCCATTAATGGAGACACAGAGGATGAAGTGTGTTCTGCCATTTTCAAAGCTCTTCACAAATAGAAAAGATAGACATATTCTTTCTCGAGTTGAAAGATGAAAAAATCGGAATGAATATGTGCAATAATCTCTATATATAAAATACTCACTTCTCCATGCATGGCTTTCTTTACTTTTCAGGATGATACTGCATTTGAAAAGTGGAGTGCTCTTTTTGCTCTGGCTATTATTAGAGTTTGTAAGCTGCGGAAGCAAGAATCATGAAGATATGGATTCTGCAGATAGGTTATGCAGCAGAAATCATATCAGAAATCAGAGAAATTAAGCAAGAAAATGAGATACGAGAGAGAGAGAAGAGGAAGGGAAAGCTTCAGTAAAAGAAAGAGTAAAATGAATACTCTGAACTAATGAATCTTCATTCACGTGTATCATACACATATATAGCAACTGCCAGCTCAGCAAAGGCAGTTGAATTAACAAACTAACTTTCTAAAATAACCTTACTTAGCTGGCTAACCATGCTTAGCTGGATAACCACCTGAGTTACTACTAACTTTCTAAAATAATCTACTTAGCTGGCTAACCATGCTTAGTTAGATAGCCACCTGAGTTACATTAACTATAGTCAACTAACTGCCCAACCACAGTTAACTAATAATGCCTAACTACCATCAAAGACCTCAACTTTCTTACTTCTAACACGAACATCTATAAATAGAGCCCCTCCCAGCACTTATTAGTCATCCATCAAAAAAATAAGAACCACGTTGCTTGCACTGTGCTTGTTTCTTTTTGCCTACAGGGCCACTTCTGTGGCTGACACAGATGGCGAGCTGGTGAGAAATGCCGGTGGCGCATACTATCTCGTTCCAGTCTCTAATGAATTCAGCGGTGGGCTAGGACTTGCCACTATTGGGAACGATAACTTCCTAAAAACAGTTGT
Source organism: Cercis canadensis (assembly GCA_003255065.1). Lineage (NCBI taxonomy): Eukaryota > Viridiplantae > Streptophyta > Magnoliopsida > Fabales > Fabaceae > Cercis > Cercis canadensis. The sequence continues at coordinate 30,429 of QAOA01000937.1, read as the reverse complement.
CCTAGATACTAATCTCACTAATGGCTTGCCAGTAAGATTCGTATCCCCACTTCGAGTTGGTTTTATCTCGTCATCAATGTTCCTGCATATCAGATTTGTATCCTCTGGCGCGCCCGAACTGGCATTGTGGAAAGTTGATCAAGAATTCCCCATAGGATGGACCGTGAAAGTTTCACAAACAGAAACTTCGCTTGTCGGTCCATTTAAAGTTAAGCCTGCTAAAACAGGCTACAAGATTGTGTACTATCCCGAAGAAGGTGATACTGTTGCAGATCTTGGGATCGTCCACACAGGGGGTTCCTACCGTCTGGTTGTGAAGGATGGGGATCCATTCATATTCAAGATCAAGAAGGAAAGCTCTGCTAGAATGAGCATCGTTTGAAGATGTGACGCCATTTTCCCTCTTACTTTGTAGAAGCTTGTGTAATAATGTAAGAGGGATCCTCACTTATGAGGATTTGTTGTCTGTCTTTTGTAGATTAAAGATGTATATTGTTATGTTGTTCTGTCTTAATCTTAATAAGGGCATTTTATTGTGCTCTGATGTTCAGTTTGTACATTGATCTACTTCCCTAATAACTCTTTAGTTTGTTCTCCTTTATTTATTTTGGTAAGAGAAAATGGGAGGTAGGTAGGGTACACCATTATAGTCCCCCAAAAATTTTAATATGGCCCCCTCAAAATTTTTTCTTCTTTTGGACCCTCAACATTTTACTTCAAGCTCTGCCACTTGCTATTATGTACTATCATCTAATCCCCAAAAATTCAAAGTGAAATTTGGGATAGTACAGAAGGTACCTTAATGGACATCACCAACAAGTGAAATTAGTTAGTGTTGTGCTCATTTTAATTATGACATGAAAGTACTGGTCTAGAAGCCCGGACTGGTCTAACTAGGTCCGGTCCGGTGCTCAAAACACTGAGTTTTACAATACATAATATTATTTTCATGCATTAATTATTTTAAATTCTATTTAGTTCATAATTTGGCAAGTGGATCACTATTAATTTTACATGTTCTTCCACATAATTTTGACTACAACGTGGTACTGGTTCCTGATAACACATTATTTTATACTATTTGTTTCTCTTATACTTAGTCTTTTAGTGTGTGTTTCTAGTGATTTTTATGGCTTTTAGACNTCCATTGATAATATCTTAGCCATTGGTATACGTAAATAATACATACAAACAATCATGTTTTCGTGCCTTAGTGGCAGGCAGCCCACAAAAGAAAAATTTAAACATTGACTTCATTTAGAAATGAATTTTTCTATGCTGTGTGGCATATTTGATATGATTGATATGATGTGGAAGATTTATTAATTGTTTTTTTTTGTTACTTTGGTTACAACTATAGACACTACAAGAAAATTGTAATTTTCTCACGGACCAAAAATCCTTGAGAAAATCACGATATTTCTCACGGATTTTTTAACGGAAAGTGACTGTTGCAATTCTCTCATAGATTTTCTCACGGACAGGGTAGATCGTGAGAATAATCCATGAGAAATGACGCCCCAACTGTGACAATTAATGAGTTGACCATTCTCAAGGACGGAGTCGGTGAGAAAATGTCAAGGTTCTCACGGAATTTTTCAATGATTTTTATCTCCGTGAGAAAGTCCATGAGAAATCGATGCGCACTGTTTAACTTAAAATTTGAAATTTTTCTCAAGGACAAAGTCCGTCAGAAATTTCGTGAGAAACTCTCTTTATTTGCCACCTCACCTACTCCAGCCTTCATTTTCCATTTTCTCTCCTATCTCCCTCCCGTCCATTTGCCATCATCATCTCTCTCCCCCTGGAGCAAATCAGCCCCATTCTAGCGATTTTGTAGCACAAGTCCCCTACTCCGACTCTAGCAGTTCAAATTTTTAGTTTTCTGCTCATTGAGGAAGGTTCCCATACTCATCTATTATCTTTGATTTTTTATGCATTTTGTGTAAGTTACGTAAGCCATTACCGTGAACGTTATAGGATTTAGATGTTTAATAGTGTAAGTTGCTTATTTTAGATAGTGTAGGAGTTATTTTAGATGTAGCTTAATAATGTAGGTTGATAGGTAGCGAAATTGATAATGAAATATATATCATTTGTTAAGATTAGGAACTCAATTTTGTTATATTGTTGAATTATTCTAGAAAATTTTCTGAATTTTTTGAATGGTGTAGAAATAATTTTGTATTTTTTTCAACAGCTATGTAAGTTTTGACCTCAATTGCTATGTAATTATGTTTGTTGGAATAAATTATAACTTAGGGTTTGTGTTTTTGATGAATTGTGTGAAATTTTAAATTCTTGGAATGCTCAATTTTTAGGAGAGACTTTGCCCAATTTTTGGTTAATTTTTTTAGAGATTTATGAAAGTTTTAGGGGTTTGGGATTGGGGTTTTGGGTTTAGGTTAGGAGTTTAGGGTTTAGGGATAAGGATAGGAATTGGGATTTAGGGTTTGGGATTAGGGTTTTGGGATTAGGTTTAGGTTTAGGTTAGGGGTTAAGGGTTTTGAGATTTATGGTTTAAGGTTTAGAAGTTAGGGGTTTTTAATTTTGGGGTTTGGAGTTTTAGGGCTTAGGGGTTTTTAATTTTGAGGTTTGAAGTTTAGGGTTTAGGGATAGGGATTGGGATTTAGGGTTTCTTAATTTTGGGGTTTGGGGTTTAGGGGTTATGGAAAAAAGTTATGGGATTTGGGGTTTAGGAGTTAAGGGTTAGGGGTTTTTAATTTTGGGGTTTCAAGTTTAGGGCGTATTCAAATTATTATTTAGTCTTAGGAATGTATATTGAAAATTATGAACTAAGAATTGAGTAGTAAGAATGGCAATTAGTTTTGTTTTTTCAACCTTTAACATACTTATCTACAATTTAGAAAGGGAACCACTATTTTTACACCCTATTTTGCTAATGTTATACCTTATTTAATGTCTAAATATGATATAGACTAACTTACCCTTAATTAATATAATTTTTTTTTAACTTTGACAAAAAAATTTTTATATTAAATAAGGGTAAATTAGTCTATATTACATTTAGACATTAAATAGGGTGTGCATTGCATTAGTAAAATTGGATGTGAAAATAACGGCTCCCTTTAGATATTGTATTGCTTACTTTCACTAAAATTAATTAATAAGAGAGTTTTAGAACAACAAATACAATACATCTTTTTTGATAAAAGGCCACCCGGACTAAGCTCAAAAAATATGGTGAGTAAGATATTGCATAGTAACTCTTTATTTTTGGTATAAATTTAGATATAGATTTTTAAGTACAAGTCACAGTACAACTTCTATTAAAGTTAATATGGTATTAAATTATTTCCATATTTCTAATTCTTTTGACAGCGCATGCTTTATTATTTTATTATTTTACGTTAACTTCCTATATAAATTCAAATATAAGAAGTTTGTTTTTGCTGCAAATAAATAATGATGGTGCAATTAACATTAATGACGAAAGTAATTCATTTTTTTTGGGACAAGAAAAATAAAAGACAGCACTAGAAAAGAAAATACATTAAGGAATTAAGTGTCATAATATTAAGCAAGATTGATTTTTTTGACCAGCAACCTTCTATTCCTTGAAAAATTTTAATTTAATTAGTCAAAAAAGAGGCTCTTAAAACGGCAAATACTCTGTCCCTTGGCTAAAATGTTAGTATGACACTTGGAGTCAAATCCTGTCCCCCTCTATAAATTCAATTCGCCATTAAATAGTAAGACTAGTGCAAACTGCAAAATATTTTCTTTGATAAAAACTCCCAAAATCTAAACTTTTCTTTTTTGTTAAAAGAAGTAGCTCTCTCTTTTCAACCAGAAGCTATGGAACTTGGAGCTCTCTCTTTCCACTATAATATACATGCAAAATCATCAAACTCTGTAACCACTTCAGAAACACAAAGAAAATCTCTTTCTGGCTTATATTCTTTTTACGTCCCTTTCATATCTATGTGTTTCACACATTTTCTACCATTTTCCATTCTGTGCTTTCATTGATGATCGCTAACAAGTATATGAAACTTTCATTTATGATTACTAATAGGCATTATTTTATTTGTTTCTACTGTATACCCTTTCTGGAATCGAAAGAGATATTCTATGAAAAATATCATGGACCATATGAACCAAACATGTATCAATAATTTTCAGCAAATCTGTCGTTCAGTGAGGGACAACTTAATCTCTACTTACCAACTGTTTGTTGTTGCTGAAAAATTAAGGTAAGGAAGAATATATATGCGACAAAACAAATAAAGAACACGAGAAAAATTGTGTTGTGCTAAAGATGAAGACATGAAAAAGATAAGGATGGGACCAGTTATTTGAAGTGGATATCCACCGACAATGAAATACTGTTCAAGCTATTTCTGTATTAATTTTTTTTTGCTTATTTTCTTTGTATTTTGGATTACATGTGTGGCTCTAATGGTTTATACTGTTGAAGCTTTATGGAAGATTACAAAACTAAGTTTAAAATAATAAACTAAGTCCAAAATAAAAGAAGAGAGAAAGAGAGACAATTATTATAAAGGAACTTAAATAAAAAATAATAATTAAATAGGTTCCAAAGTTACATCATATTCTACTTATATCACAGTTCTTCATTACTAGTGGCTAAATGTCGTTTTATATGACTAGTTGTCATTTTGCAATCCCCACTATTTGTTAAAAGTTAATTCAGTTGTTATAAGGTCATGAATTACATAGTTAATTGAAAAATTATGGGATAGGTTAATTCTAAAGTTAATGATTATGGGTTACATTATAACTCCTGCATGGATTCAAGAATTAAGGCACTAGTAATTAGAAATGATTAAGCACTATATAATTGCTTTGATTAATATTTTCCAATTATAATTTCTAGTCTAGAGAGTTCCTAAGGAGTACTATCTAAGGAGATGTTGTATGAGTCTCAAAGGCAAGACCCAAGACAAGAATTTTCATAATTATAGAAAATCATTTCAGTTCTATCTTGTTCTACCCTCAATAGTTTCATGTAGCTTGCTCTTTTGTTCCTTGGCCTACCATACTTTTGTGTAGTGCAGAAAACCTATATTTTCTAGTAGTGTTTAAAATGTGACTATTAGTGACAAGATAATAATTGGTCATGTAAAACTATACTTGGCCATTGTTCATGAAGACAACTGTGTACTGACTTAAAGTTAAATATGGTAAAACAATGGAACCCACATAAAACTCATTCTTAAGATTTTTAAGATAAATTATGAGGTCGTATTTGCAAAAATTACATGGATTGAGATACCCTTACCTTTGATAATTGGAGAAAATTATTTATTGAATTAAAAAAAAAAAAGTTTCTAATTCTACACAATCTCTGTTCTTAGAAGCCAGAAAGACAATAAACTTTGGAAGTAAGAATCATTAAAGACAAGAAGCACACGGTGCAATTTATTTAAAGCATAATACAATGATAACATAGGCTTCAGGTTTCAGGCTTCTGCATTATTTACTTAATACTAACAGCAAGAAGCAAATACATCACAAAGAAAAGCATTATACTTCTTTGCTTGAATACTCGATTCACATTTTGGCGACTTCTGAAGAAGCTTTTCTAAATATTACCGGGTAAGGTTCTCCAATTTTAACAACCAGACGCACAAATCCATCACTGTCGTTGATTCTTCCAATATCTCCATCATAACCAGATCTAGTGAATGGCCGAAAGGTAAAGGTATAAGCATATGCTGCATATTTATGAATCCAAAAGTAACCACCGAGTGTGTCAAAGCCTTGATGGTCTTTTGGACCACCAATACCGACAGACCATGTTTCGTTTAAGTCATTAACAAGCAGCCACTTTGCCGACAAAGAATGGTGTGGCCTTTCTGCAAATTTGATCTCCAGAGCCCAATTAACAGGAACAAAATCTGTTTCCACTTGAGGTGTGAATACTACTGGCTCACCATCATTGGCATAATAGGGTTCTTGGATAACACTAACTGGTCTGGTTTCATTCCCAGTCTTGGCGAGTCCAAGCCCACCTCCACCTGGCCAGATATGTGGCAAGACATAGTAGTTGCTACTTGGAAGAAGAGGGTCACCGTCTATGTCAAGCACTGGTTCAAATGTGGCTAAGGATTGTTTGGTTGTGAAGGCAAAGAAGAGGAAAGAGAGGGTAAGCAATGCAGTCTTCATGCTTTTGCAATGATAAAAAAGCAATTTGTTTGTGTTTTGGTGGCTCAATGAGGGCTGAGAGGCCTAAATATATAGAGCAATTTAAAGACATTTTTTACTGTAAAAGATTCATGAAGCACGTGAGAAACTAAAAACGAAAAGATGCCATAGCATATACCACAAGACTGGTAAGAGACAACGACGCATGAATTGACAGTGAAAGTGCAATTATTTTCTTTCACATCTAAGCCCTGTGGAATTGTGGTAAACTTACTTGCTCAGGCTTTGGCTTAAGTCACAATGAATTTAGTGAAGTTATATTTAAGTACTATTTACCCATTTATAAAAGCCATTGAATTCATGAACTACATAAATTTCATCAGACGGTGTTAATATTAAATAACACAACCATCTTAATTAGTTAAATGTAGATATATCGTTACTAACCCGTTTTTCTAAGTAATTTTTTCCCCTAGATTTAGTATTAGGGAAATTGTACATATCCACTTTGAGTCTTTAGAATGAGCACATTCAATTAAAAAGCATGATTTCACGCTTGAGATTTTTCTGAACTTAACCAAACAAGTTGTAATTGAGTGGTACTGAAGTCATACTCAGGGTTTATAAGTTTTGTGTACAAATCAGCTAAAAATATCAAAATTAAAAAATGCTGAACTGAAATTGCACAAGTTAAGCTCAGTAGACTTTTGGCTTTCAATTTATTATTATGTGCCATTGATTTCTCATCTATTAAAGATGAGCAATCATATGATGTTATATTAATAGGTAAGTTTTGATATAAGTTGGAATTGGCCAAATTCTCAATAAATCTGGATGAACATAGTTTAATTGGACAATGATTGCCTTGGTTTCCTAATTACAAAATAAACATAGTTTCCTGAATTATTAGTGGTAAAAACGTGATCAAGCCCTAGTATCATGTGTGCTGGCCCAATAAGCAGATGTTGGCCCAAATAAACATGCTCTGGTCCAATAGGCAAGCCTAAGGAAAGGAATCAGTCAATGCTTGGCGGATGCAGAAAATCTGGACTGCTTGCACGCGAATTTCAGTTGTCCAGACGCGAGAATCAGCTTCTGGGCTCTTCATATGAAATGTATAATTTTCTGTCAGCTTTCCAACGAAACTAGAATCACATCAATCGGACAATTTTATCCAAATATATGGTGAAAAACGTAAGCAGTGCCAGAATTTAACAATTAAGTAATTAAAATCTACAAGCACCAACAAATCCAAATCTACAAAACATGTCTAAAGGCCATAAAAATCACTAGAAACACACACTAAAAGACTAAGTATAAGGGAAACAAATTGTATAAAATAATGTGTTATCAAAAGGTTTGAATGATTTAGGTCTCGGTAGATAATTCATGCATTGTATGTTTAATTTCTTTGTTTTTATTTTCATAAGATATTCATGTAGCAATTCATTATTCTAGGATAAATAAAATGTACATTTTTTGTCATATTCTGTTCGCATAACTAATTTAGGGTAACCGTCTATAAACGGATGCTGTGGGGTGCCTAACACCTTCCCCATGCATAAACAGACTCTTGAATCCTCTCTTGTTTATAGACCGTTGTTGTTTTTAATTAATTAAAAAAAGGGTTTTTCAATTGTTCTCCACTCTCTTAATACAATTGGTGGCGACTCCAGAGTTTTCATTTCGAAAACTAAATCTCTTTTTATTTAGATATCTGCGTCATAGCGACTTTCAGGTACATTGTGACAATTTGACGACTCCACTGGACTGTTAAAGAGTCAAGCTCAGAAAATCAATTGTGCGAACTTAATATGGCCTTGTTTATTTTCTTTACCCCTAAAATTTCTTTTGTTTTGTCTTTTCTCCTTTTTTGATTAGTTCTGCTTTCGATTATGTTATTTATTTATCTTTCGTATTTGTAGATAGCTAATTACTGTTGCATATTTATTGTGTTTTATTGTAGTTGGGTAGTTTATGGTAGATGTAGGTTAAGGTTTGTATGCTTCTCCCGTACACATTGTGCACTAACACTGTAACCCTGCACACTACTCATCGGCTCTGTACACGGACCATTTTAAACTTAGGATTAGAAGGGAGCTTAGTGTTATTAACAGGAGGTTTATTCTTCGGTGGTTTACACAAAAGCTTCCACTCATATTGTGGATCATCTTGCTGATTTGGGTAAGCAGAGGGGTTATCCCCTTGTGAACCAGATTAGTAGGGTGTGATCTCTATCATTTAGTTGGGGGCAGTCTGCAGTACCTTGGACTTTCATGATATTAGCACTCATCACCAAACCATACACGTAATTTGACTATAGATGCCGTCCGATTCATGATAGACCTTGGCCGTTAAGCTAGAAATCCTAAACCTAAGGCTGATCCTTTCATAAGACAAGAGAAGAAGCATTATTCTTCTTGGGTGTTTACATGTTTTTGGTCTTATTTTATTTATTTCATTATGATGATTCTTTTCGCTTTCCTTAAATTCTCAAGGAGTGATATTGAGAGATAAATTGTTAACATGGCTAATCAAGATTCAACTTTTTCACATCCTTCTAAAGCATTCATGAGAGATGCTTAAGCACAACAAGCAAAAGAAGGAGATTGTTTGCCTAATGGATATAGTTTTGAACTGTCGAAAAAGCTAAATGTTACCATTGACATGAATGACATAGCTGACATTGGACTTTTTGTTCAGAAGATGCCTTTAAGTAAGAGAGCACCCCTTTACATAGACTACCCTCAGCTCATGGATCTATTAAAGATGAAAGTACAGGGAATGACGTTGATTATTGCAGTGAAGTATTAGGACCCATCTTATAGATGCTTCACATTTAAGGATATAGATTTGACCCCAACCTTGAAAGAGTACAGTCATATGCTGGGGATGCCTTTAGCTAAAAATAGTCAAGTATATACTTATACTGTGCACAAAGTGGTTGATGAGAAAATTGTTGATATTTTTGAAGTAAGTAAGTAAGAACTGTTAAGGGAGAAAAAGGAAAAAGAAGGGGAGGCTCAAGTATGGCCCATGTATTTTGTGAAGAAATGCATCGATACTTTTCTCAGTCAAAGGAAGTGGGAGAATTTGCGCAAATTAGTGATTCTAGCCATATATGGATTGATTCTTTTTCCCAACTGCAAAAATGCTATTAGTCATGATGCCATAGATGTTTTCCATAGAGCTATTTGCAATGGGGTGAAT
>QAOA01000937.1:0-17621 GCA_003255065.1 Cercis canadensis | reverse complement strand
TTTTTTTTTTCTTGTTTTGAAACGTTACTTTATAAAACTAAAAACAAAAACTCAACCAAAGATCACATCTTTATCTAAATATATACAGTACAATTGATTGAGAGATCTCTCAATAAAGATGCACATTTTTTATACAAAATATCAATGGAATCAAGCTGCGAACTAATTAACTCGTGACTTTATTCAAAAAAATAAAAATAAAAGAAGACACGTGGGCTTGCGGTTTTGCTAAATCAACAAAATGCAATCATTGACACAAGGAACCTTATTTTATCTTCCTAGGAAACTTGGGAAACAATAAACAAACATTAACCATAAACTTGGACAACGAAAAATATGGTTGATTAGACCACCCAACTATACTCATGAGTCACGATTCACGAAGCCAGCAAAGAATAGATAATGACTAGTTATTACATATTTCTAGACTTCATATTAGAATTTGGAAAATGTCTAGTAATCAGTCTTTGTTTGAACAAATTTGTTGTAAAAAGTAAGGGGGATTTATAACTATATTTAAATAAATATGAGATCCCTATCACTTTATTTTATTTACCAACCACATTTAAATTTTGTCAGATTATATCTAACTAAATACATCACTCTTATAATTTTAGTAGGAACTGTAGATATCAGATTTTATTTGAGACCTTGTTTAATTTGTCAGTTTTTTTGTTTTTTTAAAGTTAATTAAAAATTACAAAATATGAAAAATCATTTTAATTTAACCTTTTTTCAATTTTATTTAAAATTTTGATTGTTGCATGTGAAACATGTTTCCACAAAAAAAATAAAAAGAAAGGAAAGAGACAAAGGAAATTGGATAAGATTTAGGACCAATTCCTTCAATAATGTAGTTTAGTAACTTAATTCTATGAATATGGTTGTTTTGCAAATATTTCTTTCAATATGAATTTTTTTTTAATATTATTTCGTTTGGTCAAAAGGCAGGAACAGTAATCGCTGTTGAGTGACGCCATATGATTTCTTGCCTCTCACCTTGAGAGGTGACAAATGATATGGCACCACTAAACAGTGGTTGTCATGATTCCTTGTGTGTATGTGTGTCACTGGAGGGGATGGATCTTGAAATGAAGTCACTACATTTCATATGTCGTCTCTCAATGTGAGAGATGATATATGAAATGGCATTTTGACTAAACAAAAATAATATTAAAAAATAAAAACTTTTATATTAAAGGAAATATTTTAAAATGTACCGTATTTATAGAATTAAGTTCCTAAACTACAATATTGAAGGAATTGATCCTAAGATTTAAGGTGCTAGAAGAGAGATATTTTGGTAAATTAGTCAAAGGGATGTTTTGGGAAAACAAAAAGATGGTGTAACCCTAAATAGGCTATCACCGTCCATTTCAAAATGAGAAGGAGTGCAATGCCACCTTAGCACAAGATAAGAGAGGGAGGGAAAGGTGAAAAGTGAAGGGAAAAAAAATAATGCAAAAGGAAAACATGAAAGGATGGATAAGAGTAGAAAAGAGGAGGGGGGGCGCAAAGACAAAAGTACGAGCAAAGTGAGAGTGTGTGTACGTGAAGAGACAAGAGAGAGGAGAGGAGCAAATTCAAAAAGCAAAGTAATAAAAAGAAATAGAAAATATAATAGAGAAAGAATAGATAAGATTAGAAGAAAGGGGGAACGGGGAAGGGTGGACGGAGAGAGGAGAGGAAGAAGTAGAGAGTAAAAGAAGAAAAAGACAAAAAAGGTAGGTGAGAATTAGAGAGTGAGAAGGAAGAGAAGCAATACTAAAAAAGAGGAAAAATAGGGGTTGATGCGTGTAGAGACCAAAAAAAAAGGAAAAAAGGCGGAGAAGAGAGTGAGAGCAACGAGAGAAGATACAGAAAAGTGTTGTGTGATTTATGAATACAAGTGTACATTATTGTTTAACAATTAATAAAAAGTGAATAAAGTATCATCCCATGAAAATTGTTTGTTATTAAGTTTTAAAATTATATTAACCCCAATTTTATTTGAACAAACAAAAGGTATGAGTAATGACTACTAAACTAGAAGAAAACTAGAAATAAACGGAAAGCAAAAACAATCAAAGATTAACCAAAGTAATAAGGCCTAGGGTTTCTGATTTCACAATAACTAATATGAATTGGATTCCTTATCTCATTATCCTAGAATTATTCTCCTAGTTGATAGTTGAGATTCTCTAGATTTTTCACTATAGCTTTTCTCAAGATCTAACGAAAACACCCTTAATTGTTAATTCACTATATTCTTATGTGAACTAAAACAACTAAGAATTCATTAAGGTTTGTAGATCTCATTTAGCGACTATACAAACTATGTAGGTATATTCATATTCTACATGCAATTTATGGCATTCAACATGACAAACTAAAACATATAAATTTTATTATGGTTTCATTATGATTAATCAATCATCTAATTAGTGACTAGTTAATTAGAAGCATTAAGCACAGTAATAACACTAAACTAAGAAAAATCAATCATTGACTAAATTGATAAAAAAAAATCCAAACCTTCATAGTTAGGCTACATCATAGCCCTAGAAAAAGAAATTAGTTCATAACTAAAACAATAAACATTCTAATAATTATCCTAAATATGAGTAAAGAAAGGAAGAAGAAGAAAAACTCAAATTGGAGTTGAATTCGATGTTGTAATCGTCTTCATCTTCATGTCATGCTCTTCTTTCCTTCAGTTCTCTTATCTGGAACCCTTTTCTAGTCTTAAAATTTCCTATTTATAGGTCTTATTATAAAATAAATATAATCTAAGTTAATAGTATTATTGTCATTGAACAATTATTTTCATTCTCATAATGTTTTATTTTACCTCACTAAACAAAATAAAATGAAATTGCCATTGCATTTTAGGCCATATCAAACATGACATTGAGAATAATCATTTCATTCCAACCATTTTTTTCTCTTCATATTCCATCAAATTTATTCTAATACCCTTACAGATATAGATAAGGGTCAGGGTCATGCATGTTGTCACTAATTAATTGCTTAGTCTATAGGTTTCACAAATATGCTGTCACTTAAATAGAACAAATATCTAGTAATTATTTATTCCCCATCAGCTGGCACCCAATATCATACTGTGGATGATAAAGTATTTAATGGCCCAATCGGCAGGCCTGCCTATCTTGCTTAACTTCTGAACATTAATGTATTAAAGTTGCTAAGAAAATCTTGGTCTTTTTTGTATAGCATGTTTTGTCGTGGGTGTGGTGGTACTAAAACCCTTGCCCATTTCATTTAATGTGCATAAGCAAATGTAAGTATATTCGTTCTTATCTATATCGTTACAACATAAAAAACAAACTTGGATCATACTTATCCTTCCCATTCGAAATAAAATGAAAATATGCCATATTATCACATCAATTACGTCTACTGCTTCCCAAGGATGCCTCTTGAGTTATGTAATGGCCTAATCGGCAGGCCTGCCTATCTTGCTTAACTTCTGAACATTAATGTAATAAAATTGTAACACAAAGAAAACTATGAAAACTTAATGAAATATGGGGTACAACTGTGAGTTGCACAGGATAAGAGGCATAAGAAAGAAAAAAAAAAAATTGTTACAGGTAATGCAGGTTAGGTTGAATTTGGTTACTGACGGTTGAATTGTTTTTTCAACCGACAACGCCAATCGAAGAAACCCATTTTTTCACAAAACTCAATCACATATTAACCATTCAACCGAACCAGACCGTCCTCTTCATGGTTTTTAGCAATGATCGGTCGGTAATATTTTCGGTTCTCAGTTTTCTGTTCACCCCTAGATGTACCAAACATTATAGGTATTCAGGTCCAATTTTCCAGCCGTATGAGGGGCAAAACTGCTTTAATTATATACATTGATGGGTTGACGAGGCTTATATATATGAAGATTTTTACTTTTTTCATTTTGCATTCTAAAGTATATAAAACAGTATTTATGTAAAACTGAAGTGCTTGATTGGTCATTAATATAAACAAAAACAAATATTTAAATCCTTATTATGTATATATATCGCATTATATCAAATCATATAGTTATTAATAAAAATTACTAGGCAGTGGTTTACATAATTTCTTGAAAAACACTAAGAGAAATGATTCACATGGAATAAGAAAAGTTACATTCGTTAACTCTAGAATTAGGAAATGTAGAAACAACAAAAACATCAATATACACGATGAAACATTCATTTCACACAAGATGAAATACTAAACTTCATAATTAGGAAATCCAGAAACAACAAGAACATCGAGAGCCAAGATTAATTATTCATACCACACAAGATATTGCATGGTAGTTCTTATTCTAGTCATCTAAAACACTTGCTCTCAGATTTGCAAAGTGAAATTTGCTTAAATGTTTTCAGCTTTGTTTAAAAGCATGTCAGAGCTTGACAAAGATGATACCCTCTGAAACACCACCCTGAATGGTGGAATCTGGTCACTGAGAGCCAGATGCCTTTTCCTCTGATCATCAGTAAAAAGCCCAAGTTCCCTACACAGAGTCTGGGATTTGCTAACAGTGGGACAGAAAACAAGGTGGTAATCGTTATAGACCTCGTCTGCTTTCTCAATCTTAAACCAATTAGTGATAGTTTCAAAACCTGGGTTTCCTTCAACACCACCAGTGCTCACAAACCACACTCCAGTGAGCTCTTTGAGAAGCCTCCACACTGTTGATTGAACACATATGGTGCTTGCAGAGGTCTTAATGTTGAGATCATTGGAGGTATGGATAATACCTTTGCCATCAAAGGTTGAGAATGTCACTGGAAGGCCTTTGAAGACCTCTTGATTCTCTTGGACAACATAAAGGGGACAGGTGTTGTTGCCATTGCTGCCAAGAGTAAGCCCGCCTCCGCGTCCTCTAATCACCGGCAAGATGAAGTATTTGACGCCTACTCGGAGTTTTTGGCCTGATGTATCAAAAACTGGGTCGGGTCTGGCTTCTCCGACCAGTGTTTTGGCGGCGAAGCTGAAAAGGAGAAAGAGTGGTAGCAGTGTAGCCCTCATTGCTCTGTGTACGGGTACGGCTATGTTTGGTTTCTAAATATGAATTGGCACTAAAGAAACTGGAATTTATAGAGAACTTTGAATAGAAGTATCTACACAGTTGATATATAAAATGCTAGTAATTAAACAAACAAGTTCTTATCGACTTTTCACGTAGAGTAAGGTTATTTTGGTATTTTTCTTTCTTTCGTAACTGTGTATATTAATACACGTGTTTGCTTCTAATTTAAAAGTTTTATCCGAAATTTTTTTAAGATGTTATTTTTTTTAAAATAAAAATTAGGGTGAAGAGATGCTATTTTATTCTAAGGCCAAGACATGTAACTGACATTAGCAAAAACTTATCGTGGTATTTATATATTGTTTATCAAAAAATGATGGCCCACAATCGGATTCAAACTTAAGTCTTACAAACAAAGTATTTTGATTTTTACCAGTTAAACTAATCATATTGACTTTAAAATGTTATCTAAACCTTTCAATAACATTTAGAAAATTAAAACTTTCCATCAGACAATGTTATTTATATATTAATTTTTTTTTTTTATAATTGCATGTATCAAATTACTTATAATTTAACATATCAACTTGCTTATAATTTAATAATCTTATCACGGACATATATCAACTTGCATATAATTTAATAAAACAATTTATATAAGTTAGTTGTCATACAATATATTATATAGTGAAAAGGTATCAGTGTCACGTGGTATCTTTATTTAGGATATGAATAAGCACGTGGTTGAGAACAAGACAAAAGAAGGTTAATTTATTGGAGAAGTCTATAAACACAATTCAAAAGTTGTGTAGCGATGTAAATTCCACAAAGATCTGTTGGATAGGATGACTTTGGTTGCTCAATCTAAGAGTCACAAATTTTAAAGCATCAGTACATAACTTCATTGATGTGTATTGTAGATGCTACATAATTTATTAATCCACAACTAATAACCTTATTTGTCCACACTATAATTATGCTACTCTAGTAATCCTCCCTTGCTTCTCCCTGTCCCAATTTTACTTCAGTTTACGAAACCCTTTCTTCTTTTCTGAGACAAAAAGGAGAAATTTAAAATATTGTAATAACTAACATAAAATTATTGTATCAGTAGCAAAAAAAGTAATTTGTTTTTATTTTTGTTAGACAGTACAATCCAATGGAAAAAAGGGGAGAGCATATACACTGACAATAATTTTTTTTGACATCAATTTTTAATTCCTATGAATAGAAATAAAATGTCACTAAATTTATAAGTCTTTAATGAATAATTTTTTTTCTACACCTACTCTGTAGCATATCATGGTTTTTTTTTTTTGGCTAACGGTAAAAAAAAAAAAAATTGATGAGACGCTAGTGGTAAGATTAAACCCTAGTGCAAGAAACAAAGTTGGAACAATTAATTGTTATATTTATATAAATTACTTTACAAATTGACGTAGACATATATATTCCTCATATTTAGATAGAATATTTATTTATTTGTTTATTTCGTTATAATTTGCATCTGATGTCGAAAAATGTGAACATGTGGAGTAAGGTTATTTTGGTATTTTTCTTTCTTTGGTAACTGTGTATATTAATAAACGCGTTTGCTTCTAATTTAAAAGTTTTATCCGAACTTTTTTTTCAAGATGTTATTTTCTTTTTAAATAAAAATTAGAGTGAGGAGATGTTATCTTATTCCAAGGCCAAGGCTTGAAACTGGTATTTACAAGGACTTATCGTGATATTTACATATTGCTTATCAAAAAATAATAGCTCACATTCGGATTCAAACTTAAGTCTTACAAACAAAATGTTTTGATCTTTACTAGCTAAACTAATCCTATTACTTTAAAATGTTATCTAAACCTTTCAACAACATTTAGAAAATTGAGACTTTTCATAGGACAATGTTATTTATATATTAATTTTTTTTATAATTGTATGTATCAAATTACTTATAATTGAGTAAAACCCCTTTTTGGTCCCTGAAAGATAGGTTCGGTGACACTTTGGTCCCTGAAAGATTTTTACCGACACTTTGGTCCCTGAAAGATCAATCCGTTAGCCATTTTAGTCCGCCGCTGATCTCTGTTAGTGGGTATTCACGGAAAACACCACGTGGCACGTTAATTGCCTATGTGGCCGTCAAATGCTTAGCTGGCAAGTTGACTAGGCATGGAAGTTGGCTGGTGGCATGGAAGTAACAAATACGACGCCGTTTTGGAGGCCTCCCATTCTTAGCATAGACGGCGTCGTTCTGGTTTAGGAGGAGAAGAACTCCATCGTGCAAGAACACAATCAATTCGAAATAAGGCTGAAACCAGATTTCCCTCAAGCACCGAAATCCCCCCAAAATGACCCAGCCATTTATGCATTATTTTCCCAAATTGGAACACGAACCCTAACCCCCAAATTGGAACATCGTGCCTCAAGCATCCTTTTCCTACAGATTTCCCCAATTTTTCGAACACGAACCCTAACCCCCAAATGGGTGTTTCCAGAACCCTCTGTCGGTAAATCCCTTAACCCCCAAATCGAAATCCATGATGTTGTGATATTTATCGTAGTCCCTTTGTTCACAGTGGGAGAGAAAGGCGTGAATGGTGTGAAATTGCATAGGTCAACTTGCTTATAATTTAATTATTTAATAATCTTATCACGGACATATATCAACTTGCATATAATTTAATAAAACAATTTATATAAGTTAGTTGTCATACAATATATTATATAGTGAAAAGTTATCAGTGTCACGTGGTATCTTCATTTAAGATATGAATAAGCACGTGGTTGAGACCAAGACAAAAGAAGGCTAATTTATTGGAGAAGTCTATAAACACAATTCAAAAGTTGCGTAGATGTAAATTTAACAAAGACCCATTGGATATGATGACTTTTGGTTNCCCCTCCAAAAAAACTCTCAAACAGAGCCTAAGAGTCAAAAATTCTGAAGCATCGGTACACAACTTTATTAATATGTATTGTAGATGCTACCTAATTTATTAATCCACAACTAATAACCTTATTTGTCCACACTATAATTATGCTACTCTAGTAATCCTCCCTAGCTTCTCCCTGTCCCAATTTTACTTCAGTTTACGAAATCCTTTGTTCTTTTTTAAGCCAAAAAGGAGAAATTTAAAATATTGTAATAAGTAACATAAAATTATTACATCAGTAGCAAAAAAGTGATTTGTTTTTATTTTTGTAAGATAGTATAATCCAATGGAAAAAGGGGAGAGCATATACACTGACAATAATTTTTTTTTGACATTAATCTTTTAATTCCTATAAATAGAAATAAAATGTCACTAAACTTACAAGTATTTAATGAATAATTTTTTTTTTTTCTATACTTACTCTGTACCATACCATGGGTTTTTTTTTTTTTTTTCCGCTAATGGTAAAATTGAACCCTAGTGCAAGAAACAAAGTTGGAATAATTAATTCTTATATTTATATAAATTACGTTACAAATCGACGTAGACATATATATTCCTCATATTTAGATAGAATATTTATTTATTTGTTTATTTCGTTATAATTTGCATCTGATGTCGAAAAATGTGAACATGTGGAGAATCATTGGATTTGGTAAATCACGTGAATGAAAGTACAAAAAAGTTTGACTATATGTATAACATTGGGTGTCTCAATATTTCTTAAAAACTGTGCAGTGGTACTAAAATCAAAGCGGTGGTTGTGTTAGAATATGTATTGATATACAATTCTAACTAGTTTCATCGTATAATTGGCCTTCTATCATTACCATTTTCTTAGCTTATCTCTAGTTGGGAGCGGTGCTGTGGGTTTCATTTTGCCGTTCAGTGTCTCTTCTGAGTAACCAAGGTGTCTTGCTTTACATGGTTACTCCTCCAAGATAGTGCCATTATCGGACAAAACTTTGAAGATTCACGAATAAAAGTCTATGTTCTCACAATTACCTTTCGATTCGGCCGCTATATTTGGAACTAAAATTTTCTTTCTGTTCTCTTTTCTCAGTTGTTCATTGAAATGTCGCTATACATTTTCTTATCCCACTTTGGACAAATTCTATGGGTATTGCTGATACGCAATGACTATGATATAAATAAATATGCAATACAATATATGTAAGCAGATTTCTCAAACTATTGCATGGTCTATATAATTTAAGGGCAACAACTTATTACTTTGGTAGCATTTTCTAGGTTTCAGAGCAAGAAATTATTCCATTCATACATATTATTATAGATGCCGTATTTTGTCCAGGGTTAGTACACATTTTCCAAAAAATAAGAAAAAAGAGAAAAAGATTATTAATATGATTTTAAGGTCTTTAAGGTTTATTTTAGCTTTTGGATTAAAGTTTTAGTTTTTAGATATTGACCAACTTCATTTTAATCCAAATTAGAAAGCTCTTCGGCCGTTTTCTTTAAATTTGAGTTTGGAGTCTTTTGACTCATTTTATTTTCTTTAAATACTTTGTTTTGACACAAAAATTATAATTTTTTGGGCTTTTAGTGATTTTGGGTCTAAATCAATGTTTTGGACTTAGCTCGTCTTGCTAAAACTCTAGTTTTTCGCCTTTGGACCCACCCAATTTTTTGTTTTCTTAATATTTTTAGTCCAAATAAATGATATATGTTTGTTAAACTATTTAATATGTTTGAGGTTTAATTTGGGACCAATTGGACTAACTTAGGTCCAAGGTTAAGCTCTTTAGGATCATTTTGACTTAATTCGGCCTAATTAGCCCATTAGGGTTTTATGTTTTTTATTTTTAATTAAAAAGTTAAATAAGTTTGTCAAAAATCTGAAAGGAGGTCAGCTAGGGTTTAAGGAATATTCTCAAGCATAAGTGAAAAGATCTAGCCTCAAGGAAGTTTCATGGAGGTTGCTTGTGCAAGACAATTTTAGAAAAATAATGAGGGCTTCTCAACTTTACTTTTTCATGAAAAAAAATACAAATTAGTGATGCTGAAGTATGCAATTCGTTTAGGACATTTTGGGAAAAAAATTATTGAAGTTTTCACATGCCAAGGCTAAAGGAAAATAGGAGGAAGGTGCAAAATGCGGGGGGAGGGGGGGAAGGACCAAACTACCCTCAACTTGCTTTCCAAGTTGAGAGGGCTGATTGTTTAAGAGAAAAAAAAAATAAAATAAAAAAAAAAGAGGAGAGAGCCTCACAAGAGGCTCCTAACGTGAAACACATAGGGAGAGAGAGATTGGAGGAAAAAATAAATCAAAGAGAGAAAAATTGAGAGAAAGGTTGAGTGTTCTTCATACTTTTGGAGAGAAAAATAAGAAACCAATACTGGTTTGAGCTTCTTAGAGTTGGGTTCTACATTTTTGAGCAAGGAAGATGAGTTTTCTTGAAGAATTATAGGTAATATTCACTCTCCTCTTGATTTCTTGTCATTCTCTTGTTGGTCTTTATTTGAATCCATGTGAAATGTATGTTTCTTTTTGTTTCCTTTTTGAATTTCTCCATTTCATTTTAATTTCATGAGTATCATTTTGATTTTTGTTGTTTACCTCCTCTCTTGCATGTTCTCTTGATATTTTAGTCTAGGGAGATTATTTAGTTTCTATTTTGATTGTGGTTGAGTATTTAGTTTATTGTTGTTTTACTTGTTTTTATCATATGCCATGAATTTTGTTTAGGGTTGGTCTTGTTCTAGCATGGTCTTGGTTGATGGTATTGTAGGTTTTATATGCTTGCTGCCTTATTGTTGTTTTTGTACCATTTGTCATGTCTTATTAGGGTGAGCATGCTTCTTGTGGATTTCTTTTTGTGTATTTTTATTTTTATTTTTTTGCCTTTGTTTTCTTAAATGAGTTTTTGGGTTCTTGACTAAAAATCAAAATAATACTTGACCTTTTTAGAAAACTTTGTGTTTTGGTCTTAATCTCTTAATTTTTGTCATGTTTAAATTCAAATTGTTCAATTAGGATAGTAATTGTCAAATTTGGTTTTAAAATAGTCATTCTCGAACTTGTCTATCTAACATTGGCAGCGTTCTATTGTTTTTTACCATAACTTGAGTTTTACAACTCCAAATTGAATGGTTCTTATTGTTTTAGAATCCTGAGATGCATATCTCGCTTGAATATAAATTTCATATTTTTTACAGCTCCTAGTTTTAATTTGAAAATAGCTATTTTCTATGCACTGTGAAATTGTTAGTTGATTATGGCAGTGTTCGACTTTTGGGTCATAACTTGAGTTAGGAAGCTCATTTTTGTGTGGTTTTTGGCGACTACAAGTTTTTTTTTTTTTTTTCAAAAACTATCTCTTTTTAAAAAATGTCCGCCATTCGCTTATAGAGCAACCTTCAGGTACGTTATGACAGTTTGACAACTCCACTAGTAAGAGTTAGAGGGTCAAGCCCAAGAAATCAATTGTGCGAACTTAATAACACCTTGTGTGTTTTCTTTTTCCTTAAATTTTATTTTATTTTATTGTTTTTACTTTCCTAGTAGATTATGCTCTCTATTATGTTATTTTTATTTTTTATTTTTGCATTCGTAGATAGCTTATTTCTATTGCATATTTCTTGTGTTTTCTTGTAGCTGGGTAATCTATTGTAGATGTAGGATGATGTTTGTATGTTTCTCCACACACACTACTCACTAACACTATAACCCTGCATACTACTCAACGGCTCTATTCCCGGGCCACCCTCAGCTTAGGATTAGAATGAAGCCTAGTGTTATTACTGGAGGTTTATCCTTCAGTGGTTTACGTGAAAGCTTCTACTTAGATTGCGGATCATCTCGCTGATTTGGGTAAGCAAAATGGATATTCCCTTATGAACCAGGTTAGTAGAGTGTGATCTCCATAATTTTGGTGAGGGCAGTTTATAGTACCTTGGACTTTTAGGATACTAGCACCCATTGCCAAACTATGCACATAATTTGACTGTAGATGCTCGCCTTTATAAGGTAGACCTTGACCACTAAGTTAGAAATCTTAAACCTAATGTTGTTCTATTCATAAGACATCGGGAGAGCATTTCTTTTTGTTATTTCTTTAATTGTTTTCCTCCATTAAAATAAGAGGTCTGATGCCTTGTTTCTTTTTCAAATAAATCGAGTGTCATTTTTCTTCATTTCTCCATTTACATTTTTACCCTTCCATTTTCCAAATAAGCAAGAGAAGGTTAAAGCCTTTTTTTTTTTTTTTTTTTAATTGNTTTTTTTTTTTTTTTTTTATAATTGTTGTTTCAAAGCAAGTCATATGCATTGGTGTATCATTTCAACCCATTTGCATCATATTTCAAATTAAAAGTTTTTTTTTTCATTCATCAATAAGGCGAAAGTCACACTTGTGTATATTCTTTTCTCATCAAAGCACCAAAATTTTTATTGTGCTCATTTGAACAAAAAAATAAAAATAGCATGCATTTTTCCCTTGCCCATTCCATAACTCTAATTTTTTTTCATTCATCCCATGCAGTTTTCATTGAAAAGTTTCGAACATAACTTGCTCAAAGAAAAGGAGCCCAATCAAGTTTTGTCTCATATAAGAAAAACAAAAAAAGTTTTCAAAAAGAATATAAACTTTTGTGCTCAAGCTCTTTTAATCCCTCTAAACATGGGTTTTGACTTGCTTCAAGTCTTTTCTTTCATTGCTAAAAATTTGCCATGTCCATCATGCTCTAGTTAGCTGAAGTCCAAGGCTAGTAGAGTCTATTTTGCATTTGGACCTTATTTTATTTTGCTTCATAAATACAATGATCATGCGTTCTCATTCATCATATTTTCTATTGTAATTCTTTTTCACATGCTTCCTTTTATAATTCTTCAAAAAAAAAAAAAAAAAAACACCTCCATGAGTCTTCCCTTTGAGGAGTTGCAATTGATACAAAAATGATGAATTTGAGAGTGATAGAAACTCAATACCTCATAAGAAAAATGGTTTTCAAGCAAATTTTGAGCTCCACAAGCAAACTTTTCCAATGATTAGAGACATTCTTTGTTCCCCCAAATATTGCAAAGTATCTTTAGTTACCCTTTTGAACTTGAAGGAGTAGGTCATTTATTAATTCCTAATTCATGTACTCCCTTTGGAAGGGTAGCACTTTCATAAGCTTTCATGACAATATTCAAATGCCAAGAATGATGATTTCATTTCTTTTATTTGAACACTTCATATCTCTTGTAACCCCTTTGAGCTTTAAATTTTTTTTCATACCTGATGAGAATCATACCCGGGAAACAATGAGAATAAACTTGTGAAAGATGTCTTCAAAATCTCAATGGACTTGCCAAAGACAATGAAAATGCATTGCAAAAGATAGTGTGGACCAAATATTTTGAGATTCGTATTCTTAACTTCTTACAAATTATTAAAACTCTTCTTTACTACTACTTATTAGCTTTGATAGAATATTTTTTTGCTAAATCAAATCGAACTCCATAATTTTTTTTTTTTGGCATGAAACTCCATCATTTTGAAAATGAACATTGTCAAGAATCTCAAGATGAATGAGTCCAGTTTTTTCTTTTGTCCTCCCTCTGGCTTTTTTAAAAAATAAAAATGTTCTGAAATTGTTTTCAGCTCATTATGTTGACAAGTGCAACTTGTTCGAATCGGTCCAACATTAATCCCTTTCTATTGTAGTTTTACACGTGCTTATATTAGCCATTGATATGCGCAAATAATGCATAAAAATAATTTTTTTTATTCAATGACAAGGAAATTTAAACTCCTAACTAATTTTCTGTAAACTACTTTGAACACTTATTACTAGATCACAACTAATAACTTTTATAGAATTATACAAATAATTATATATCTAGAGCTTGTTAAAATAGAATTGTAATTGTAATTCTAAAAGTAACGTGTTAAAATAGAATAACTTGTTCTGTCATCACATGGGTAAGTGCATAAACCAGACTCTCACCGAACATCTATAAATAGAGCCTCTCCCAGCCCTTATTATTCATCCATCAAAAAAATGAGAACCGCATTGCTTGCACTATGCTTGTTTCTTTTTGCCTACAGGGCCACTTCTGTGGGTGACACAGATGGCGACCCGGTGAGAAATGCCGGTGGCGCATACTATCTCGTTCCAGTTTCCAATGAACTCAGCGGTGGGCTAGGACTTGTCATTGCTGGGAACGATAACTTCCCAAAAACAGTTGTCCTAGATACTAATCTCACTAATGGCTTGCCAGTAAGATTCTCATCCCCACTTAGAATTGCTTATATCTCGTCATCAATGTTCCTGGGTATCAGATTTGTATCCTCTGCCTCCGAACCGGCACAGTGGAAAGTTGATCCAGAATTCCCCATAGGATGGACCGTGAAAGTTTCACAAACTCAAACATCTTCAGGTCCATTCAGAGTTCAGCCTGCTAAAACAGGCTACAAGATTGTGTACTATCCCGAAGAAGGTGATACTGGTGCAGATCTTGGCATCGTCCACACAGGGGGTTACTACCGTCTGGTTGTGAAGGATGGGGATCCATTCATATTCAAGATCAAGAAGGCACTTGAAAGCTCAGCTAGAATGAGCATCGTTTGAAGATGTGACGCCATTTTCCCTCTTACATTGTGGAAGCTTGTGTAATAAAGTATCAGGGATCCTCACTTATGAGGATTTGTTATCAGTATTGTCGCTTCTGTTGTCTATCTTCTGTAGATTAAAGATGTATTGTGTTATGCTGTTCTGTCTTAATTTTAATAAGGGCATTTTATTGTGCTCTGATGTTCAGTCTGTACATTGATCTACTTCCCTAATAACTCTTTACTTTGTTCTCCTTTATTTATTTTGGTAAGAAAAAATGGGAGGTAGTTAGGGTACACCATTACTGTTAGCAAAAGAGATTGTCTAGTAAATTACTTTTGCTTAAACATAATCTTATGTCTTAATATAATATGGCAAAGAAACAACGTACAGACCTAACTCCAGTTGACCCAAGACAAGTAAAGACTAAATTAAATAGAGACTAAAAGGATAACTTGAGTTATCTCAGTGGTCAAGTCTTATTGCTGTTATCAGAGGTGGAGCTTTGTTAGGACAAAAAGGGTCATCGCCGCCCCTAAAAATTTTGTTTTTCGTAGTACTTTAAAAAAATTAGTATAGTCCCCCAAAAATTTTAATATGGCCCCCTCAAAATTTTTTCTTCTTTTGGCCCCTCAACATTTTACTTCAAGCTCTGCCACTTGCTATTATGTACTATCATCTAATCCTCAAAAATTCAAAGTGAAATTTGGGGTATTACAAAAGGTACCTTAATAGACATCACCAACAAGTGAAATTAATAGTGTTGTGCTCATTTTAATTATGACATGAAAGTACTGGTCTAGAAGCCCGGACTGGTCCAACTAGGTCTGGTCCGGTTCTCAAAACAATGAGTTTTACAATTTATAATATTATTTTCATGCATTAATTATTTTAAATTCTATTTAGTTCATAATTTGGCAAGTGGATCACTAGTAATTTTACATGTTCTTCCTCATAATTTTGACTACAACGTGGTACTGGTTCCTCTTTGATTTTTTAGGTTTTGATCAAGTAAGGATTGGTCCCCTTTTTGTTTGTTCTGGCTGAATGAAGTAGTTCCATTGATAATATCTTAGCCATTGGCATACGTAAATAATAAATACAAACAATCACGTTTTCGTGCCTTAGTGGCAGGCAGCCCACAAAAGAAAAATTTCAACATTGACTTCATTTAGAAATGAATTTTTCTATTCTGTGTGGCATATTTGATATGATTAATATGATGTGGAAGATTTATTAATTTAATTGACCAAATATCCTTAGCTATATGATTCTTGTAGTGGTTGGAGGGACACAAAATCCTATTCTGGCTTGACTAGAGTTGAGGATGCGAGAAGATGATATTCAGTTGTTATAACTCGTCGATGACCAAAGTGAACATGTTATAACTCATCGATGGGTCTAGCAGCTGCCATTACAGAGCTTAGAATAACAATTTGTTCCCTTTCTACATACAGTTCGAATATGCAGTGACATCTTAATTTGTTGCCTTCCTCTAATAAGCTTAGCCATCAGTTTCATAGTCATTTAAAGAGTGATAATTACATGTGTGGCTAGCAAAGGTTTTGTTGCTGGTGAAGGCGAAGAGAAGGCTGGAGATGCAAACAACTCAGTCTTCGTCACTTTAAATGCGAGAATGCCTCTCTTTCTGTGTATGGGTTAATATATTTTACTCAGAGCAATGAGAATTCCAAATAGAAGTTCTGAAAAACATGCTTCAATTTAATCTCCGAAAACAAGTTTATGGTGGAGGAATTTTGAAGGCTATGAAGCCACTAGGTGTGATCTAGGGATTTGGATAGTTTGCATAGGTTAGCAGTTTGAATTATCCAAAAAAAAAATAAAAAATTGAAAGCCTATGAATTTATTAAATAATGACATACAATTAGAGTCCCATGGAGACATCTTACACTCTATATGTGAATCGATTGTGTTACGAATGAAGGTTCAAAAGCTTCAATTCAAGCAGCTCAGTAGGCATGACCTATGCTTGAAAATGACATTATTGTAATATAAAGGGAGTAATAGAGGCATCTTAACTTGTTGCCTCCCTGTGATAAACTTAGCATCTGTTTCATAGCCATTCAATGAATGATAACCTCATGTGTGGCCAGCAAAGGTTTGTTGATGGTGAAGGCAAAGATAAGAAATGAGATGCAAACAACTCAATTTACTAAAAATATGATAACCTGTGATCATATCACTTGTATAAAATTTTGAATATTATCATTAGACTGGATAAAAATCAAGAGAATAATCACAAAAGAAAGCTAAGAATAATTTGTTTCAAAAACAAAATAATGACAATTTGAAATCAAACAATAACCATTTGTCACTATGTTATTTATTTTTGTTTTTGAAATAAATTTTTCTTACTTTTTTTTTTCTGTAATTCTCCATAAAAATCCTTTAAGTTATAACAATGATTCAAGTTTAGAGAGAGAAGCTCCGCTTTCTCTCTAAAAACCTACCTGCCTCTGCAGCTCTTCTCNTCTTCTCTGACAATGTCTAACTTTCCTACCACCCTCATGTGCAACTTTCTTCAATAAGTTTGGCCTTTTTCTTCTTTTTCTTGTTTCTCTTCATCCCTTTCCGATAAGAGTTTTTGCCTCCTTCTCTCATCCGTTTCTCTTGTGCTACACAATTTGGGGTTGCCGCCCTCACTTTGTAAGGCAACTGCCTCTATATCTATTTTGTCCATTTGTTTTGTGTTTTGGTTTATCTTTTTAATAAATTCTTTCAATCTATTAGTTGCGTGTTGCACTCTCTTTGTTTAAAGAAAAATATGGTGTTATAGAGGGTTAATATTTCAAATCTAACTTCTATTTTGGGCAAATCTTGAAATTTCCGTGTCATATTTCATGAGTTTTGAAAAGATTATACTTCAAGTAAATAGAGTTTTTAATCTTGTTATAGCATATTCGGTACTTTTCTCCATTGATAAAGATGCATTGTCATCGAATGTTAGTGGCTACAATTTTCCCAAGACATGGAACTATGATTTTATTTGGCTTTTAGTTTAGGGACAAAAATGTAGAAGCTTACTTTAGAGTATTAACTTTATAAATTTCATGAAATATTGTACTAAATTTTGTTATTGTATTATTTATTAT